>CM029014.1:19146555-19708930 GCA_016801055.1 Panax notoginseng
ATACTGGTTATTCCAACAGAAAATAACAAATGGAATAACAGAAGTTCTCTTCATGAATATAAAAGAAATAAATTCCCTACCTTAAAAGAACTGGATAATTGTAAAAGTGATGTAGCAGAATACTTTTATTCTCTCTCTCTCTATTCTCTCTATACTTTTCTCTCTCTATAGCTTGAATGAATTCGTGAAAAATAATGAAGCCCTAGGCCCTCTATTTATAGAAAAACTGAGGGTGGCTCTTCTTAACGAAGGGTCAAATGACTCTTGGTCTTAACGAAGGGTCAAATGACTCTTGGTAATATTGAAGGGACAACTACTATTGACGAAAGTAATTACTATTGACCAAGGTAAATACTATTGACGAAGGTAATTACTATTGACCAAGGAAAATACTATTGACGAAGGTAATATACTATTGACCAAGGTAAATACTATTGACGAAGGTAATTACTATTGACCAAGGTAAATACTATTGACGACGGTAATTACTATTGACGACGTAATTACTATTGACGACGGTAATTACTATTGACGAAGAGACTCTTAGATGATGACATATGGCCCCCCATAAAATAACCAAACTTACTTACCACAACGTCTCAAATAATATAACATATTATACAGATGATACTATGACAATAATTTAAGAGATATGATGCAGCAATTACTGTAGCAATAATTGAGTATAGCTGAGTGACTTCTCACGTAAGCATCAATAATCAATACCGTGTGCTACTATGCAACCACGCGTATTACTGTACTTTTACTACCGAGTAGTTCAACAGTTTTAAACGGTTTTAACGGTAACACCTCAGCCGTTATTTTTATAGAAAGATAATTCTGTCGTTTTCTCAATCCGACAATAATTCCGTTGTGGGGTCCACCAATGATTGTGCCGTCGTACGAATATTCCCCGACAAAAAGAATATTCTCCGACCAAACGAATATTTTATAACAACTTGCTTACTTTGCAAAATTTATAAATATTACCCACAACTATAACATTATATCAAATTAACTCCATAATATTCAAAAATGATATTTATAGAAAATTCATCTTTATTTAAAAGTTGGGGTCTTACAACCTCCCCTTCTTATGAAATTTCGCCCTCGAAATTAGGGTACGTACCTGGTATGTCGAAGAGGTAAGGATACCTTGATTTCATTTCTGATTCTAACTCCCAAGTCATTTCCTCAACATCGTGGTTTCTCCACAAAACTTTGACTTGAGGTATAACCTTGGAGCGTAGAATATGTTCCTTCTTATCCAAGATTTGAACAGGAACTTCTTCATACGTCAAATCCTCCGCTATTTCGTCCGGTTCTAACTCAATAATGTGGTTCGGGTCTTCCACATATTTGCGTAACATGGATATGTGAAAAACGTTATGAACACGAGACATACTTGGCGGTAAAGCGAGTCTATAAGCCACAGTTCCTACTCGATCGAGGATTAAAAATGGACCGATGAATCGAGGATTTAGCTTTCCTCTCTTTCCAAATCTCGTAACTCCTTTCCATGGAGCAACACGTAAGAACACATGATCTCCTACATCAAATTCCACGTCCTTTCGATGAAGATCAGCATAACTCTTTTGTCGATCTTGTGAGGTTTTTATACGTTGTCGGATCGTTTGAATCTTTTCTGTAGTCATACGTACCAACTCCGGTCCCAACAACGTTGCTTCGCCCACCTCATCCCAGCATACTGGAGAACGACATTTTCTTCCATACAATGCTTCGAATGGAGCCATGCCAATACTTGCTTGATAACTGTTGTTGTAGGAAAACTCCACCAATGGTAAGAACTTGTCCCAACTTCCCTTGAAGTCAAAGACACAGAGTCTTAATAGATCTTCAAGAGTTTGAATAGTCCTCTCTGATTGTCCGTCCGTCTGAGGATGATATGCTGAACTAAATCGTAACTCCGTGCCCATAGCTTTTTGTAAACTAACCCAAAATCGTGAAGTGAATCTTGGGTCTCGATCAGAAACTATGGATACTGGCATACCATGCAGTCTTACAATCTCGTTTATGTACATACGAGCAAGACGTTCAAGTGTATAAGTTTCTCGTATCGGTAAGAAATGAGCAGACTTGGTCAATCTATCAACAATGACCCAAATCGCATCAATACCTTGAGAAACCCTAGGAAGACCGGTAACGAAATCCATGGTAATGTGCTCCCACTTCCATTCTGGAATTTCAAGTGGTTGCAATGGACCTTTTGGTACTTGATGCTCCGCTTTGACTCGTTGACAAGTTAGACACCTTGAGATAAACAACGCTATCTCTCTCTTCATATTGCTCCACCAAAATGTATGACGAAGATCATGATACATTTTGGTACTTCCAGGATGGATTGCAAACGGTGTGTTGTGCGCCTCCATCATGATTTCATACTTTAAATCAGGGTTGTTAGGAACACAAAGTCTGGAGTTGACTCGAAGTATTCCTTCTTCATCGATTCTTGCTTCCGGCATAGAACCTTCTTGCACTTTCTTCCTCATACGCATCAGCTCCAGGTCTGTAGCTTGAGCAGCTTTAACTTTATCGATTAAAGTCGGTTCTACTCGTATATTCGCCATCATCACATGGGTCCCTGGAGTCTTCAACTCTATCTCCATCCTTTGCAAGTCACACAAAATGGGCCTTTGCGTTGTTAATATTGCACTTGTACCCGCATATGATCTTCTACTCAATGCGTCAGCTACCACGTTCGCTTTTCCAGGATGGTATTGAATGGTATGATCATAATCTTTCAACAGTTCAAGCCAACGTCGTTGTCGCATGTTGAGTTCCTTTTGAGTGAAGAAATATTTGAGGCTTTTATGATCCGTAAAGATCTCCACTTTCTCCCCATACAAGTAATGCCTCCAAATTTTAAGTGCAAAGACAACAGCTGCCAACTCTAGATCATGAGTAGGATAATTCCTCTCATATTCCTTGAGTTGTCTTGATGCATAGGCTATGACTTTTCCATGTTGCATGAGAACGCATCCCAACCCTTTGCTCGAAGCATCACTGTAGATGACAAATCCCTCCGAGCCAGATGGTATTGTTAGAACAGGTGCTGAAATGAGTCTCCTCTTGAGTTCTTGAAAACTCTGCTCACATTCTTCGCTCCAACCAAACTTTGTATCTTTCCGAGTCAGCTGAGTTAATGGAGTAGCGATTCGAGAAAATCCTTCCACGAATCTCCGATAATAACCAGCTAAACCAAGAAAGCTACGTACCTCGGTCACTGATTTAGGTTGCTCCCAGCTTTGAATAGCTTCAATCTTTGCCGGGTCAACCGATATTCCACGACTTGATACTACGTGCCCAAGGAATGCTACCTCTCTCCAGCCAGAACTCGCATTTCTTCAACTTGGCATAAAGTTTGTATTCACGAAGCTTTTGGAGTACCAGCCTCAAGTGTTGCTCATGATCTTCACGGCTTTTGGAATAAACAAGGATGTCATCGATAAAGACGACCACAAAGTGATCCAAATATTCCTTAAATACCCGGTTCATCATATCCATGAAGGCAGCAGGAGCATTAGTCAATCCAAAAGACATAACTAAGAATTCATAATGCCCGTACCGAGTTCTAAAAGCCGTCTTTGGAATATCCTCAGTTCTAACCTTCAGCTGATGATATCCAGAACGAAGATCGATCTTTGAAAAGAATTGTGCTCCTTGCAACTGGTCAAACAGGTCATCAATACGTGGCAATGGGTACCTATTTTTGATGGTGACATGATTCAACTCCCGATAATCAATACAAAGTCGCATACTCCCATCTTTCTTCTTCACGAACAGAACAGGAGCACCCCAAGGAGAAGTACTAGGACGAATAAAACCAATGTCTAACAATTCCTGCAGTTGGGTCTTTAACTCCTGAAGTTCAATAGGAGCCATTCGATATGGGGCTTTGGAAATGGGTTTTGTACCGGGTTCAAGGTCGATACAAAATTCAATTTCACGCTCTGGGGGTAGGCCAGGAAGTTCTTCGGGAAATACGTCAGGAAATTTATTAACAACAGAAATATCATTCAAAGCTGACGTATTTTTGTTTAGATCTGTGACATGAGCTAAGAAAGCTTGACATCCGTTTTTCAATAAACGAATAGCTTTATGGCTTGAGATGACAGCGATTGATTTTAATGGTTTGGTTGCTTGAATTCGCATAATAGGTCGATTAGGAATATGAAAGCTAACAACCTTACGAAAACAATCAATTTTTGCATGATGAGTAGTTAACCAATCAATCCCTAGAATCACGTCAAATGCAAGTATTTTTAATGAAATAAGATCGACAGGTAATGTGTGGGTACCAACTTGAACCAAACAAGACTTATAAACCGTGGATGTAATGAAGGTTTCTCCCAATGGAGTTTCAACTGATAAGTCAAAGTCTAATTTCTCCGAATCAAATTTAATCGATGAGCGCAAGTAGGAGAAATAAAAGAATGGGTTGAACCGGTATCAAATAAAGTATAGACTTCGTTAGAGTTTATGATAAGCTTACCCGTGATGACCTCATTCGGGTTCCTTGCTTCTGGGAGGTCACAACAAACGCTCTCCCTTGCACAACCGTTTTGACTTTTCTGGGACGGCCTTTGGTGCCTCCATCCTAGCTGAATTTGTCTTCGGTAAACGACAAAATCGGGCTAAATGACCTTCTCTTCCACAATTATAACATGCTTTGGACGGCATCGCGCAGTTTGGACTGATGTGCCCCTCCCCTCCGCATTTGAAACATATGATAGGTGGTCGTTCTCCTTCCTTAACGACAGGTGCTGGTGCTGACGTCTTTCCATCATTGTTGAATCTCCTCTTCTTGAAATGTCCATTCTTATTGTTTTGGCCCTGATTACCACCGAAGTGGTTACCATTTCTGGCCTGTTGATTCCCTCCACGCTTGTTGTCACCGCTTCGATGACTGCTCTCACTGGTATTATCATTTTGCCGGCTGCTCTCTTTTGGTTGCGTTATCTCGTTATCGCGCTCCACCAACTGAGCCCTATTTACAACATCTGAATACAAACACAGTTTATGAGAAACAAGATGTTGACGTATCTCCGGCTTCAAACCTCTTAAAAACATCCGCGTCATTCTTTCTTCATTATCCACCAGGTGGGACGCAAACCGGGATAACTCCGCAAATTTTGCCTCGTACTGCGACACGGTCATATTATTCTGCTCCAATTTGATGAACTCCACCTCCTTCATGTGACGAATACTCTCGGAAAGTATTTGTCGTTAAACAGATCTTGGAACTTCTCCCAAGACATCTTCAGTGCGGCAGGTTGAGTACGCTTTATCGATTCCCACCAGTAATCTGCCTCTCCTCGCAACATAAAGGCGGCAAAGGGAACCTTTTGCTCCTCGGAGCAACCCAAGACATCAAATATCTTGGTGATCTGCTTTATCCATGTTTCAGCTACAAGTGGTTTGGGTTCTCCCTTAAACTCCGGTGGTCCCAGCTCCTTAAACTGTTTAGCGGTGACCGCCTGAGAGTTTCCAGTATTTCCACCTACGTTGTGGACAGGAGCCGCTTTCACCTGTTGTTGCATGAATTGCATAAAGCCTCTGAACATTTGATCATTCATCATTTGGTCAGTGTTGTTGTTTGCATGAGGATTGACACCTTCCTGATGCACATTATCATGATTATTGATGTGTGTGAATCAACAGTCGTCTGTGCTCCATTGCTATTCTCAACATTCTCGGATGCCATTTTCAGATACTGCCACAAAATAAAAATTAATTGATATGTCATATATTATCCTTATATTATGACCGACCAATTAAATACCATGCAAATAAACTTAGGTATGCCATACTAGCGAAGGAATTCCCGCTCTCCCCTCCTAGTTCTATTCTCACATCTTAGCCAGGGATCATATCCCTAAGCTCTGATACCAAATGTGACGCCCCCAAAATTAGGTATACATCACCCATCTTGGGTCGTCAGATACATAGTACAGAATACAAATACAACTGATTAATACATCTGTCGTGTACAATACGACAAAACATAAACTGTGAGTTTGAATACAAATATTATCTTCTAGAGAGTATTCATACTCAAAAGGAGTCCTCATTACATTTATTAACACACCATTACATAGAATAGTGAGGACTACTAACTAATACTATCATTCGGACCATCACTCCGTACCCCGACTTGTCCCAGCTACGTTCTCATTTCCTGAAGAGAACAGTGAAAGAAAGGGTGAGCTCAACTAGCCCAGTAAGAAATATTATGACTAAGATAATGCAGAATAAATTATCATTAGCCTTCAACAATGTTAAACTGATAAAATATAATAGACATCAAGTTTAACTGCAGCGGAACAAGCAATCCATTAAAAGAGTCAAGTAGAAAATAAACTCTACTATCTTTTATGATTTAAAAGGTTTTTCAACACTGTGATCGCTGAGACTCAGCTTAATAAAATAATCCACATCATCGAATCACCCCTGCACTACGGCCAAGGATATTCGTGTATTCATTAATGGTCATGATCATGCCAACAACTGTCCATCAATGCACTACGGGCCAATGAGGACTTTTACCACATCATTTGTAACATTACGGTCATGATTATACCGAATAATCCCTGGTCATAATCATACCAAGTCCATCTATGCACTACAGGCCACAGATGACTTTCAACATTTTATAAACATGAGGATGATGACAATGATATAAGAATTCAATAAAACAAGTTCAAGAATTAATTTATCCAGGAATTAACAACGTCCAAATTGTCAACATGATACTGCATTGTGGAGTAAAATTCAAGAATGCTTAGAAGAATATTTTCTTGAAAAGATACTGGATGAAACGCAACTATCAAGGATATTCCACAAATTTCATGGAGTATAGAAGTCAAAACTTAACCAACTGAGTACAATAAAGAATGGAATAACAAAAGAAATCACCATGCATGCGATAGACCGCACAGACAGGTTATTCCAATAGAATAATAAATAATGGAACCAGGTCCGGCGTAAACGCACAGACAGGATATTCCGACAGAATAATAAATAATGGAACCAGGTCCGGTGTAAAACACACAGACAGGATATTCCAACAGAATAATAATAAAACGGAACCAGGTCCGGTGTAAAACACACAGACAGGATGTTCCAACAGAATAATAAACGGAACCAGGTCCGGTGTAAAACACACAGACAGGATGTTCCAACAGAATAATAGAAGAATGTCACCAAGTATAGGGTAGACCGCGTATACTGGTTATTCCAACAGAATAATAACAAATGGAATAACAGAAGTTCTCTTCATGAATATAAAAGAAATAATATTCCCTACCTTAAAAGAACTGGATATTGGAAAAGTGATGTAGCAGAATACTTTTAGTCTCTCTCTCTCTTATTCTCTCTATACTTTCTCTCTCTATAGCTTGAATGAATTCGTGAAAAATAATGAAGCCCTAGGCCTCTATTTATAGAAAAACTGAGGGTGGCTCTTGGTCTTAACGAAGGGTCAAATGACTCTTGGTCTTAACGAAGGGTCAAATGACTCTTGGTAATATTGAAGGGACAACTACTATTGACGAAAGTAATTACTATTGACCAAGGTAAATACTATTGACGAAGGTAATTACTATTGACCAAGGTAAATACTATTGACGAAGGTAATTACTATTGACCAAGGTAAATACTATTGACGAAGGTAATTACTATTGACCAAGGTAAATACTATTGACGACGGTAATTACTATTGACGACGGTAATTACTATTGACGACGTAATTTCTATTGACGAAGAGACTCTTAGATGATGACATATGGCCCCCCATAAAATAACCAAACTTACCACAACGTCTCAATAATATAACATATTATACAGATGATACTATGACAATAATTTAAGAGATATGATGCAGCAATTACTGTAGCAATAATTGAGTATAGCTGAGTGACTTCTCACGTAAGCATCAATAATCAATACCGTGTGCTACTATGCAACCACGCGTATTACTGTACTTTTACTACCGAGTAGTTCAACAGTTTTAACGGTTTTAACGGTAACACCTCAGCCGTTATTTTTATAGAAAGATAATTCTGTCGTTTTCTCAATCCGACAATAATTCCGTTGTGGGGTCCACCAATGATTGTGCCGTCGTACGAATATTCCCCGACAAAAAGAATATTCTCCGACCAAACGAATATTTTATAACAACTTGCTTACTTTGCAAAATTTATAAATATTACCCACAACTATAACATTATATCAAATTAACTCCATAATATTCAAAAATGATATTTATAGAAAATTCATCTTTATTTATAAAAGTTGGGGTCTTACAACCTCCCCTTCTTATGAAATTTCGCCCTCGAAATTAGGGTACGTACCTGGTATGTCGAAGAGGTAAGGATACCTTGATTTCATTTCTGATTCTAACTCCCAAGTCATTTCCTCAACATCGTGGTTTCTCCACAAAACTTTGACTTGAGGTATAACCTTGGAGCGTAGAATATGTTCCTTCTTATCCAAGATTTGAACAGGAACTTCTTCATACGTCAAATCCTCCGCTATTTCGTCCGGTTCTAACTCAATAATGTGGTTCGGGTCTTCCACATATTTGCGTAACATGGATATGTGAAAAACGTTATGAACACGAGACATACTTGGCGGTAAAGCGAGTCTATAAGCCACAGTTCCTACTCGATCGAGGATTAAAAATGGACCGATGAATCGAGGATTTAGCTTTCCTCTCTTTCCAAATCTCGTAACTCCTTTCCATGGAGCAACACGTAAGAACACATGATCTCCTACATCAAATTCCACGTCCTTTCGATGAAGATCAGCATAACTCTTTTGTCGATCTTGTGAGGTTTTTATACGTTGTCGGATCGTTTGAATCTTTTCTGTAGTCATACGTACCAACTCCGGTCCCAACAACGTTGCTTCGCCCACCTCATCCCAGCATACTGGAGAACGACATTTTCTTCCATACAATGCTTCGAATGGAGCCATGCCAATACTTGCTTGATAACTGTTGTTGTAGGAAAACTCCACCAATGGTAAGAACTTGTCCCAACTTCCTTGAAGTCAAAGACACAGAGTCTTAATAGATCTTCAAGAGTTTGAATAGTCCTCTCTGATTGTCCGTCCGTCTGAGGATGATATGCTGAACTAAATCGTAACTCCGTGCCCATAGCTTTTTGTAAACTAACCCAAAATCGTGAAGTGAATCTTGGGTCTCGATCAGAAACTATGGATACTGGCATACCATGCAGTCTTACAATCTCGTTTATGTACATACGAGCAAGACGTTCAAGTGTATAAGTTTCTCGTATCGGTAAGAAATGAGCAGACTTGGTCAATCTATCAACAATGACCCAAATCGCATCAATACCTTGAGAAACCCTAGGAAGACCGGTAACGAAATCCATGGTAATGTGCTCCCACTTCCATTCTGGAATTTCAAGTGGTTGCAATGGACCTTTTGGTACTTGATGCTCCGCTTTGACTCGTTGACAAGTTAGACACCTTGAGATAAACAACGCTATCTCTCTCTTCATATTGCTCCACCAAAATGTATGACGAAGATCATGATACATTTTGGTACTTCCAGGATGGATTGCAAACGGTGTGTTGTGCGCCTCCATCATGATTTCATACTTTAAATCAGGGTTGTTAGGAACACAAAGTCTGGAGTTGACTCGAAGTATTCCTTCTTCATCGATTCTTGCTTCCGGCATAGAACCTTCTTGCACTTTCTTCCTCATACGCATCAGCTCCAGGTCTGTAGCTTGAGCAGCTTTAACTTTATCGATTAAAGTCGGTTCTACTCGTATATTCGCCATCATCACATGGGTCCCTGGAGTCTTCAACTCTATCTCCATCCTTTGCAAGTCACACAAAATGGGCCTTTGCGTTGTTAATATTGCACTTGTACCCGCATATGATCTTCTACTCAATGCGTCAGCTACCACGTTCGCTTTTCCAGGATGGTATTGAATGGTATGATCATAATCTTTCAACAGTTCAAGCCAACGTCGTTGTCGCATGTTGAGTTCCTTTTGAGTGAAGAAATATTTGAGGCTTTTATGATCCGTAAAGATCTCCACTTTCTCCCCATACAAGTAATGCCTCCAAATTTTAAGTGCAAAGACAACAGCTGCCAACTCTAGATCATGAGTAGGATAATTCCTCTCATATTCCTTGAGTTGTCTTGATGCATAGGCTATGACTTTTCCATGTTGCATGAGAACGCATCCCAACCCTTTGCTCGAAGCATCACTGTAGATGACAAATCCCTCCGAGCCAGATGGTATTGTTAGAACAGGTGCTGAAATGAGTCTCCTCTTGAGTTCTTGAAAACTCTGCTCACATTCTTCGCTCCAACCAAACTTTGTATCTTTCCGAGTCAGCTGAGTTAATGGAGTAGCGATTCGAGAAAATCCTTCCACGAATCTTCGATAATAACCAGCTAAACCAAGAAAGCTACGTACCTCGGTCACTGATTTAGGTTGCTCCCAGCTTTGAATAGCTTCAATCTTTGCCGGGTCAACCGATATTCCACGACTTGATACTACGTGCCCAAGGAATGCTACCTCTTCCAGCCAGAACTCGCATTTCTTCAACTTGGCATAAAGTTTGTATTCACGAAGCTTTTGGAGTACCAGCCTCAAGTGTTGCTCATGATCTTCACGGCTTTTGGAATAAACAAGGATGTCATCGATAAAGACGACCACAAAGTGATCCAAATATTCCTTAAATACCCTGTTCATCATATCCATGAAGGCAGCAGGAGCATTAGTCAATCCAAAAGACATAACTAAGAATTCATAATGCCCGTACCGAGTTCTAAAAGCCGTCTTTGGAATATCCTCAGTTCTAACCTTCAGCTGATGATATCCAGAACGAAGATCGATCTTTGAAAAGAATTGTGCTCCTTGCAACTGGTCAAACAGGTCATCAATACGTGGCAATGGGTACCTGTTTTTGATGGTGACATGATTCAACTCCCGATAATCAATACAAAGTCGCATACTTCCATCTTTCTTCTTCACGAATAGAACAGGAGCTCCCCAAGGAGAAGTACTAGGACGAATAAAGCCAATGTCTAACAATTCCTGCAGTTGGATCTTTAACTCCTGAAGTTCAATAGGAGCCATTCGATATGGGGCTTTGGAAATGGGTTTTGTACCGGGTTCAAGATCGATACAAAATTCAATTTCACGCTCTGGGGGTAGGCCAGGAAGTTCTTCAGGGAATACGTCAGGAAATTTATTAACAATAGAAATATCATTCAAAACTGACGTATTTTTGTTTAGATCTGTGACATGAGCTAAGAAAGCTTGACATCCGTTTTTCAATAAACGAATAGCTTTATGGCTTGAGATGACAGCGATTGATTTTAATGGTTTGGTTGCTTGAATTCGCATAATAGGTCGATTAGGAATATGAAAGCTAACAACCTTACGAAAACAATCAATTTTTGCATAATGAGTAGTTAACCAATCAATCCCTAGAATCACGTCAAATGCAAGTATTTTTAATGAAATCAGATCGATAGGTAATGTGTGGGTACCAACTTGAACCAAACAAGACTTATAAACAGTGGAGGTAATGAAGGTTTCTCCCAACGGAGTTTCCACAGATAAGTCAAAGTCTAATTTCTCCGGAATCAAATTTAATCGATGAGCGCAAGTAGGAGAAATAAAAGAATGGGTTGAACCGGTATCAAATAAAGTATAAACTTCTTTAGAGTTTATGATAAGCTTACCCGTGATGACCTCATTCGGGTTCCTTGCTCTCTGGGAGTTCACAACAAACGCTCTCCCTTGCACAACCGGTTTTGACTTTTCTGGGACGGCTTTTGGTGCCTCCATCCTAGCTGAATTTGTTTTCGGTAAACGACAAAATCGGGCTAAATGACCTTCTCTTCCACAATTATAACATGCTTTGGACGGCATCGCGCAGTTTGGACTGATGTGCCCCTCCCCTCCGCATTTGAAACATATGATAGGTGGTCGTTCTCCTTCCTTAACGACAGGTGCTGGTGCTGACGTCTTTCCATCATTGTTGAATCTCCTCTTCTTGAAATGTCCATTCTTATTGTTTTGGCCCTGATTACCACCGAAGTGGTTACCATTTCTGGCCTGTTGATTCCCTCCACGCTTGTTGTCACCGCTTCGATGACTGCTCTCACTGGTATTATCATTTTGCCGGCTGCTCTCTTTTGGTTGCGTTATCTCGTTATCGCGCTCCACCAACTGAGCCCTATTTACAACATCTGAATACAAACACAGTTTATGAGAAACAAGATGTTGACGTATCTCCGGCTTCAAACCTCTTAAAAACATCCGCGTCATTCTTTCTTCATTATCCACCAGGTGGGACGCAAACCGGGATAACTCCGCAAATTTTGCCTCGTACTGCGACACGGTCATATTATTCTGCTCCAATTTGATGAACTCCACCTCCTTCATGTGACGAATACTCTCGGGAAAGTATTTGTCGTTAAACAGATCTTGGAACTTCTCCCAAGACATCTTCAGTGCGGCAGGTTGAGTACGCTTTATCGATTCCCACCAGTAATCTGCCTCTCCTCGCAACATAAAGGCGGCAAAGGGAACCTTTTGCTCCTCGGAGCAACCCAAGACATCAAATATCTTGGTGATCTGCTTTATCCATGTTTCAGCTACAAGTGGTTTGGGTTCTCCCTTAAACTCCGGTGGTCCCAGCTCCTTAAACTGTTTAGCGGTGACCGCCTGAGAGTTTCCAGTATTTCCACCTACGTTGTGGACAGGAGCCGCTTTCACCTGTTGTTGCATGAATTGCATAAAGCCTCTGAACATTTGATCATTCATCATTTGGTCAGTGTTGTTGTTTGCATGAGGATTGACACCTTCCTGATGCACATTATCATGATTATTGATATGTGGTGAATCAACAGTCGTCTGTGCTCCATTGCTATTCTCAACATTCTCAGATGCCATTTTCAGATACTGCCACAAAATAAAAATTAATTGATATGTCATATATTATCCTTATATTATGACCGACCAATTAAATACCATGCAAATAAACTTAGGTATGCCATACTAGCGAAGGAATTCCCCGTCTCTCCCCTCCTAGTTCTATTCTCACATCTTAGCCAGGGATCATATCCCTAAGCTCTGATACCAACTGTGACGCCCCCAAAATTAGGTATACATCACCCATCTTGGGTCGTCAGATACATAGTACAGAATACAAATACAACTGATTAATACATCTGTCGTGTACAATACGACAAAACATAAACTGTGAGTTTGAATACAAATATTATCTTCTAGAGAGTATTCATACTCAAAAGGAGTCCTCATTACATTTATTAACACACCATTACATAGAATAGTGAGGACTACTAACTAATACTATCATTCGGACCATCACTCCGTACCCCGACTTGTCCCAGCTACGTTCTCATTTCCTGAAGAGAACAGTGAAAGAAAGGGTGAGCTCAACTAGCCCAGTAAGAAATATTATGACTAAGATAATGCAAAAAAATTATCATTAGCCTTCAACAATGTTAAACTGATAAAATATAATAGACATCAAGTTTAACTGCAGCGGAACAAGCAATCCATTAAAAGAGTCAAGTAGAAAATAAACTCTACTATCTTTTATGATTTAAAAGGTTTTTCAACACTGCGATCGCTGAGACTCAGCTTAATAAAATAATCCACATCATCGAATCACCCCTGCACTACGGCCAAGGATATTCGTGTATTCATTAATGGTCATGATCATGCCAACAACTGTCCATCAATGCACTACGGGCCAATGAGGACTTTTACCACATCATTTGTAACATTACAGTCATGATTATACCGAATAATCCCTGGTCATAATCATACCAAGTCCATCTATGCACTACATGCCACAGATGACTTTCAACATTTTATAAACATGAGGATGATGACAATGATATAAGAATTCAATAAAACAAGTTCAAGAATTAATTTATCCAGGAATTAACAACGTCCAAATTGTCAACATGATACTGCATTGTGGAGTAAAATTCAAGAACGCTTAGAAGAATATTTTCTTGAAAAGATACTGGATAAAACGCAACTATCAAGGATATTCCACAAATTTCATGGAGTATAGAAGTCAAAACTTAACCAACTGAGTACAATAAAGAATGGAATAACAAAAGAAATCACCATGCATGCGATAGACCGCACAGACAGGTTATTCCAATAGAATAATAAATAATGGAACCAGGTCCGGCGTAAACGCACAGACAGGATATTCCGACAGAATAATAAATAATGGAACCAGGTCCGGTGTAAAACACACAGACAGGATGTTCCAACAGAATAATAATAAAAACGGAACCAGGTCCGGTGTAAAACACACAGACAGGATGTTCCAACAGAATAATAAACGGAACCAGGTCCGGTGTAAAACACACAGACAGGATGTTCCAACAGAATAATAGAAGAATGTCACCAAGTATAGGGTAGACCGCGTATACTGGTTATTCCAACAGAATAATAACAAATGGAATAACAGAAGTTCTCTTCTTGAATACAAAAGAATAATATCCCTTACCTTAAAAGAACTGGATATTGGAAAAGTGATGTAGCAGAATACTTTTATTCTCTCTCTCTCTCTTATTCTCTCTATACTTTCTCTCTCTATAGCTTGAATGAATTCGTGAAAAATAATGAAGCCCTAGGCCTCTATTTATAGAAAAACTGAGGGTGGCTCTTGGTCTTAACGAAGGGTCAAATGACTCTTGGTCTTAACGAAGGGTCAAATGACTCTTGGTAATATTGAAGGGACAACTACTATTGACGAAAGTAATTACTATTGACCAAGGTAAATACTATTAACCAAGGTAAATACTATTGACGAAGGTAATTACTATTGACCAAGGTAAATACTATTGACGACGGTAATTACTATTGACGACGGTAATTACTATTGACGACGGTAATTACTATTGACGAAGAGACTCTTAGATGATGACATATGGCCCCCCATAAAATAACCAAACTTACCACAACGTCTCAATTATTGATTACAGATGATACTATGACAATAATTTAAGAGATATGATGCAGCAATTACTGTAGCAATAATTGAGTATAGCTGAGTGACTTCTCACGTAAGCATCAATAATCAATACCGTGTGCTACTATGCAACCACGCGTATTACTGTACTTTTACTACCGAGTAGTTCAACAGTTTTAACGGTTTTAACGGTAACACCTCAGCCGTTATTTTTATAGAAAGATAATTCTGTCGTTTTCTCAATCCGACAATAATTCCGTTGTGGGGTCCACCAATGATTGTGCCGTCGTACGAATATTCCCCGACAAAAAGAATATTCTCCGACCAAACGAATATTTTATAACAACTTGCTTACTTTGCAAAATTTATAAATATTACCCACAACTATAACATTATATCAAATTAACTCCATAATATTCAAAAATGATATTTATAGAAAATTCATCTTTATTTATAAAAAATTGGGGTCTTACAACAGGCTCTATGTTTCCTCATCTTCAACACATTCAACTAACAAATAATCAGTTTACAGGATCCATTCCAATTTCCTTTTCAAATTGTTCAAATCTAGAAATATTTCAACTGAGTAATAACAATTTTGATGGGAAATTAGCTATTGATTTTGGACGTCTAGAGAATATAAACATCATAAATTTGCAACAAAATAATTTGGGAAGCGGCGAAACTGATGAAATGAATTTCATTAGTTCTACAGCTAATTGCAGCAAATTGAAGTTTTTTACCCTTGAGGCTAACAAATTAAGTGGGTCATTACCAAATTTTGTAGGCAACCTTTCATCTGAACTCACATTTCTTGATTTTGGAGAGAATCAATTGTACGGAACAGTCCCGCCAACCATAGACAATCTGGTAGGCCTAACCACATTGGCTTTATTTGATAATCAATTCACAGACACTATTCCCACTAGTATTGGCAATCTTGCAAAACTACAAAGATTACATCCTTACAAGAATAAATTTTCAGGAACAATTCCAATTTCTATTGGGAATATGTCATTTTTGATTGAACTCTACACGAATATGAACAGATTAGAAGACATTATTCCTGAAAGTATTGGAAATTGCAAAAGTTTGTTGTTCTTGAAAATTTCTCAAAATAACCTAAGTGGCTCCATTCCCAAACAACTATTTAGACTTCCAGCTCTATCGATTTTACTAAATTTGTCTGTGAATCATTTGAATGGATCTTTGCTGTTAGATGGTGGCAGCCTTCAAAACTTGGGGACTTTGGATTTGTCTAGGAATGATTAATCTGGTGAAATTCCAAGTGGTCTGGGTAGTTTCGGTAGCCTTCAAAATCTATTCCTTACGGAAAATAATTTTCAGGGTTCTATTCCATCATCATTGAGTTCTTTAAAAGGTCTCACAAACCTTGATCTTTCTCATAACAAATTTTTTTGAGGAACTCAACATGACGCACCTAAATTTGTCTTTTAACAATTTTGAGGGCGAGGTACCAATGAGAGGAGTTTTTGCAAATCAAAGTGCAATATCAGTTGTTGGGAACAATAAGCTTTGTGGGGGAATTCATTAACTGCACCTAGTCAAATGCTTGACCAAAGAAGCAAACAGACATCGAGGAAGGACTCGTGCAGTTATAATTGTGATCTCCACTATATGCACACTTCTATCTGTAACTACAATGTTGTGGTTCTTGTTTTGTCGACGTAAACAAGCTAGAAAAATAAAGTCATATGGACAATTGCAGAAGGAACCATTCTTAAGACTGTCTTACCAAAAGCTACTTAAAGCAACTAATGGGTTCTCTTTAGAGAATGTCGTTGGCAAGGGTAGTTTCGGGATTGTTTACAAAGGAATTCTTGAAGTGGATGTTGCTGTTAAAGTACTAAACCTTCAATCTCAAAGAGTTTCGAAAAGTTTTATGAATGAGTGTGAAGCCTTGAGAAGTGTTAGACACGGGAATATATTGAAGATCATTAGTTCTTGCTCCGGTGTTGATTTACAAGGTAATGACTTCAAAGCTTTAGTTTATGACTTCATGCCTAATGGGAATCTAGACAAGTGGTTACATTCGAGACCAGAGGCGGAAAATGAGAAGGATAGGCTGCATAGACTTGGGCTTCTTCAAAGAATAGATATTATCATAGATGTGGCTTGTGCACTTGATTATCTTCATTACTGCTGTGAAAAACCCATCATACATTGCGATCTAAAACCAAGTAACATTCTACTTGATGGTGAAATGGTTGCTCGTGTTGGAGGTTTTGGGATTGCGAAATTTCTTCATCCTGAACTTTCTGATGCAACTCAAAGCATTTCAATTGGATTACGATCGAGGAACTATTGGATATGCAGCTCCAGGTATGCATTATAAAACTATATTTCTAAAACTGGTTTAGGTAACAATTGATGGCCATTCCAAGAGCAGCCTTACACATATTTGGAAAATATTATGCTTTTAGGGCCATGTTTGTTTGCAATAATGATAGGTGGATTGTACTATTTCTACTTATTAAGCACTTTTTAATCATCGGATTAAGATGACAATCCATAAATGATCTTAAAAATAAAAAAATTAGTTCATGATATTGTCATAAAAAAAGTGCTTATAAGGATTAAACTAGTATAAATAGTTCAATTTCATAACTACTAAATTGCAAACAAACATAGCTTAGAATTTCTGATCGTTCTTATTAAATATCTTATTAATGGCAGAGTATGGTATTGGAAACGAGATTTCTACTAGTGGAGATGTCTACAGTTTTGGGATCTTGTTGCTAGAAGTTATAACAGGAAAAAGACTTACATGTTTAAGGAAGGCCTTAATCTTCATAATTTTGCAATATTAGGAAAAATACAATACAATAAAATCAGTTGCAGTTCCAGAATCAATTGTTGATAATTAAGATCCAAATGCAGATGAACCAATTAGAGGGTATTAGATATTGCCAAAGATTGATACTATTAGAACTTTGTCAATATAACCATAGTGGCCCCCTTCTCAAACAAGTGTCAATTCTTTTATACTCCATCCGTCCATTATAAAAGTTCTTATTACTATTCTGGATAGTCCCATGTTAAATGTCTATTTTTCTTTAATAACTAAATTTTTACATATATTTTTCTATTATACCCGTAGCATTAAATATCTCATACTTTTCTTATTTTAATTCCCTCACTATATTTAATGGCATTATTATGGGCAATTTTGTCATTTTATTCATCTTCTTAATATGCGTGAAAAGTTCACAAAGACTTTTATCCTGGACGGAGGGAGTAGTAGTTTTTCTCATAATCATTAGCATGGATCTCTGCCATTAGATGTTGGCATGCAACCTTGTAATAGACAACAAATACCAATTGTTTTGAGATATGTGGATAAATAGGGATTTATCTGCAAGGAGAGTTTCTTTGATATTATTGTTCATGTTAAAGATATACCACAACATTAACATTATTTTGTAAAAATGATTTGTATGCAATCTAATTCATGAATAATATAATTTCTAATAATCGATAAAATAGAAAATTTGTGCATATGTTTTTTATTTCTTCTATTCTATTCTATGTATTTATATATATTTTTATTTAATATCAACATAAATTTATCCTCATATATAATTAAAATCTGACCTTTCTAAAACGTCAAGCGAGTGTTACTTATTGGTCCGAATTAATGTTAGGATTTGCATCCCAAGACCCATTGACAAGGCTACATCTTTAGGCCCACAACCCAAAGGGCCAACTTAAGATCGGGTGCCTAAGTCAAAGCAGTATGAACGCTTATCCTTTGATGTAACGTTTGGATGAATTGGTCCCCAACAATACTCATTGATGGAACGTGTAGAAGGAACATATTTCACTAAGGAATTATTTGTTTATAACTGAATATATTTAAATGGCTAAATTAATCGTCATTATTTTATAAATTAATCCGTCATTATTTTAGAAAAAAAATCTTTTGAATGGCGGAATCGGTCAGATGATTGAGTTGAATAGCTAAGTTAGATTTTTTTGACTGAATAAAGTAAAAAAAAATAAAAAAAATTAAAATTTTAAAAAAAATATTAACTATTATATTAAGTAATATTAAATAAATTTACAACAAATTTGAATTTTTTCTGGGGAGTAAAATAATAAAATTTTGTCATTCAGATGTTTCAGACATGTTAATTATCAAACAGCTTTTCTTATTCAGATTCAGATTTAACTCATTCAAATTCAGATTCAGTTTTTATCAAACATCTCCTAACTATGGTTATAAAAAGTAAGATTACACATGCGTTTGCATTTAAAACTCCAAATTAATATTATTTTTTCTCACAGTTCTTCTACGCGGATCAGTCTAGCGACCGATCGAATTTTTTTTACCTCCCAAAAAGTGTATAATATTTATTGAAATTAAAATTTTTACATAATACAGTGATTTAAGTGTAATTTGGATGCATATAAAAAATAAGGTGATACAGATTGTACAACTCTATTTTTTACATACATTCAAATTACGCCTAAATCACTGTATTTTAAAAATTTTCAATTATTATAAATATTACACATTTTTCAAAAGAAAAAAAATAATAAAAATTGCCGATCACAAGACCGGTCCCCAAAATCCGGCCGCCCAATGCTTATTGTTTTCCTCCACTTCCCAAGTCCTAACACTTGTATCAGAGACGTTCTACGGCCACACAACATGAACAATCGTAAAAACATTATGTACAAAGTCAAAGGAGCCAAGATCCCACCGAAAACACTTGCCCAAATAATCAATAGGTGACACTGACACCATCTATTAAAACCTCTATATTTAAAAACACTACACTTGCCTAGACCTGGTAAACGGGCCCAAAGTCCGCGGGCCGGGCCGGTCCGCCCGCCAAAATTCGGACTTTGGGCCACTGTTTTTAAGCCCATGAAAACCCGGACCTTTTTGACCCGGCCCGTGGAGGCCCGGCCCGCCCGCCAATAAATTTTTTTTTTTAAATAAAGTGTTAAGTTGTGAAGCTTGAACACAAGACTTGTAAGTAAATAAATAAGAGTTCAAACCAACTGAGCTACAACAACTATTTGTTTTTAATGTAATCTTTAATATATTTTAACTATAATTAAAAATTAATTAATAATACTAATTTATAATACTATTATAATTTTAATTAATTGAGATATGTAGTTAATGTATGTAATTAATTAATCGTGTTTGTTTGTATTATTGTTTATTATTAATTATTTTATTATTTTTAATATTTATTATTATTATTTTTGGTGTAACAAAGAGTTTGCAAAAAAAAAATAAAAAATTAATGGCCGAAGCCCGCGGGCCGGCCCGGCCCGGCCCACCCGCCACGGGCTGGCCATTTTCAGCCCACCAAAAATCGGGCCTTTTTGACCCGGCCCGCCGTTGGCCCGGCCCGGCCTCGGCCCGGCCCGCCCGTTTGCCAGGTATACACTTGCCCAAAGAAATGGTACTTTTCTTTATAAGCCCATGCAATAAGATATAAAATGACTTTATAAATGATAATAAATAATAATTCATAAAATTAATTGAAGGACTAATTGTAGGATAAAATTGATCTCATTTGACAAAGCCCTGTAACAAGAATCCTCGTTGTGATAAATGAATCAAATTACAAAAACACTTAGTCAAGGTGATATCTCTTCCCGTCTCAAATTTAAAACGTCAAACTCGAGATCATATATATTTCTAAGAAAATAGACAAAAATAAACAGAATTGTATACCACGAGGAACAGAAAGGGAAGTCGTCATGATAACTCCGCACCCAAATCTAAATTGATCTGTATTAGCACAAATCAAAACTCCTCTACGAAGAGATGATGAAAAAAGCTCCGTAGAATGAGAAAATTTCAAATCAGTAAAAGAAATGCTTCGTAGATTGAAAAAAAAAATCCAAAAGAAGAAAAATAAAATCTCATAAAAGGTAAATAAGCCCTCTATAAAAGGAGAAAATAAAAACAATTAAACGAAAAAATGTAAGAAAAAACTTGAGAGATGGTCTGTCTATTTAGTGTAGATTAGAGACTCACCATATATGAAAATATGAAGCCTATTTTTTTTTTTATTTTTTTTGTTGAAATGAATCAACTTATAAAATTACTTCAAGTAGTATTATCTTATCAGTCAAATTTACAACAAACATAGCCTTAAAAGAACTACATGAAAAAAAAGAAAGAAAAAAAGTTCTGACTTTTTATTTTAATATCAAAATTTGCAACAATTTTTCAACAAAAATTGACTAGGGACGTCCAAAGATTAGACCCGCTGTGTACCATTAAATTTTTCATGGAAAATGAAGACTTGAATAACTACCTATCAATCAATTTAATTACCTACAACAATTTTTTCCCAAGGGAACCAACAATTTTGTATTAATACTTAGCAAATTAGTATACTTTTCTTTATTCGTTCTGCTTAATCAATCTCTTTTTTATTGAGACTACTTAGTATATTACGGAAGGTGGATCCATTACCATCTCACCATCCCTATTGTATTTATATATTGGAATCGAAAGGTGGACTGGAGCACATCAAGTAAAATTAATTAAAAGTAGTATACCTTCTTCGCAATGAGTCATGTTCAAGATGTAATAGTACGTCTGTTTTTGACCATCTCCTTGTTGGGTACTATCCACAAAATCCAAGCAACATTTCGTGGAAATGAAACAGATCGTCAGGCGCTGCTGGCCTTCAAGCGCTCAATTTCTCATGACCCGCAAGGGGCTCTGAGCTCGTGGAATGATTCGTTCCATTTCTGCCGGTGGGAAGGTGTTACATGTAATGGTCGTCATCGCCAAAGAGTCACAATCTTAGAATTTCTTTCCAGGGAGTTGGCAGGTACTGTTGATCGATCGAGATGTAGGGAAAAGTTATTTCTCTTCAACTTGAATGTGTCAAGTACAAGGCCTTCATTTTATAGGCTATATGTATGAGATGCTTCTAGTGCTCAAATAATAATTATACATGTGAACTTGCAAACTAAAAATACCTAGCTAGCTAGCTAATTAATCACCATATAATTGCAGTAACAAGTTTAGTTAACAACAGGTACATTGTCTCCGTACGTGGGAAATTTGAGCTTCCTTAGCTTTTTACAGATCTACAACAACTCTTTATATGGTGAAATTCCTCCTCAAATCGGTCACTTGTCGAGGCTGAAAGTTCTTAACCTCAACTTTAACAACCTCGAAGGAAAAATTCCTGCGAGCATATCCCACTGCGCTAAACTCACGTTCCTTGCTGTGGGTAGCAATATGCTAGTTGGCGAAATACCGGAAGAGCTTAGTGCATTGTCAAAGCTTACATCTCTTCAGATTTTCGACAACAATCTAATAGGATCAATCCCACCTTTCGTTGGAAATCTTACCTCACTTGAAGCGATATCTGTTGCTCAGAATCTATTTGTGGGGAGCATTCCAGATTCTGTCGGTCGGTTGAAATCTCTGAATTTCTTTGCTTTGGATGGCAATAACTTGTCTGGTATGATTCCTCCCTCACTCTACAATCTTTCCTCTCTGGGCTATTTATCTTTGGCGTACAATCAATTACAAGGGAGCCTTCAACCCAACATAGGCTTGATGCTTCCTAATCTTCTGAGTCTTCATTTAAATGATAATCAGTTTACCGGATCCCTCCCAGCCTCACTCTCAAATTGTTCAAGCCTACAAATACTTGAAATGTCGACCAACAGTTTGAGTGGAAAAATATCAATTGATTTTGGGGGCCTAAAGATCATAAAATCTATATTTTTGGCCCGAAATTATTTTGGAAGTGGGGAGCTTGATGAAATGAATTTTATTGGTTCTGTGGCCAATTGGACTAAATTGTTGGTTATGGATCTAGAGAATAACCAATTAAGGGGTTCGCTGCCAAATTTTGTGGCCAACAAATCAACATATTTCTTCTATCTAAGTTTGGGAAAAAATCTACTATATGGAAGTCTCCCTTCAACAATAGGTAATCTTGTGGGCTTAACCACGTTGGATCTAAGTGATAATCAATTCAAAGGAAGAATTCCAACAACCATTGGCAATCTTCGAAAAATAGAAAAGCTGTTTTTATATGGAAATAAGTTTTCAGGTTCAATTCCAAATTCTATTGGAAAACTATCCATGTTGCTTGAACTCCACATGGACATGAACCGATTCGAGGGGGTCATTCCCACGAGTCTTGGAGATTGCCAAAAATTGTTACGGTTAGAACTTTCTGGAAATAATCTCAGTGGCCCAATTCCCAAACAACTATTTAGTCTCTCAGCTTTATCAATTGCCCTTAATCTTTCCCGGAATCATTTGGTTGGATCGTTGCCATTAGAGGTTGGCAACCTTAAGAACTTAGGGTTATTGGATTTATCTGAGAATGATTTGTCTGGTGAGATTCCAAGTAGCTTTCGTACTTGCACTAACCTTGAAAATCTGTTCCTTCAGGAAAATACATTTCAAGGTTCCATACCATCATCGTTTATATCATTAAAAGGTATCATAATGCTCAATCTTTCTCATAACAACTTGTCAGGAAAAATTCCTAGATTTTTTGAGCAATTCTCCATGAAGTACTTGAATTTATCGTTTAACAATTTTGATGGCGACGTACCAATGAGAGGAATTTTTGCAAATCAAAGTGCTATATCAGTTGTTGGGAATGATAAGCTTTGTGGGGGAATTCCTGAACTTCATCTTCGTAAATGCTCAGTTAAAGAACCAAAGAATCGACCTCGTACAATCAAAATTGTGGTCTCTATTATATGCGCAGTTCTTTGTGTATCTATGGTGTTGTGTTTCTTTTTTTGTTGGAATAAAAAAACAAAAAAAGAGAAATCGTCCGAATCAATGAACGAATCATTCTTAAGAGTATCGTACGATAAGCTCTTCAAAGCAACTGATGGGTTCTCTTTAGAAAATTTGATTGGCAGAGGTAGTTTTGGTTCGGTTTATAAAGGAATCCTTAACGAAGTGGTTGTTGCTGTCAAAGTACTAAACCTTGAATCTCGAGGAGCTTCCAAGAGTTTCATGGTCGAGTGTGAAGCTTTGAGAAATGTTCGACATAGGAATCTTGTAAAGATCATAACTTCTTGCTCTAGTATTGATTTTCATGGCAATGACTTCAAAGCCTTGGTGTATGACTTCATGCCCAATGGGAGTATAGAACAGTGGCTGTATCCAACTCAAGAGGCACAAAATGAGCTGCATAGACTTAGCCTCCTTCAAAGAATAAATATTGCCATAGATGTGGCTTGTGCACTTGATTATCTTCATCACCAGTGCGAACATCCCATCATACATTGCGATCTAAAACCAAGCAACATTCTACTTGACCGTGACATGGTAGCGCACGTTGGAGATTTTGGACTAGCAAAATTTCTACTTCCAAAACCTATAGATGCAACTCCATCCAGTTCAATTGGATTGAGAGGAACTATTGGATACGCAGCTCCAGGTATGTAGAGTCTAATGATTCAAATATATCAATTGTTTTTTTATTTATTGCATCGCATTGGTCAATGTTTTTAGATATTTTGCTTCTTCTAGTGTATTATTGTCTTTTATGTATGGCAGAATATGGTATTGGAAGTGAGATTTCTACAAGCGGAGACGTCTATAGTTTTGGGATCATGCTGTTAGAGATGATGACAGGGAAGAGACCTACCGATACCATGTTTAGTGAAGGCCTTAATCTTCATAATTTTGGAAGCATGGCATTGGCGGTGGATCATGTGAGAGATATTGTGGATCCATTAATTCTCAAAGAGGATGAAGCAGTGGAAATACGTGCAAACATAAAGGAGGAGTGGCTGGTTTCAACTATAAAAATTGGAGTTGCATGCTCTGTGGAGTCGCCACAAGCTCGAATGAATGTCACAAATGTTGTTCATGAGCTGAATCTAGTCCGCAACTCTATTTTACAGCACTGAAATAGAAACTGTTGTTAATACTTATATTATGGATAGATGCATGATAATGTATATATTATCTATTTATCTTATTTAATGATCTAATAACTTCCATGGAAGCTAGAGTTGATACTTAATTAATACTATTAGCTTATTTGCCTTGCTAGAGTACTTTGTCAAGTTGTGTCCAAGTGGCCTTCTGTTTGCCTTATTTGGTCGTTTATCATTTTGGGATGGTGTCTACTTCAAACTACGCTCTCCCTTGGTAGGCAATTTCCTTTTCAAATTGTTCAAATCTACAAATATTTCAACAATTTTGATGGGAAATTAGCTATTGATTTTGGACGTCTAGAGAATATAAACATAGAATGATTCATTCGCCATTGATTCGAATGATTTCTTTTTCTTTTTTATTCCAACAAAAAAAGAAACACAACACCATAGTTACACAAAGAATTGTGTATATAATAGAGACCACAATTATTACGAGACCTTTCTTGCCGATTCTTTGGCTCTTTAACTGAGCATTTGCGAAGATGAAGTTCAGGTATTCCCCCACAAAACTTATCATTTCTAAAAACTGATATAACAGTTTGATTTGCAGAAATTCCTCTCATTGGTACGTCGCCCTCAAAATTGTTAAATAATAAATCGTTGTACTTCTTAGAGAATTGCTCAAAAAATATAGGAATTTTTTCTGACAAGTTGTTATGAGAAAGATTGAGGTTTATGATGCTTTTAATGATATAAACATCTATGGTATGGAACCTTGAAAGGTATTTTTGTTAGAAAAATAAGATCACACACGCACACAAATGATAGAGAATTAAGAAGAACACAAGAGATTTACGTGGTTCCCCAATTTGGGTACTCCACAGGCGGCGGCTAATTGTTTATTGATGATTCATTGGTTACATAGGGCTTTACAATAGTTAGTATATATACCTACTAACCCTACTTCATATTATGATCAATTACCCATAATACCCAATCCAATTAACAATCAGCCAACTGAGTTGCAGACGCAGCGCGGACCGCGCCGCGCCAAAGGCTTCCGCAGCGCGCTCCGCGCCACTTGCCCAGACACCTCCTGCCGAGGCAGCGCGCTCCGCGCGACCTGTCTACTATCACCAGCGCGCTCCGCGCCACTAAGGCAGTACCATACCGCGGGGGGGCGAAGCCCCCCCGCACCCCCCCGAGACGTTCGGTGCAACCCTGAAAGGCTAGTGCGTCGCTTCGCTCCGCTCCGCTCCGCTCCGCTCCGCACTAGCCCTTTTCCAGTGACTTCTTTATTATGAGTCACAAGTTCCCAACAAATCTCCACCTTGACGAATAACCTCGTCCCTTTAGAAGATACGTCACTTGTCCTATCCTGTCTCGGGGTAATCCTCCAAACTAACATTTGAAGATATTGATCAAGTCCAAGCAATGCTTGAACTTGTCCGCGGTCACAGTCTTTGTCAACATGTCAGCTGCATTTTCAGAAGTATGCACCTTTTCCAATATCACATCCCCAGTAGCTATCAGCTCCCTCACCTTGTGATACCTTACGCTAATATGCTTGGTCCTTGCGTGATACACTTGATGCTTTGCCAAGTAAATGGCGCTCTGACTATCACAATACAGCTGTACTCCACCTTGATCTATGCCAAACTCATTCACAAAACCCTTCAACCACAATGCTTCCTTGCCAGCCTCAGCCAATGCCATGTACTCAAATTCAGTAGTAGATAGAGCTACTAGAGATTGTACCATGGATCTCCAACAAATCGGTCCACCTGCCAAAGTAAACACATACCCTGTTGTAGATCTCAAATCATCCAACCTTCCAGCATAATCCGCATCCACATACCCTATAACTGAAATCTGAGTCTGTTGCTTCGCAAACATAATCCCATGTGTTGCCGTTCCTCTTAGATATCTGAACACCCACTTAACAGCTTTCCAGTGCTCCCTACCTAGATTGGCCATGTATTTGCTCACTGTGCTGACTGCATGTGCCAAATCGGGTCTCGTACACACCATCGCATACATCAAACAACCAACTGCGCTCGCATAGGGCACGTTTGACATATCCTGATTTTCTTCCGTCGATTTCGGACACTGTGCTGTAGATAGCCTGAAATGACTCGCCAATGAAGTGCTGACCTGTTTAGCATTAGCCATACTAAACCTCTCCAACACTTTCTCCACATAATTCTTTTGTGTCAACCACAGCTTTCCAGCTGCTCTATCCCTGCGAATCTCCATCCCAAGTATTTTCCTAGCGGCACCCAAGTCCT
Organism: Panax notoginseng; assembly: GCA_016801055.1. Classification (NCBI taxonomy): domain Eukaryota; kingdom Viridiplantae; phylum Streptophyta; class Magnoliopsida; order Apiales; family Araliaceae; genus Panax; species Panax notoginseng. The sequence goes on from CM029014.1 coordinate 19,173,762, forward strand.
TCATATCAAACTCCTTTCCCAACAAGTTTTTCAACCTGTTTACGTCAATCATACTCTTTGCAGCAATAAGCATGTCATCCACATACAGTAACAGAAAAATATAGGAACCATCCTCAAGGCTTTTCACATAAACACAACAATCATACTCACATCGAGTGAACCCAATCCGGATCATGAAGGAATCAAACTTCTTGTACCATTGTCTTGGAGACTGTTTCAGCCCATACAGTGACTTCTTCAACCTGCATACCATGTGCTCAGTCTCCGGCTGCTTGAACCCCTCAGGCTGCTCCATGAATATTACTTCCTCCAAATCACCATGAAGAAAGGCTGTCTTCACATCCAGCTGCTCTAACTCCAGATCATAGCTAGCCACCAATGCCAAAATAATCCTGATTGAGGTATGTCTCACCACCGGAGAAAACACCTCATCATAGTCAATACCCTTTCTCTGTGAGTATCCCTTTGCTACCAATCGAGCCTTAAACCGTTCCTTTTCCTTTTCTGATACAGCTTCCTTTTTCTTGTACACCCATTTGCACCCCACTGGTTTCTTTCCCTCAGGCAATTCTGACAATTCCCAAGTTTTGTTTTTCTTCAATGACTCCATCTCCTCCACCATGGCCTCCATCCAGCTGTCCCTTTCAGAACTACCAATAGCTTCCTGAAACGTTGACGGATCCCCACTAGTAGTAGATAAAGCATATGCAACCATATCATCAAACCTGTACCTCTCCGGTGGTTTGATAGTGCGTTTGGGTCTCCTTGCGGCAATGCTTTCGTCCCGCTGCTCCTGATTTTCTTGTTCCACTGGTGGTAAATTTCCAGTGTCATTGCTTTCCAGTTTAATTTGAACTTTCTGCTGCAGATTTCCGGTTACACTACCAGCCTCGGTTTTCTGACCTTCCTGTTGTGTCTTAACCATGGAAGCCTCATCAAAAACCACATCCCTACTGATTACTACCTTCTTTGAATTCGGATCCCATAGCTTGTACCCCTTTACACCTTTCTTATACCCAAGAAAGATACACTGTTTGGACTTGGCATCAAGCTTTGATCTCTCATCTCCCGGAACGTGAACGTAGGCTGGACATCCGAAGATTCTCATATCCGAGTAGTCTGTCTCCTTATCTGTCCACACCTCTTGTGCTGTTTTATTACCCAGAGCAGTACTCGGCGACCTGTTTATCAAATAAACTGCCATACTCACTGCCTCTGCCCAGAAATCCTTCGAAATCCCTGCATTTAGTCTCATGCACCGTGCCCGCTCTGCAATAGTTCTGTTCATTCTTTCTGCCACTCCGTTTTGCTGTGGATTTTTCCTGACAGTCCAGTGATGTTGTATCCCGTGCTCTTCACAAAACTTCACAAATGGCTCGTACCTGTACTCTGTCCCATTATCTGTCCTGAGGCACTTAATTCTTTTCCCTGTTTGATTTTCCACTTCAGCTTTCCACACCCTGAACTTATCGAAGACCTCAGACTTGTGTCGCATGAAGTACACCCAAACCTTTCTCGAAAAATCATTGATGAAAGTCAAGAAATACAGCGATCCCGCTTTCGAAGCTACTCTCACTGGCCCCCATACATCAAAATGCACATAGTCAAGTTTCCCATTAGTTTTGTTCACCGCACTTTTAAACTTTACCTTACACTGTTTTCCCAAGACACAGAATTTTCAGAAGTCTAGCTTGCACGACTTTATCCCTTTCAGCAGATTTCTCCTATATAATTCCAGCATCCCACGTTCTCCCATATGCCCTAATCGCATATGCCATAGTGTAGTATCATCAATATCTTCCGCTGTAGTGGTAGCAGCTCCACCTATAACTGTACTCCCTATCATCCGATAGATATTCCCGTTAACCTTAGAACCTTTCATTATTACCAGGGCACCCTTTGTCACTCTCATGGCTCCACCACCAGTTTTGAACTCGCAGCCATTAGAGTCTAGAGTTCCCAATGAAATCAAATTCTTCCTTAAACCTGGAATATGCCTCACCTCAGCCAGAGTCCTTACAACACCATCGAACATCCTTATCTTCACTGTGCCTATCCCAATGACGTTGCACGAAGCATCGTTACCCATTAGAACTGTCCCACAGTTGACCAACTTGTAGGTGTCAAACCACTCCCTGTTAGGTGACATGTGAAACGAACATGCTGAATCCAAAATCCATGAGTCTGTCACGTCCGTGTTTGTTGACACTGATAACATATCTCCATCATCCGATGATTCCTCCACGACGTTTGCCGATTTTGTAGATTCAGTTTGTTTCCCTGTTCCTTCACCCTTATTCTTATATGGACAATCCCTTTTGAAGTGCCCTGTCTCGCGACATCTAAAACACTTACCCTCCTTTGGCCTAAGAGTCTTGCCCCTCGACTTAGATTTCCACTGCGTTCCTGGTTTCCCTTTATCCGATTTTCTGCCACGTTGCTCTCCACCTTTTACCATCAACCCTTCACCCGAAATACCCTCGGATTGTTGTTTTCGCTGGTTAAACATTAGTAGAGCAGAAGTGACTTCTTCCAATTTCAAAGTTTGTTTTCCCCATAAGAAGGTCGTCACAAGATTCTCCATGGAGCCCGGTAGAGAACACAATAACATCAACGCCTGGTCTTCTTCCTCGAATTTCACTTCGATCCTTAGCAAGTCACTAATTGTTTGATTGAACGTGTGAATATGTTGAATAAGCTCCGAACCTTCAATCATCTTCAGCCCAAACAACTTTTGTTTCAGAAATAATTTATTCGCCAACGACTTTGACATATACCTGGATTCCAATTTACTCTATACACCCGATGGCGATTCATCACCGATCACGTGATACATAACCTCGTCTGCTAGACAAAAACAAATTGTACTTACCGCCTTCGCTTGGAGTTCATCCCAGTCATCCGTCGTCATAGAATCCGGTTTCTTCTTTAACGCCTTTACCAATCCTTGTTGCACCAACAGATTCTTTACCCTCTGTTGCCATAGCCCAAAGTTCCCAGTCCCATAAAACTTCATCACATCAAACTTTGTTATCGAAGAATTTGATGACATCGTTACCACGTGTTACACCTATGCTCTGATACCAATTTGTTAGAAAAATAAGATCACACACGCACACAAACGATAGAGAATTAAGAAGAACACAAGAGATTTGCGTGGTTCCCCAATTTGGGTACTCCACAGGCGGCGGCTAATTGTTTATTGATGATTCCTTGGTTACATAGGGCTTTACAATAGTTAGTATATATACCTACTAATCCTATTCCAACCCTACTTCATATTATGGTCAATTACCCATAATACCCAATCCAATTAACAATCAGCCAACTGAGTTACCGACGCAGCGCGGACCGCGCCGCGCCAAAGGCTTCCGCAGTGCGCTCCGCGCCACTTGCCCAGACACCTCCTACCGAGGCAGCGCGCTCCGCGCGACCTATCTACTATCACCAGCGCGCTCCGCGCCACTAAGGCAGTACCATACCGCGGGGGGGCGAAGCCCCCCCACATCCCCCCGAGACGTTCGGTGCAACCCTGAAAGGCTAGTGCGTCGCTCCGCTCCACTACGCTCCGCACTAGCCCTTTTCCAGTGGCTTCTTTATTATGAGTCACAAGTTCCCAACAAATCTCCACCTGACTCAAAATTTGATGTGGGATGGATCGTACAATTCCGCTAGAAAATGGTATCAGAGCTCATGGTTCGATGGGCCCAAGAACAAACTCCAAGGTACGAGGGGAGTGCGAGGGTAAAATTCGCAGGCCTCGTGGGTGGAGCAAATAAAATCCAAGTATCAACTCCAAGGTGCAAGGGGAGTGCGAGAAGGTACAATTCGTAGGCCTCGTGGGTGGAGTAAATAGAGTTGAATCAGGTGGAGCACGAGATGATTTGAGTCGGGTGGAGCGGGCTTAGGAAGGCTCTAGGGAAGTTGCTGAGACACGTTTGCCCCAGACGTGGTGGAGTAATATTAGAGTCAAGCAAAGCTCTTGAAAGACTCAAAGATGAAGTATTTGAATCGGGTGGAGCAGGGCTCGGATGGCTCTAGGAAAACTGCTGAGACATGTTTGCTGCTGGCGTGGTGTAGTATTAGAGTCGAGCATAGAGCTCTTGAAGGATTCAAAAGAAGGTGTGCTTAATGATGAGAATACTCAAGTATGATACTTGTGATGGGTATTCAAGTGAAAGGTGGAGATTGTTAGGATATTTCACATGAATCCCACATCGGATAAATTCAAGAGTGTAGATGGGTTAATATGTATGTTAGAGCCTCAACCTAATAGATTAACCTTTTAGGTAAGGAGGTGGTCCAACATACTTATTGGGCCCGTCTACATAGGTGTGCACTGCTATGTGATGAATTGATGTGGGATGGATCGTACAATTCCGCTACAATTTTCCTAAAGGAACAGAAGGCTACCAAATGATTTCGGGAAAGATCAAGGGCAACTGATGATAAAGCTGAGAGACTAAATAGTTGCTTGGGAATGTGGCCACTGAGGTTATTTTCAGAAAGTTCTAACTGTAACAATATTTGGCAATCTCTAAGACTTATGGGAATGATCGGTTCATCTCCGTGTGGAGTTGAAGCAACATGGAAAGTTTTCCAATAGAATTTGGAATTGAACCTAAAAAGTCATTTCTGTGTAAAAACAACCTTTCTATTTTCCAAGATTGTCTATGGTTGATGAAATTCTTTCATTGAATTGATTATCACTCATGGTTAAGCCCACAAGATTGCCTATGGTTGAAGTGAGACTTCCATATACTAGATTAGATTTTTCCCCCAAATTTAGATAGAAGAAATGTGTTGATTTGTTGGCCACAAAATTTTACCAAGAGGTGGGTCCAATTGGCCACATAACCAATAAAATTCATTTCATCATACTCCCCAATTCCAAATTTATTTTGGCCAAGAAATATAGACTTTATGTTCTTTTACACTCAAATAATTTGAGGAGGAATTTCACCATATAAAGAGTTGTCATTGATCTGTAGAATGCTAAGGAAGCTCAGAGTTCACAACGTACCTTGATGGGTCTAGTCCAAGGATTCAGCCCATCTCGTAAACCCAATACGGAATAGAGGCCCAAGTTCAAGGGGTCTGGCAAGTCCAACAGATGCGGTCCATCACGGTTGGGTTAATTGAGCCCATCAATAATAAATTGCGCACGCCCACATCACGAAAGAAGTGGACAGACCTAGTCCCCATATCTCAAGGAGAGCACGACAACTACCAGGCACGTTGGGAAGAAGTAGGGAGCTCCACTAAAGTAGTGGTCTTAGTGGTTACTTGTCCACCCCAAAACTGTCACGGGGTCGGCTATAAATAGAACGCCTCACCATCACTGGAAGGCGACTTACTTTTTATCCTTAAGCTCGTACTCTCTGTACTCTCTCCAACACTCTTGATATAATATAAAGTGCCAGGTGACTATAGCCATTCAACAGTGGACTAGGTCAACTTGACCGAACCACTTTAATACCTATCTTATTTCTTATTTTAATTACCGCTTTTATAATTACTCGATTGGTGTACGTACAAAGTCCATTTTGTGCATCATCAGTTTGGCACCATCTGTGGGAAACGAAAAGATTTTCACCATCAAACATTTAAATCAATAACGATTACGACCAGGTCAATGAACCAACCTGAGGACAATCCACGGCTGGAAGAAGGTGCTCCTCCGCACACCAACCCTACTCCAAATACTTCTGCTCCAAATCCGCAACAGATGCTGGAGACTATGCAACAGTTGGCTATACAAAACCAGCAGATATTGCAACTCCTGCTCCCCGGACAAGGATGAGGAATGCAACAGGGAGGTCCGCCCCCTGGACATAAAGGAGCTCCGCACAGGGTAGCCCACCCTGATCCACCTCCACCTCCTACTTCCCAAGGAGGAGATCTTCATCTCCAAGAAGATGAAGGCGAGAACCAAAGCGTGGAGCACGGGAGTCACCCCCATGATCATTCCAGGGGAGCTGCTAATCACTGGGACGAGAAAATCAAGAAAGTGCAAAACCAACTAGGTGATGTCTTCAACGCCATGAAGGCCCGAGGACCAGAAACTGTGGACTATCTTATGGGGCGAACAGACACGCCTTTCAAGCCTAACGTGGCGAACTATCCACTCCCTCAAAAGTTCAAAATGCCATCCGTGGAGACCTTTGACGGAACGAAAGATCCGCTAGATCACCTCGAAACATACAAAGCCCTGATGCAACTCCATAACATCCCTGATGAAATCATGTGCAAGGCGTTCCCAACCACCTTGAGGGGCTCCGCTCGACAGTGGTTTGCCAAGCTCTCTCCAGCCTCTATTTCAACCTTTGCTGAGTTGAGCAGGTCTTTTGTGTCCCACTTTATTGGGGGACGACGTCATCAAAAGCCCGTCACACACCTTCTCAGCATAAAAGCAAGACAAAGACGAGAGCCTGAGGGACTACCTCACTCATTTCAACAAAGAGGTTCTTCAAGTGGAGGAACCTGATGATAAGGTAACCATGATCGCCTTTTTGGGAGGTCTCCGCTCGTCAAGTTTTCTTTTCTCAGTGATGAAACGTCCACCAAAGAACATGACTGAGCTATTAGCAAAGGCCCAAAAATACATGAATGCTGAGGAAGTCACTAGGGCCAGACGAGGTGAATCCTCCAGAGCAGGAGAGAAGAGAAAAGGGAGAGACATGGATGACAAAAAGGAGACTGATAGCAAATCTAGCAGGACAGAGAGGGTGTCCGCCAAAGATAGACTCGGTCCTGCTCCTCAGAAAGACCGACGACCATCCACTCCCCTCAATGCCACTGTCGAGCACATTCTTTTACAGATTCAGGATGACCCCACCATAAAGTGGCCGGCGAGGATGAAGTCTCCTCCAAACCGCAGAAACCCGAACAAGTACTGCCGTTTTCATCGCGACCACGGTCATGACACTGACGATTGCTACGAACTCAAGAAACAAATTGAAGATCTCATTCAACGCGGTCAACTCCGCCAGTATGTTGCTGGTAGAAGACAGGCACCATCACCAACTCGCAATCAGGAAGATCAAAATCCAGTGGGGGAGATTCACACCATCTCAGGAGGATTCGCAGGAGGGGGAGAGTCGCTGTCTGCCATGAAGGCACATGTCAGAAAAGCAAGGCACCCGGAAGAAGGGCGCCCATCCAAGATGCCCAAGCAAGATGCCCAAGCAAGATGCTAGTGAAGTCATATCCTTTTTAGATGAGGATTTGAAGGGGATTCAGCACCCGCACGATGACCCTCTAGTGCTCACCATGACCGTGGCCAAATTTCAAGTACGCATAATCCTGGTGGACAGTGGTAGCTCTGCCGATATCTTGTTCGTAGAAGCTTATGATAAGCTCAACCTGGGCAGGGAAAGACTGCAGCCCATCAGGTCACCTCTCATGGGGTTCTCAGGGGAGAAGGTATATCCCCTAGGATCCATCACCCTGCCAATCACAGCAGGAACAACACCAAGAGGATCTACAGTTATGGTCAACTTCTTAGTTATGGACTGTCCATCAGCCTATAACATCATACTGGGGCGACCTGCTCTCAACACATTGAAGGCGGTCCCCTCCGCATATCATCTTATCCTTCGCTTTCCAACCCCGAATGGAGTCGGAGAAGTCAGAGGTGACCAAGTAGCAGCAAGGGAGTGTTATGTCTCCTCCATGAAGACCAGAAAGAAGGAGGAGGCATTACAGGTCGAGGTCCTTGACCCAAGGGATGACTCCACCATAGAAAGAGGAGAGCCCGTCGAGGAGCTCACCCCTGTAGTCTTGGACAAGGAACACCCAAACAGGAGGGTGTACATTGGTTCTTCCCTCAGTAAAGAGCTAGTCCACCAACTAATAGACTTTCTAAAAAATAACATGGATGTCTTTGCATGGTCACATGCAGACCTGGAGGGCATCGACCCAGAAGTGGCCACACACCGTCTCAACGTTGACCCACGTCATAAACCAGTTCGCCAAAAGCTAAGGGGTGCCTCCACTAAAAGGGCCCAAGCCATGGATGAGGAAGTGAAAAAGTTAATAGATAATGGAGTAATCAGAGAAGTAGCATACCCAGAATGACTCTCCAACGTAGTAATGGTCACTAAAGCAAATGGGAAGTGGCGCCTTTGTGTTGACTTCATGGAGCTTAATAAGGCGTGCCCAAAAGACAGTTATCCGCTACCACGAATCGACCTCCTGGTCGATGCCACTGCAGGGCATGAGTTGCTCACCTTCCTGGATGCATACTCTGGATATAACCAGATTAGCATGCATCCCCTGGACCAGGAGAAGACATCATTTATTACTACCAAAGGGACCTACTACTACAGGGCCATGCCCTTCGGATTGAGGAATGCAGGAGCAACCTATCAACGACTGGTGAACAAAATGTTCCAGGCTCAAATTGGGCGAACAATGGAAGTCTACGTTGATGACATGCTAGTAAAAAGCCTCGCCGCAGCAGATCATATTAACCACCTTCAAGAGACCTTCAATGTTCTTAGATCGTACCGCATGAAGCTGAATCCTGAGAAGTGTGCCTTCAGCGTAGGATCGGGAAAGTTCCTGGGCTTTATGGTCAACCAGAGGGGAATTGAAGTAAACCCGGACAAGATCAAAGCCATTCTCGACATGAAATCACCCACTTCAACCAAAGAGCTCCAGCGCCTCAACGGAAGAATTGCAGCACTCAACAGGTTCGTCTCCAAGTCTGCAGATAAGTGTTTGCCCTTTTTTAAAATTCTTCGAAAAGCTTTTGAGTGGGGACATGAGGCAGAGGAGGCATTCCAAAAACTCAAAACCTACTTGGCTGCACCACCTCTCCTCTCGCATGCCACACCAGGCGAGGTGTTATATTTGTACCTTTCTGCCTCCCCATTGGCAGCAAGCTCTGTCCTCGTCAAGAACAACGATGGAGCACAGAAGCCAATCTACTATGTAAGCAGAGCATACCGAGGAGCAGAAATTAGGTATTCAAGACTAAAAAGATTGGCGCTCGCTTTAATCACAACAGCGAGACGATTACGACATTACTTCCAAAGTCACACCATTGTTGTCATCACAGATCAACCTATGAAAAGAGTCCTGGGAAAGTTCGATGTATTTGGGAGACTGCTTAAGTGGGCAGTGGAGCTTGGTGAGTTTGACATACAGTATCAACCAAGGTCAGCCATCAAAGCACAAGCACTGGCGGATTTGATTGCTGAGCTGACACCAGCAGAGACGGAGAACAATGAAATTCCCACCTCACCCAGTTTGGAAATGGTTGATAGAAGCACTCAACAGCATAATGAAGATCAGACCCCCGAACTGGGCACCCAGACCATCATGTTGAGCGCCCAGACAACTCTTTCGGATGACCAAACACTCCAAAGGACCCAGACGGGAGCCCCAGTTCCAAATTCTGGCATCTAATCTCCTTCTTTAATCTCTGAGCCCTGCTCTCTTCCTTCTTGGAAACTCTATGTAGACGGCTCCTCGACCAGCGATGGAGGCGGAGCAGGTCTGATCTTGATCAGCCCAGATGATACCACTCTCAAAGAAGCTCCACTTTTTGGCCTCGAACAATGAAGCGGAATATGAAGCCCTCCTCTCCGGATTAAGATTGGCAATCGAGATGGAGACTCAACATCTCGTTATCTATAGTGACTCTCAGTTGATAGTAAATCAAGTGAAGGGAGAGTTCGAAGCAAAAGGATCCAAAATGCAAGAATATATTGGCATGGTAAGAAGCATGATGATACAGTTTAAACACTTCCAGATTTGCCACATTCCCAGGGAAGACAATATGGCCGCCGATGCACTTGCAAGGCTTGCCTCTTCCTCGAAAACCCCACCAGGAGGACCGATATTCATTGGTCACCAGTTCGAACCAAGCATGATGGACTCGGAAACCACGAATGTCAACTGTGCATCGACTGAATCAAACTGGATGACGCCAATAAGGGCGTATCTCCGAGAAGGTGTATTGCCGGATAACCCTTTAGAAGCTAGGAAGTTGAGAATGAGAGCTTCTAAGTTCACCATCCTGCAAGACACTTTGTACAAGAAAGGTTATTCCCTACCATTGCTCCGGTGCCTTTCACCCGAAGAAGCTCATTATGCCTTACGAGAGATCCATGAAGGAATATGTGGGAACCACTCCGGAGGACGATCCCTCGCCCACAAGGCACTCAGGAAAGGTTACTTCTGGCCTTCTATGGTAAGGGACGCCCAAGAGTTCTCCAGGAAGTGTGACAAGTGTCAACGTTTCTCAACCGTACCCAGGCAACCACCAGAAGAGCTAACAACCATTACAAGTCCACGGCCTTTCCCTAAATAGGGCATCGACATTCTAGGTCTGTTACCTCTGAGTAAAGGACAATGCAAGTTCGTGGTGGTGGCAGTCGATTATTTCACCAAGTGGACTGAAGCCGAAGCCTTAGCAAAAATCACAGATGTAAAGATTAAAGACTTTATTTGGAAGATATAATATGCCGCTTCGGCATACCCTACTCCATTATCAGTGACAACGGTAAGCAATTCGACAACAAGTTGCTAAATTCCTTCTGTTCCGACCTTCAAATAAAGCAGCCGCACTCTAGCCCAGCTCATCCGCAGGCAAATGGACAAGCAGAAGTCATGGTGAGAACAGTGCTACGCAATTTAAAAACAAGGCTGGAAAAGGCGAAGGGGCTTTGGGTCGATGAACTCCTAGGTGTATTGTGGGCCTACCGAACCACGCCAAGAACTCCAACTGGGGAAACCCCTTTTTCCCTAGCCTTTAGAACTGAGGCGGTCATCCCTGTAGAGATCGGGGTGAACTCTTTAAGGGTCCAACACCACAACTCTGTCACCAGTGAGGAAGGACTCCGCATCAACCTCGACTTGGTAGAGGAAGTAAGGGAGATGGCCGTGGTCTGCAACGCAGAGTATAAGCGTCGCATGACAAAGTACTACAACTCAAGGGTGAAGCCTCGTTCCTTCCAACCAGGAGACTGGGTCCTCAAGAAGGTGATCCTCGCCACTAAGGATTCACGCGAAGGAAAACTGAGACCAAATTGGGAAGGACCATACCTTGTAATAGAAGTGGTGAGACCAGGCACTTACAAGATCCAGAATTCCGAAGGGAAAGTTTTACCTCATCCATAGAACGCTGAGCACTTGAAGATGTATTACTAGTGACACCTTGAAGAAGTAATAGTAGCATAGTTAAGGACTTGGTTTTATTTGTCTTTTTTAGGACTGTTATCTAGTATTTAAAGCACCTTTTATGGGTCTGCAATGAAATTTCCTATTTTTACTCCAAAAGATTGCATTTTTCATTCAATTTCAAAGGAGTACCAATACAAAAGTTACAAAAAAAAAAAGTCCCTAGCACTCTAACTACTATCATGGTCGCTCTCGTCATCTTTAGCATCTTCAGAACCTCCATCCTCAGGCGCTTCAGTTGGCACAAAGCCTGAGAAATCAATATCAGGGAAGGAAGCAGAGATTTTCCCCCGAAGTTCTTCATAGCCATCAATGAAAGCACCTGCAACTGCATATTCTAGACCCACTTTAGCTTGAGAAGCTCTCTCCTGAGCTGACTTCAATTCTGCCTCCACTCTCGAAAAGGCAGCCTCCCTGAGCGCGCCTCTTTTGTGGACCACCTTAAGCTCAGTCTCGAGCTTAGTTGCCTTCTCATGGGCCTCAACAAGCTCCACCTCCCTGAGTGCATCCCTCACACGGGTTGCCGAAAGCTCAGCCTCGAGTTTAACTGTCTTCTCACGGATAGCTGAAAAGATCTGTCTCAGCCTTCGAGCAAGCGGCCTCATTAAGCGCGGCCTTTCCACGGGTTGCTAAAATCTCAGCCCGAGAGGCCCTGTCAGCAGCTTCGAGCTCGGTAATTCTCCCTTGAGCAGCCAAAAGCTCCTTCTGCACAGCCTCATAATTAAGCTTCAATTGGCCGTAAAAATGAGCCCTCGAGAACAAGCATACAGATGCAGTAGAGATCTGAAGAAAACAAAAGACATGAGAATGACCATGCGCATTATAAAAAAACAAAAAAAACGAAGGATTCTTACCTGAGCCAAACCCTTCAGAAATGTGTTAATAACCACTTCAGTGCCTAAAGCACTAATCTGCTGAATATCAGATGGAAACACAAATCTCCCAAGCCGTTCTCTAATGATTTGTGGGTCCCCCAGCATAGAACCGGACTGAATCGGTGCCCCTACATGAGTTCCTGCAGGAGGCATGGACGGGCTGGGGTCAGAAGGCATTGGCGGTGAAGTCTCTGGAGTAGTGCTCAAAGTCACCAACGGGGAAGGCACAGCTGAAGGTATCAAGGAGCTCGCCTCGATATGAGCATCATCCGTCCTCGCCACCTTGGGAGGATGAGCGCCCCTATTGGCACCCCTGCTGACATCCCCAGATAGGATTGAGCCAATCACTGTCATGTCCACTGCAGCAAAAGAGCCAAAGCGCTATCTGAATAACCATCATCTCACAAAAGATAAATTATAAAGTCAACATACCTTTTCTCTTTAACAAGGAACAACCCGATTTCTGCGAGGAACCTCCAACTCTACTACCGAACTTAGGCAGGAGAACACTCAGGTCTTTGTCGGGGTGAGCCTTCACAGCCTGCAGCTTCGATTCCTGTTCTTTGGAGAGCACCGACATACCTACAAGGAGATACCGAGATGGTGAGCACACACACACACACACACATATATATATATATAATATATATATATATAGTAAACTTAAAATGCACCTGGTTTCTTAGCAGCACCCCAACGTATTGAAACCAAGGCCCGATCAGCCTCTGCAGCCCATTCACTGCCGACAAAGAAAAAGCGAGATTTCCAACTGTGGCAATTGGAGCGTAACCCAGTGAGCACCATACCACTCTTGGAAGTAAAATAATACCAGCCCCTATTTGGTGAAGGAGTCTCACTCAAGTTATAAGCCCCATGGAACTCTTTGGGAGAAACATCTTCATGATTCACGCTCTTCCATAAAATGAGAAAACCCAACAAGACTCTCCAACCATTTGGCGTTAATTGCCCTGGAGTAAGAGAAAAATAGTGCAGTATTTGACAAATAGGATGGGATATGGGGAACCTAAGCCCGACCTCGAGCATATACTCGTAAATGACAATATCACCAGAGGAATCGTCACAAGCAAATTCACTTTTCTCGGCTCGACGACACGACACCGTGGGTGGAATATGATAAGAAGAAATAAGCCTCGAAATCTCATCATCAGAATTGACAGAGCTGAAAAGGGTACTTACTTTAGACTTATCATCATCGAGGATCAATTTACTTTTATGTTTCATCTTCCGGTGTCTTAAAGAATGAGGTGCTTTTGCAATACTCTGCCCAGTGACTAGAGAGACATCTGAAACCCCTGCTCGCCCAAAGCTTGCTCAACTCTCTCCTGCTCGCCCAAAAGCAGCCCCTGCTCGCCCAAAACTTGTTCAGCTTGCTCCCGCTCGCCCAAAATTGGCTCATGCTCGCCCAAGGCCTGCCCAGCCTTCTCCTGCTCGCCCGAGACCAGCTCCTGCTCGCCCGAAACCACCTCTTGCTCGCCCAAGACCAGCTCCTGCTCGCCCAAAGCCTGAGCAGCTCGCCTCTGCTCGCCCAAAGACTGCCCAACTCGCCCAGATCTCCCCTGTCCAGCTCCGCGACGAAGCTCAAACAGATCTGCACTTCCGGCAACGCCGTGCACGGCATTATCCACCATGGCAGTCACTTGGGAGCTCACTTCATCAGTCAGTCCACTCCCATGGCTTTCTCTTCCTTTGTTCGACATTGATCTCACTAAGAAGAGATCTGAAAAGAGCAGAACACAAAACCCCCAAATTTATGACCTAGAATGAGAGAGAAGGAGTCCTACAAACCAGAGAAAAGTAATTTCTGAGGGAATTCGAATTTAAAGTTACGTCTACTATTCGAGTTCCATAACTCCGATCGGGGCCCGTAATATATCAAAACGACCGTATCGACGAGCTCTACAAAAGTCATCGCTTTGCCATGACATATGCTGTAAAAAGCCCCAAAAAAGCCTCCGAAGAGTAGGTTTTGGCCCCCTGAAGTTTTTTCAGTTTTGTCGAAAATCCAAATTTAGACTGAAATGCCCTCCTCTCCAAGTTCTGTTGGACTCAGGGTATTGGGGGGCAAATGATGGGTCTAGTCCAAGGATTCAGCCCATCTCGTAAACCCAATACGGAATAGAGGCCCAAGTTCAAGGGGTCTGGCAAGTCCAACAGATGCGGTCCATCACGATTGGGTTAATTGAGCCCATCAATAATAAATTGTGCACGCCCACATCACGAAAGAAGTGGACAAGCCTAGTCCCCATATCTCAAGGAGAGCACGACAACTACCAGGCACATTGGGAAGAAATGGGGAGCTCCACTAAAGTAGTGGTCTTAGTGGTTACTTGTCCACCCCAAAACTGTCACGGGGTCGGCTATAAATAGAACGCCTCACCATCACTAGAAGGCGACTTACTTTTTATCCTTAAGCTCGTACTCTCTGTACTCTCTCCAACACTCTTGATATAATATAAAGTGTCAGGCGACTATAGTCAATCAACAGTGGACTAGGTCAACTTGACCGAACCACTTTAATACCTATCTTATTTCTTATTTTAATTACCGCTTTTATAATTACTCGATTGGTGTACGTACAAAGTCCATTTTGTGCATCATCATACATGTTGTTAAGTAAACTTGATAATTGTCTAGATATGTAGTACATAGTTCATGAATATGTTAGTAGTGCAATTATATGGTACATGTATGTATGTATGTGATTAATTAGGTACATAGTAATCAAGGCGGTTTATCATAGGTTCAATGTTAAACGAGTTGAGTTTGAACAACAACACACGGTCTACTTGTTTTTTATTAAAAAAAAAACTCATATTCCGCTCGTGAAATTAGACTTGACTGTCACTAATTTCAGGTTATAATAAAGGAAAGTATAATAATAACAATAAATATATAAATAAAACAATTTTTCCATATGTACGAAATATTGAATACTTAAGAAGTAGCGTCCGTTAATTTATTTTTATTTTTACATTATGTATAAATCAAAACTTAGGAGGATGATAAATTTCAAAACATCTAAATATGGAAGAAATAAATGACCCATGAAGTATAAATTCTTAGTCTCAATTTTTATACCTTAAAAGTTTAATAGAACTAATAGGCTTTGTAAAATTGATTGGGTTAATTACATATTATAGTACATTTTTAAAAATAATTACAATAATCATACATCTATAAAATAATTACAAAAATATGACATTGCATCATATTTATTTACAATTTTAATACAATTAGGAGTCCTTAAATTAAGGGATTAGTATTAATAGGTTGACATGGTAATTTAGTTTTCATCTTCCTCAAACATTCCATTCTCGTTCGGTCTCTCTCTCTCTCTCCGCCCTTAACTCTTCGTTCAGTTTCTCTCTCTCCGCCCTTACTACTTCTCTCTCTCCTCTTGAACTCGTCGACAGCGGAGTGAATCTACTTCTCTCTCCGCCCTTAATACTTCTCTTTCTCCTCTTGAAGCCACTCGTCGTCAGCGGACTGAATCTATTTCGTCAGACGATGAAGTTCTTGCTTTGGTATGTACATGGTTGAAGTGATGTTGTCATACTATGAGTCTGTACTTCTGGCCACATTCTGTTTATGTTAATTTTTTTATTGAATGAATTTTTCTTTATCTCCATGACTGGGTTATTTGTGATAGACATCATTTAACAGCATAATATTTGCTAAAGTGGATAATTATTTTCAAATTGTTTAGGCTCTTAACATATATAGTCTGCTTTTGAATGATCATGATTGTCTCATCTCCATTTTGCCATTTTACTTCTGCATCATATACTGACACAAAATCAATTTTTGGGGGCTTGATGTAATGCTTACGTTGTAGCTACGACAAGCAATAAAAAATAGATACTATCATATAATTGTTTGGTTACTTCTGTATTATGTTTTGGTTACTGTTAGATTGTGATTCGGATACCATTTTTGTTACCTTGATTTGGTATTTTGGTTACTTTTTTATGTTGTTATGGTTACCATGTATTTGCTTAGTATACATGGTTGACTAAACTGATTTTGGTGTACATGTTGTTTATGTATTGGTTACCATTTTTACATGTTTTGGTTACTATCATATAAATATTTGGTTACTTCTTTAGTATATTTTTGGTTACTATTAGTTTCTAATTTGGATTCCATTTTTGTTTCCTTGAGTTGAGATTCTGGTTACTATTTTTTGTTGTTCTGGTTACCATGTATTTGCTTAATATATATGGGTTGACTAAACTGTGTTTGGTCTATATGTTGTTTATGTATTGGTTACCATTAATATATGTTTTGGTTACCAGCATATAACTGTTTGGTTACTTCATGAGTATATTTTTTGTTACTTTTAGCTTATGATTTGGATACCATTCTTTTTCCTTTAATTGGGTTTTTGGTTACTTTTATATGTTGTTTTGGTTACAATGTATTTGCTTAGTATACATTGGTTGACTAAACTGGACTTGGTCTACATGTTGTTTATGTGTTGATTACCATTAAAACATGGTTTGGTTACTATCATATAAATGTTTGGTTACTTCTTTAGTATATTTTTTGGTATACATATTTTTGTTTTGGTGACCTTTAAATTATGTTTTGGTTAATATTATATATAACTGTTTGTTTATTACATAAAATGGTTTGTACTACATGTTGTTTATATTTTGGTTACAATTAGTTTATATAATATAATTTTTTTATCACTGCTTTATTATGGTATGGTTAATGTTATATTATGATATGATACCTATGATTAATGGGTTCTCTATTCACTAATCCCAAGGTATTTCTCTTCCTCCCACAGGTTCATACATAATGCAGAAGTCTTTTATAGAGAATGAGAGCAGTCGTGAAGAAAAAGTAGCAGCAGCCAAAAAACTAAAGTCTCAGAAAGATTTGTAACAGATTTTGATTAGTTCGGTTGTTCATACCTTGGTTTTTATTGGATATTCATAACCATTTGTTATGGTTAGTAAATATGTAATGTTTATTGGAGCTTATGTAAATGGGATTACATATTTGATTATATTATCAATTATTTGACATTGTTTGTTGGTTCGTATTTGTTACTTCTAAGTTGTGTCTGATATATTGTTTGAAAGGTGCAATTGGTAACCAAACATGCATAGAAGGGTAACCATTTTATTTTTTGGTAGTAACCAGATAGTTACAAGCTCGTATCATGACATATATCAAATGTTAAAATGTACATGTGAGAGTATACATATGTTGCCTAAATTGGGTTTGATATACAGGTTGTTTCTGTTTTGTTTACCATTAAAACATGTTCTGGATACTTTTATATAACTATTTGGTTACTTCTTTATTATGTTTTGGTTACTGTTATATTATGGTTTGGCTACTATCATTGTTTCCCCAGTGTGGGATTTTGGTTATTTTTATTTTTTATTCTGGTTAATATGTAATTGTTTAGTATACATGAATTGCCTAAATTGGGTTTCATTACATGATGTTTATGTTTTGGTTACCATTAAAACCTGTTCTGGTTACTATCATATAATTATGTGGTTACTGTTTTATTATAATTATAAGTTCGTATGAGGACTGTTATAAAGTGTTAAATGTATATATTTTATTTATACCCTGTCATCATGATGGAATAAGAAACTCCAATTAAGAGTTTCCATTTATATATATGATAGTCATTTATAGATCTCATATTAAAATAAAAGTAGTTTGAGATGTAACAACTGAATAAACATTGTAAAGTAACCAAATTAATATTAGACAGTAACCAAATTACATAATCTTAGTAACCAGAATATAAACTACACTTTTACATGCAATTTTGAAGGTCTAAATGATAGAATTTGACCAAAAAACCCTGCAGTTCACCAGCAACGCTCGTGACTTTTGATCGTTGACCCGTTTCTGATGAAACTAGGCTATGGAAACGCCAAAATTCGACACTCCAAATTTGATAGAACAATACATATCATGTTTTGCATTTCTCCAAGCGAACAAGTTGATGGAACTAGTATGCCGGTAACTTCAAATTTGGTGTATTGGTTACTATCAGTCCATGTACCGTTGAAATAAAGTACAACAGGAATCAATTCCATTGTCTGATAACAAAATAAGTACTGTAAAGTAACCAAATCAATGTTAGCCAGTAACCAAACTACATAATGTTAGTAACCAGTACATAAAATACATTTGTACATTCATTTTACAATAGAAATAATCAGTATATTGATATTTATTACCAATTAAACTATAACAGTTGTATGAAGGTAACAAATGTAGCCAATAAGTAACCATCATAATAAAACAAACAAATATAAAACACCGTAATATTATATAGTAATAATCATAACAACATATACAGTAATCAAATCCAATTTAAACAGTAACCAACACATATTTATTTAGTAGCCACAAGATAAACACATTCTCCATTGCATTTTTATAGTAAAAACCAACCAGTATAACTTGATTGTTACCAACTAAAGGCTAAATATTGTAAGAATGTAACCAATGTAGCTAACAAGTAACCATTAATATAAAACATATAAGTATAAGTATAATTAGATTAATACAGTAATCAGGTCAGCACTAATGAGTAACTATTATAATTTTACATAGTAACCATGTCAGCATTAGCCAGTAACCAATATAATGTTAAACAGTAACCAAGTCAGCATTAGTCAGTAACCAAGTCATCATTTTTTAATAACCAAGTCAGCATTAGTAAGTAATAATATGCACTAACCATTATAATTTTACACAGCAACCAAATAAACATTATACAGTAACCAAATCAATAATAAACAGTAACCAATTTCTATGTACTTAGTAACCAGAATATAAAACATATTTTTACATGCATTTTGCAATCAAAACAGTTAGTATACTGACTTTGTGACCAATTAAAGAGCGAAAAACTTAAGAAAGGTAACCAATATACGAGTATAAAGTAACCACGGGGTAACCAAATAAACATTATACAGTAACCAAATCAATAATAAACAGTAACCAACTTATATGTACTTAGTAACCAGAATATAAAACAGATTTTTTCATGCATTTTGCTATCAAAACAGTCAGTATACTGCCTTTGTTAATCGACATCAATTTTGATTACTGTACACCATAAAAAATGTTACCAACCATGTGGTTAATGGTTACTAACATTAAATAATTATATATTCATGTAAACAATTAAATTTGTTGTATTGGTTACTGTCGGTCTCCATTGTCTGACAACTGAATAAACATTATAAAGTAACTAAATCAATATTAAACAGTAACCAAACTACATAATTTTAGTAACCAGAAAATAAACCATATTTTTACATACAATTTTGAAGGCCTAAATGATGGAATTTGACCAAAAAACCATGCAGTTCACCAGCAAAGCTAATGATTTTTGATCGTTGCCCCGTTTCTAATAAAATTAGGCTCCGAAAACGTCAAAATTTGACACTCCAAATTTGACAACATTATACAGTAACCAAATTTAGATTAGACATGAAGCAAAAGTAGAGTATTAACCTTCAGCAAACCAATATTAGCTCATTAGGAGTAGCTAAATTGATCAGGCAGCCGATGCTTGAGTTCATTAGGCAGCCGATGCCTGAGTTCAGAGTGAATGTGACAAAGAGATAGCCTCAAAGCTTCCTTCTTCTTTTTTTATCGTCGATGTGAAGAAGAAAGGGTTTCAGTTTGGGTCGAAGAAGAAAAGGTTTCAGTTTGGTTATGTAAAGAATCAATCAACAATCAACAATCAAATTTGTTACAGATCGAGGCTGGTTACTAATCTTGAAGTTGTTGTTGATATTGAAGTTGCTGTTGATCTGAAGTTGTTGTTGATCTTCTTCGATATTATCCGATCTCAGAGTTGCATCGTCGTTGGAGAAGTCGTCTTCTCCGATCTGTCGTTGCTCTGTTTTTTCGGATCTGAAAGTTGTTTGTTTTCTTCATTAGCGTGAATTGTTGATCGGTTGGTTGAAAATATAAAAGTCGGTAACTGACGTGTAGGGTGTTAATGACCGTAATTTTAGCAACCTAATATTGTGTTATTGCGTTATTTTTGTAATTATTTTGTGAATGTTTTATTTTTGTAAATACTTTCTAATTGTTGTATATTAGTGTTAAGAACCCAAATTGATTCTCTCCGGGCAAAATATATGAAAACCCAACCTTGTTTTTGCACTTTAAAACGACAGCGTCTTATCACGACTGGCGGGAATGTATGCCTTTCCCGCCAAAATCACCTCCTTCTTCCCTCTTCTCTCAATATATACGTACATCTCTCACAATCAGGGTAATTTTTCTTATAGTTTTGAAGTTAAAGAAATTGAAAAGAAGAAGAAGAAGAAGAAAAATGTTGGAACTAAGGTTGGTTCAGGGGAGCCTGTTGAAGAAAGTGATGGAATCAATCAAGGATCTGGTGAACGACGCTAACTTCGACTGCTCCGCCACCGGATTCTCTCTCCAAGCCATGGATTCCAGCCACGTGGCGCTAGTCGCCCTCCTCCTCCGATCTGAGGGTTTCGAGCACTACCGCTGCGATCGGAACCTTTCCATGGGAATCAACCTCGGCAACATGTCCAAGATGCTGAAATGTGCTGGCAATGATGACATTGTCACCATCAAGGCAGACGACGGTGGCGACACCGTCACCTTCATGTTCGAAAGCCCTAGTTTGTGCCCTTTTCCTTTATTTAATAGATTTGTCGGTTTTGATTTATTTATTAATTTATTCATGTGTTTTATTCTTTCTTACTTCCTATGTGTTTCACAAAAAAAAGTCTCAGCTATATTTTGTGAAATCACAATTCAAAAGTGAGAATCAACTTTTACAGTAAAAATTTTGTTGTTAGTAATACTTTTTAAGAAGTTTATGATATTAATTAATTGTTTTAGAATTTCACAAATTGATCAAGAAAAAATCAAATGGGACTCCTTCTGTGGAACTGGATAGTATGTTTTACTTGGAATAAAGAAAAATAAGAGTAATCAATACAATGGGTAATTGTATGCGTAAATTCCTCTAAGCAACCCGACTCTGTAACTGTAAATAACTGACCCAACTGATATCAATCGACTTAAGTAATTGATTGATGAATTTGAGGGAGATTGCATGTCAACTTGAGCTCACTAGGGAAAGAATTAACAAATACTCCTAATAGGGAAATAACTAGAAGATGGTAAAACTTGTGAAAAAACATGGACATACAAGTGTTAATCCAGAAATTGGATGCTGGATTGCGATACTTTGAAAGAACTGGTTGGACCTACTTTCTTCTTAGGCTCTTGCATTTGGTTTTTATTTTTTACTCTCAAAATGTGATAAATTTTGAAAGCAATTTTCAGACACATTTTTTCTTTTTACTCCGTCAAGTTTCTTTATCCAACTTGTTCTTGAATGAATTCAATTTAATAGGGTTCTTCATATCAACAGATGTATTAGGCTTCCCTGGTGCTTTTTGTTGAAAGCAATACCTACTGGTTCCTCTATGGTCTGTCCTCATATATCCGTTCGGTCTTTGCAAGTTGCATTCTCTTTTTCATACTTAAGTTTAGGCATAAAAACATCAGGGTGCAACTTAATGAAATTCAACATATGGATTGGCATACTTATTTATTTTTATTTTTTTGTTAATTCCAATTTATATTAGCATTACATTACTAATGCTAATTTACTACTGTTATATTCTTTTCGATCCTGTATCTGACTCCCAATTTTTGTTTGTTGGTTCTTGAATCAAATTCATGAAATGAAGCTCAAGATAAGATTGCCGATTTTGAGATGAAGCTCATGGATATTGATAGTGAGCATCTGGGAATTCCCGAATCAGAATACGAAGCTATTGTGAGGATGCCATCGGCTGAGTTTGCAAGAATCTGCAAAGATCTCAGCACCATTGGTGATACTGGTATTGTGTTTCATCATCATGCACATCGTTACTGTTCTTTTCTTCATTGTTTTCCTTGATTTCCGTATTATATATTTTTTGCAACATAGAAAAGTTCAGAATGCTGAAAATGGGTTAAATGGGTTGTTTTAGTTGTGATATCTGTGACAAAGGAAGGTGTGAAGTTCTCCACTAGAGGTGACATTGGGACAGCAAACATTGTTTGCAGGCAGAACACTTCTGTAGACAAGGTTTGTTTTGGTTTAATCTTGCCACCCCAAATGTTTTTTTGGCGTCTGGTCTTATTCGTATTTTCTCGCATTGTACAATTCAGCCCGAAGAAGCTACCATCGTAGAGATGCAGGAACCGGTTTCATTGACCTTTGCCCTGAGATATATGAATTCCTTCACAAAGGCCACCCCTTTGGCAAACCAAGTGACTGTCAGCTTATCCTCTGAACTCCCAGTGGTGGTCGAGTACAAAATTGCAGAAATGGGCTACATCAGATACTATTTGGCTCCTAAGATAGAAGAAGAGGAGGAGGGGGGAGCTTATGCAGAGCCTGCACCAACAAAGTCCACTTCGGAGACCAACACCAAAAGGGCAGCCAACCCAAAAGCCGTGGCTGAGCCTAGAGTTGAAGTCGTGTCTGAGATGGAAGCTGATCCTGTTATAAAGAGTGAGCCTGAAGAGGAAAGCAACACTGCAGCCAAGACCATAACTGAGATGGAAACCAAGCCTGAGAAGCAAACTAATGGTGAGGATGATGTTATTGAAGTTATGGACACCAAGCCTAAGACAGAAACTAATGGAGAGGCTGAAGTTATGGATGTTGAGTAACTTTGTCTCGTTGAACCTTATCATTTTCTATTAACTATCAGTAGATATATGTTTAACTTGGTGATTATCATTGAGGTTAAAAGAAATAGTAGTTGAAACTGGGCTATAATTTTTTGTACACCAGATGAGAGCCTTATTCTCAAGCTTGAAGCATATTTCCGTTTTCTGTTGTAGAACTACTAGAGTCTAAACAGGGCATGGTTATGAATTTCACTTGTAAAACAATGCCCTATTTCATATGCAGTTGACTGCTTAATGACTATTTCAACATTAAAACATGAGCTTAACCTCAAAGTGGAGGACAAAATTAGAATTTTTTCAAAGTCAGTTGCACTTCCCAGACCGTATTCCCAGTTTACAAGGCCATATTTAAGTAGTATTAAGATCATGTACATTAATCTTTTCTTCTGATAAAATAGATTCCGCAATGACCAAATTACATTTCCAGCATATCAAAAGTTATTGAATTCTGGAAATCAAGGTTTTGTACAGTGCAAGATGTTAACTGGTATGCGTATCAACTGAAACAGTGCCCTACTTGGCAAGATTCAGGAGATGCAAGGGAATAATAAATGCGCAAACCAAATTCACAAATATCCTCAAATCAAATTGAACCACCACAAAATGACAACTTATGAGTCTTTAATTAAGTTAATTGATAGTATTAGAATTAAGAAGTATTAATAACAATGTTGTACAGGCCCCATTCTACAATCCTTTCCTGAAAGAATAATATAGAAAAAAGAAAAAGTGAGGTTCCTCCCTAACCCCAAGCTGGGAAAATCAGAGATAAATGCGCATTATTGGACTATCTACTCTAGGTAATGTGGTGCTAGTCGCTGACACAGGTGGGAACCAGCTCTCCGGGTTCCCAGGGAAAAAAATAGAAATTAAAGGGCAAAAGATAATGATCCAAAATTAGCTTCAAGATGGTTACCCCTACCCTAGGATAAAAGGAAACAAAATAGATGCAAGTTGTAGTTAATAACTTTCAGACCGATCTTTTCATTTGCTGCGCTTCTTGGCTTGGCTGTAGAGAATAACCCCGAAAACTGTAAGTGCATACCCAAGCATCCCTGTAACAGAGACGGGATTTTTGAAAATCAATATTGAGACAACCACAGCCACTGCTCCTTTTGCATTTCCCAGGACCTGGAAGAACCAAAATAATTATGCTATTACAGTGGAAAAAGACGTTATCTCAGGAGCTTTTCCCTTAAAATCCTATAGGAAACGTACTCAACCACGTTCCTTGTCAAAGATTTTGTCCCAAGATGCAGCCCAAGTAAACTAAGGATGTTGCTACCATTTTAGCAAGTATTTACTTGGGGATGTGGGAAAAGAAATGAGTGATCCGGTGTATGGTTATCTTTATAGATTTTATTTGTACATGAGGGAATTTTTACTAGTCTATAAACACTCTTAAGATAAAAAGGTCAAAGCAATCACATCTTTTGATATCAGTATGAAAATATATGATAAATTTTGAACTTTTTCATCTTTTGTTATTCGTTTTGCCTTTTGCTTTATAAAATGTTAAAGAGTAAATTATCTTAAATTACAATTATCAGAACTTAATAAATAATGCTTTCATTCTCTAATTTTAATCTTTCTTCTTCTTTTTTGGGTTGCACATGATGATGTAACAAGACTAATTAATTTGGAGAAAGTACCTGGAGAGTCAGAGCACTGGTGTGTTTTGTGACCAAAAAGTTGGTCAAATTCACAAAATATGCAAGTGCAGAATTGAATAGCAGGTACCAGACAATTCGGAAGTCATCTCTAGCAAGTGCTAGTGTGATACCAACCACATTTTCTTCCATATAGAGTGTTGCCGGAAGTAGTAGTACAACTGCTATAGGAGCCATGTACAGGAGTAGATTCATAGAATTAAGCTTTTCCCTTAAACAAAATAACAAACATTTCAATATACGTTCCCAGGTTTAAAATCCAACAAATGAAGAACAAGAAATTCTAGTCCTAGACTAGACCTATATGAATTACCACAGAGAAAACCAACGGAACAACTTACCCTTCCGAAGAAAGCAAAATCCCCTGGAGCACTGATTTCAGCGCTCTTGCAGCTGTAGCACCAACACACATTATAAATCCAAATAGATGGAAACTTGGCTCACCCTACGATTGTGCACATAAAGGAGAATCAACAGAGAACTTTTCCTGAATATTATAATTCTAATAGTAACATTTAAAAAACCACCTGTGATTTACACCAATTCTTGAGTCAAGAATTGGTGTAAACCAAGCTAGTTTTAAAGTAAAGAGATTATAAAAGGCAGATATATGAGGGCTCTTAACCACATCCATTACCGTTCACTAGTACCAACTATGTAAATGAAGAGACATTTTAGAATTTAGAGCTATCTCAATAAATAAATAATTTACAAAACCAGTCACACGTTACAATACAAAACATACAGAACAAGAAATACTAAAGTTTTAGTTACTTGATAATTAAATGACAATTTATTATTTTAATAATAATAATAATAGGAAAATTGAAAGAAAAAAAATCCATTCAACAAGCTTAATACCTAATGGCTCAGGTATGTGAACTTTTAAATTTCTTAAAACCCAAAACAACATAAAATACAAATTCACATTTTGTTTAAAATAAACTAATCAAGGTTTGAACTTTACAAATCCAGGCAGCATTCAGTATAGCAGCTCTGAGAGAAAAATAAATAAACTATGATACGATAATTCAACTACAAAATTAACACAAACCCAATTCAATTATGAAGAAATCAATCAAATTTGTAATAGCAAAAAAAAACATAATAAAAAATTTATCTTTTCCATACCCCACTAGCAATTATGACCCCAGTAACAACAGGAATGAGAGTGCCATAAACGAGCCAAGCCTCCCTCTTCAAAGTGATTAAATACGCAAACACAGCCGTGAAGAACGGTGTAGTGGCCCCAATTGCCTGATTAAACGACACCGGCAAATACCTGAGCGAAATATTCCCACTGACAACCGAAGCACAAAATACGAGACTGAGAGCAGATATCTTCATCAATTGAACACGAGATCGAATTGCTTGCATAGGGACCATCCTCATCCATGCAATGGCGATGTAGCTGAACAAGGAACAAGCAGTCATATGGCACATAGTCAAAAAAATTGGGTACTTGAACCCATAGTTGCTTAACAAGTACTTGTTCAGCAACAAAACCCCAATATTCGACGAGTACCACGCTGATACGAGCCCGATCGTGAAAAATCGGCTCCAGCTCTTCATCGCCGACATTTAATCTAATTCAAATCAATTCAATTCTCTCTCCGAGGGTTTGAAGAAAAAAAAGACTAAAATTCAGAAGAACAGTTATACTAGGATAACACTGGATCTGTTAGAGTTAGAAAAGAGAATTTACTCTGAGGAGGAGGAGGAGGACGGCCATTGTTGAATCTAGAGAGAAAGAGATCATCGATCTGTCACATATATAGATGCAAAACTATATATATACGTATACAGTGTTTCTGCAACAGAGGAGAGAGAGAGAGACGGAGAGATTTGAAACAGAGGAGGCAAAATCGAATTGAGTCGACTCAGTCGACTGGTTTTTTGGGTACCACGATAATGTAATTAGTTGTAATTTCAAAATAAGTGTAAGGCTTTATTTGATTGCGTCTTAACAGCTAACATCTTAATACATCTTAACAACTTTTATCTTTGTATTAAAAGGTTCTATAAATAGTTGAAATATAAATACGAGTTTAAATTATTCAAAAGAACTCTTGATACAAATATATAGACTCTTAAAATACATTATAAAATAAATTATTAATATATATTAAGATACAATCAAACATCACCTTAAACATAATAATTATATTTGATGAAGATTCTTTGAAACGTCTTATTGTAGACTTTTATAATCTACGCAAAGTGTCCATTGACTTTTTATTTTCATAATTTTTTTATTTTTTTTAAATATCTTTGCACACTTTTTACATAAAGTCCAAAATTCAAAATCTTTCTTCCTTAGTTAACGAGTGTGTCAAGAAAGAAAAATGATATATATATATTGCGATTATATACGATAATTTTTTAATTTAGAGTTTAAAATTGAGTAAAAATTTAAAAGTAAAATTCGCTTTTTAAGTTATATTTTAAGCCTCTTTAAAATAAATTAAATTAAATTAAGAAAACTTTAAAAAGTATTTTAGTAATAATTAAATTCTAGATAATCTTTCATGATTAACAAGTATGAGGAAATGGAATGCTCACATGCATAATTTTCATTTATTTTTTATTTCTGTCCATTGATTAAAAAGACTATTACTTTTGATGAATTTTCACATAAACAGCTGCAATCGTTCATCTTTCATTTATTAGTATTTTACTAATTGGGTTGGAAATGAGGGAGGGAAAAAAATGGTCAAGTACTCATAAAATATGGAGTATTATTTTGTAGGGGTGAACATGGTGTGGTTTGAAATCTAAATCGCTCTCAAAATTGCTTAGGTGCTATTTAAAAATTTTAAAACCGCACCCGAAACCGCTTGTGATTGGTGCGGTGCGATTTTAATTGGTGCGATTTCGGTTCCAAAACCAATTGAAACAACAAAAAAGTCTAGGCCTTTAATAAAATTTAACATAGAACTTACATCGAGCAATTGACTTAGTGACAGAGTCGGCAATAGGAATTATATCAAGCATAGAACCAAAGTTTCTTCTGCCAAACATGTCAAATTCACCATCAAATCATAGAATACTGAGACACATAAAATAGTTTTAGTTTATAATAAAGGAATGATGCTTTAAAACAAAAATGTAAGACCCCAACTTTTATAAATAAAGATAAATTTTTTATAAATATCATTTTTGAATATTATGGAGTTAATTGGATATAATGTTATAGTTGTGGGTAATATTTATAAATTTTGCAAAGTACACAAGTTGTTATATAATATTCGATTGGTCGGGGAATATTCGTTTTAACAGGGAATATTCGTACAATGACACAATCATTGGTGGACCCCACAACGGAATTATTGTCGGATTGAGAAAACGACAAAAATATTTTATTAAAAATAACGGCGGAAGTTTTACCATTGATACTGTTGAACTACTCGTTAGTAAAAGTACAGTAATACGTGTGGTTGCATAGTAGCACACAGTATTGATTATTAATGCTTATGTGAAAAGTCACTCAGTTTGATTCAATTATTGTCAGTTAATAATATGAATTATTTAGCGATAATGAAATTTTATTTTATTCGTATTATTAACGTAATAAAACAGAAACATCTTTTTATATAAAACAGAATACTTTATTAAAGTTATTCTATAAATAGAATATATTATATTTTATTTAAAAGATTTTTCTTTAAATATGGACCGTCAGATTAAAGTAATCAATCTGGACCGTTCATGGATTAGTTACTATGCATTCCATTTTTTTATAAATAGCAGCTCATTCCTTCATTATTTCTTACGAATTCACTGAACTCTAGATAGAGAAACTATAGAGAGAAACTATAGAGAGAGAGAATAAAAGTATTCTGCTACTTAACTACTTCCTTATTTCAGTTGTTCTTTAAAACGGTAAGGGGTGTTATTCTTTCTTATTCATGAAGAGAACTGTTGTTATTCCATTTCTTATTATTCTGTTGGAATAACCTGTATACGCGATCTACCCTATACTTGATGACATTCTTCTATTATTCTGTTGGAACATCCTGTCTGTGTGTTTTACATCGGACCTGGTTCCGTCTTTATTATTATTCTGTTGGAACATCCTGTCTGTAACCTGGTTCCGTCTTTATTATTATTCTGTTGGAATATCCTGTCTGTGCGTTTTACGCCGGACCTGGTTCCATTATTTATTATTCTGTTAGAATAACCTGTCTGTGTGGTCTATCGCATGCATGATGATTTCTTTTATTATTCCATTATTTATTATACTCAGTTAGTTAAGTTTTGACTTCTATACTCCATGAAATTTGTGAAATATCCTTGATAATTGCATTTCATCCAGTATCTTTTCATGAAAATATTCTTCTAAGCATTCTTGAATTTTACTCCACAAAGCAATATCATGTTGACAATTTGGACGTTGTTAATTCTTAGATAAATTAATTCTTGAACTTATTTTATTGAATTCTTATATCATTGTCATCATCCTCATGTTTATAAAATGTTGAAAGTCATCTGTGGCCTGTAGTGCATAGATGGACTTGGTATGATTATGACCAGGGATTATTCGGTATAATCATGACCGTAATGTTATAAATGATATGGTAAAAGTCCTCATTGGCCCGTAGTGCATTGATGGACAGTTGTTAGCATGATCATGACCATTAATGAATACACGAATATCCTTGGCCGTAGTGCAGGGGTGATTCGATGATGTGGATTGTTTTATTAAGCTGAGTCCCAGCGATAACAGTGTTGAAAAACCTTTTAAATCATAAAAGATAGTAGATTTTATTTTCTACTTGACTCTTTTAATGGATTGCTTGTTCCGCTGCAGTTAAACTTGATGTTCGCTATATTTTATCGGTTTAACACTGTTGAAGGCTAATGATAATTTATTCTGCATTATCTTAGTCATAATATTTCTTACTGGGCTAGTTGAGCTCACCCTTTCTATCACTGTTCTCTTCAAGAAATGAGAACGTAGTTGGGACTAGTCGGGGAACAGAGTGATGGTCCTAGATGGTGCATTAGTAGTCCTCACTATTCTATGTAATAGTGTGATAATAATTGTAATGAGGACTCCTTTTGAGTATGGATACTCTCTAGAAGATAATATTTGTATTCAAACTCACAGTTTATGTTTTGGCGTATTGTACATGACCGTTGTATTATTAAGTTGTATTTGTATTCTGTACCATGTATCTGGCGACTCAAGATGGGTGATGTATACCTAATTTTGGGGGCGTCACAGTTGGTATCAAAGCTTAGGGATATGATCCCTGGCTAAGATGTGAGAATAGAACTAGGAGAGGATAACGGGGAATTCCTTCGCTAGTATGACCTACCTAAGTTTATTTGCATGGTATTTAATTGGTCGGTCAGAATATAAGGATAATATATGACATATCAATTAACTTTTATTTTGTGGCAGTATCTAAAAATGGCATCCGAGAATGTTGAGAATAGCAATGGAGCACAGGCGACTGTTGATTCACCACATATCAATAATCGGGATAATGTGCATCAGGAAGGCGACAATCCTCATGCAAACAATAATATTGACCAAATGATGAATGATGGAATGTTCAGAAGCTTTATGCAGTTCATGCAACAGCAGGCGAGAGCGGCTCCTGTTCAAAATGTAGGTAGAAACACTGAAAACTCTCGGACGGTCACCGCTAAATAGTTCAAGGAGCTGGGACCACCGGAGTTTAAGGGAGAGTCAAAACCACTTATAGCGGAAACATGGATAAAGCAGATCACCAAGATATTTGATGTCTTGGGATGCTCCAAGGAACAAAAGGTTCACTTTGCCGCCTTTATGTTGCGAGGAGAGGCAGATTACTGGTGGGAATCGATTAAGCGTACTCAACCTGCCGCACTGAAGATATCTTGGGAGAAGTTTCAAGAGTTGTTCAATGACAAATACTTTCCCGAAAGTGTTCGACACATGAAGGAGGTGGAGTTCATCAAATTGGAGCAGAATAATATGACCGTGTCGCAGTATGAGGCTAAATTTACTGAGTTGTCCTGGTTTGCGTCCCACTTGGTGGATAATGAAGAGCAAATGACACGAATATTTTTGCGAGGTTTGAAACCTGAGATACGTCAACATCTTATTTCTCATAAACTGTGTTTGTATTCAGATGTTGTGAATAGGGCTCAGTTAGTGGAGCGTGATAACGAGTCAACGCAACCAAAAGAGAGCAGTCGGCAAAATGATAATACCAGTGAGAGCAGTCATCGAAGCGGTGACAACAAGCGTGGTGGGAATCAACAGGCCAGAAATGGTAACCACTTCGGTGGTAATCAGGGCCAAAATAATAAGAATGGTCATTTCAAGAAGAGGAGATTCAACAATGATGGAAAGACGTCAGCACCAGCACCCGTTGTTAAGGAAGGAGAACGACCACCTATCATATGCTTCAAATGCGGAGGGGAGGGGTACATCAGTCCAAACTGCGTGATGCCGTCTAAAGCATGTTATAATTGTGGAAGAGCAGGTCATTTAGCTCGATTTTGTCGTTTACCAAAAACAAGTTCGGCCAGGATGGAGGCACCAAAGGCCGTCCCAGAAAAGTCAAAACCGGTGGTGCAAGGGAGAGCGTTTGTTGTGACCTCCCAGAAAGCAAGGAACCCGAATGAGGTCATCACGGGTAAGCTTATCATAAACTCTAACGAAGTCTATACTTTATTTGATACCGGTTCTACCCATTCTTTTATTTCTCCTACTTGCGCTCATCGATTAAATTTGACTCCGAAGAAATTAGACTTGAACTTATCTGTTGAAACTCCATTGAGAGAAACCTTCATTACATCTACTGTTTATAAGTCTTGTTTGGTTCAAATCGGTACCTTCATATTACCTGTCGATCTTATTTCATTGAAAATACTTGCATTTGACGTGATTCTAGGGATTGATTGGTTAACTACTCATCATGCAAAAATTGATTATTTTCGTAAGGTTGTTAGCTTTCATATTCCTAATCGACCTATTATGCGAATTCAAGCAACCAAACCATTAAAATCAATCGCTGTCATCTCAAGCCATAAAGCTATTCGTTTATTGAAAAACGGATGTCAAGCTTTCTTAGCTCATGTCACGGATCTAAATAAAAATACGTCAATTTTGAATGATATTTCTATTGTTAATAAATTCCCTGACGTATTCCCTGAAGAACTTCCTGGCCTACCCCCAGAGCGTGAAATTAAATTTTGTATTGACCTTGAACCCAGTACAAAACCCATTTCCAAAGCCCCATATCGAATGGCTCCTATTGAACTTCAAGAGTTAAAGATCCAACTGCAGGAATTGTTAGACATTGGCTTTATTCGTCCTAGTACTTCTCCTTGAGGTGCTCCTGTTCTATTCGTGAAGAATAAAGATGGAAGTATGCGACTTTGTATTGATTATCGGGAGTTGAATCATGTCACCATCAAAAATAGGTACCCATTGCCACGTATTGATGACCTGTTTGACCAGTTGCAAGGAGCACAATTCTTTTCAAAGATCGATCTTCGTTCTGGATATCATCAGCTGAAGGTTAGAACTGAGGATATTCCAAAGACGGCTTTCAGAATTCGGTACGGGCATTATAAATTCCTAGTCATGTCCTTTAGATTGACTAATGCTCCTGCTGCCTTCATGGATATGATGAACCGGGTATTCAAGGAATATTTGGATCACTTTGTGGTCGTCTTTATTGATGACATCCTTATTTATTCTAAAAATCGTGAAGATCATGAGCAACACTTGAGTCTGGTACTCCAAAAGCTTCGTGAATACAAGCTTTATGCCAAGTTGAAGAAATGCGAGTTCTGGCTGGAGGAGGTAGCATTCCTTGGGCACGTAGTATCAAGTCGTGGAATATCTGTGGACCCGACAAAGATTGAAGCTATTCAAAGCTGGGAGCAACCTAAATCAGTAACCGAAGTACGTAGTTTTCTCGGTTTAGCTAGTTATTATCGGAGATTAGTGGAAAGATTTTCTCGAATCGCTACTCCACTAACTCAACTGACTCGGAAAGATACAAAGTTCGGTTGGAGCGAAGAATGTGAGAAGAGTTTTCAAGAACTCAAGAGGAGACTCATTTCAGCACCTGTTCTAACAATACCATCTGGCTCGGAGGAATTTGTCATCTTACAGTGATGCTTCGAGCAAAGGGTTGGGATGCGTTCTCATGCAATATGGGAAAGTCATAGCCTATGCATCAAGACAACTCAAGGAATATGAGAGGAATTATCCTACTCATGATCTAGAGTTGGCAGCTGTTGTCTTTGCACTTAAAATTTGGAGGCATTACTTGTATGGGGAGAAGGTGGAGATCTTTACGGATTATAAAAGCCTTAAATATTTTTTCACTCAAAAGGAACTCAACATGCGACAATGACGTTGGCTTGAACTGTTGAAAGATTATGATCATACCATTCAATACCATCCTGAAAAAGCGAACGTGGTAGCTGACGCATTTAGTAGAAGATCATATGCAAGTACGAGTGCGATATTGTCAACACAAAGGCTCATTTTGTGTGACTTGCAAAGGATGGAGATAGAGTTAAAGACTCCATGAACCCATGTGATGATGACGAATATACGAGTAGAACCAACTTTAATCGATAAAGTTAAAGCTGCTCAAGCTACAGACCTGAAGCTGATGCGTATGAGGAAGAAAGTGCAAGAAGGTGCTATGCCGGAAGCAAGATTCGATGAAGAAGGAATACTTCGAGTCAACTCCAGACTTTATGTTCCTAACGACCCTGATTTAAAGTATGAAATTATGATGGAGGCGCACAACACACCGTTTGCAATCCTTCCTGGGAGTACCAAAATGTATCATGATCTTCGTCATACATTTTGGTGGAGCAATATGAAGCGAGAGATAGCGTTGTTTATCTTAAGGTGTCTAACTTGTCAACGAGTCAAAGGCGGAGCATCAAGTACCAAAAGGTCCATTGCAACCACTTGAAATTTCAAAATAGAAGTGGGAGCACATTACCATGGATTTCGTTACCGGTCTTCCTAAGGTTTCTCAAAGTATTGATGCGATTTGGGTCATTGTTGATAGATTGACCAAGTCTGCTCATTTTTTACCGATACGAGAAACTTATACACTTGAACGTCTTGCTCGTATGTACATAAACGAGATTGTAAGACTGCATGGTATGCCAGTATCCATAGTTTCTGACCGAGACCCAAGATTCACTTCACGATTTTGGGTTAGCTTACAAAAAGCTATGGGCACGGATTTACGATTTAGTTCGGCATATCATCCTCAGACGGACGGACAATCATAGAGGACTATTCAAACTCTTGAAGATTTATTAAGACTCTGTGTCCTTGACTTCAAGGGAAGTTGGGACAAGTTCTTATCATTAGTAGAGTTTTCCTACAACAACAGTTATCAAGCAAGTATTGGCATGGCTCCATTCGAAACGTTGTATAGAAGAAAGTGTCGTTCTCCAGTATGCTGGGATGAGGTGGGTGAAGCAACGTTGTTGGGGCCGGAGTTGGTACGTATGATTACAGAAAAGATTCAAACGATCCGACAACGTATAAAAACCTCACAAGATCGACAAAAGAGTTATGCTGATCTTCATCGAAAGGACGTAGAATTTGATATAGGAGATCATGTGTTCTTACGTGTTGCTCCATGGAAAGGAGTTACGAGATTTGAAAAGAGATGAAAGCTCAATTCTCGATTCATCGGTCCATTTTTAATCCTCGATCGAGTAGGAACTGTGGCTTATAGACTCGCTTTACCGCCAAGTATGTCTCGTGTTCATAACGTTTTTCACATATCCATGTTACGTAAATATGTGGAAGACCCGAACCACATTATTGAGTTAGAACCGGACGAAATAGCGGAGGATTTGACGTATGAAGAAGTTCATGTTCAAATCTTGGATAAGAAAGAACATATTCTACGCTCCAAGGTTATACCTCAAGTCAAAGTTTTGTGGAGAAATCACGATGTTGAGGAAATGACTTGGGAGTTAGAATCTGAAATGAAGTCAAGGTATCCTTACCTCTTCGACATACCAGGTACGTACCCTAATTTCGAGGGCGAAATTTCATAAGAAGGGGAGGTTGTAAGACCCCAACTTTTATAAATAAAGATAAATTTTCTATAAATATCATTTTTGAATATTATGGAGTTAATTTGATATAATGTTATAGTTGTGGGTAATATTTATAAATTTTACAAAGTACGCAAGTTGTTATATAATATTCGATTGGTCGGGGAATATTCGTTTTAACAGGGAATATTCGTACAACGGTACAATCATTGGTGGACCCCACAACGGAATTATTGTCGGATTGAGAAAACGACAAAATATTTTAATAAAAATAACGGCGGAAGTTTTACCATTGATACTATTGAACTACTCGGTAGTAAAAGTACAGTAATACGTGTGGTTGCATAGTAGTACACGGTATTGATTATTAATGCTTATGTGAAAAGTAACTCAGTTTGATTCAATTATTGTCAGTTAATAATATAAATTATTTAGCGATAATGAAGTTTTGTTTTATTCGTATTATTAACGTAATAAAACAGAAACATTTTTTTATATAAAACAGAATACCTTATTAAAGTTATTCTATAAATAGAATATATTATATTTTATTTAAAAGATTTTTCTTTAAATATGGACCGTCAGATTAAAGTAATCAATCTGGACCGTTCATGGATTAGTTACTATGCATTTCATTTTTTTATAAATAGCAGCTCATTCCTTCATTATTTCTTACGAATTCACTGAACGCTAGAGAAAGAAACTATAGAGAGAAACTATAGAGAGAGAATAAAAGTATTCTGCTACTTAACTACTTCCTTATTTCAGTACTTCTTTAAAACGGTAAGGGGTGTTATTCTTTCTTATTCATGAAGAGAACTGTTGTTATTCCATTTCTTATTATTCTGTTGGAATAACCTGTATACGCGGTCTACCCTATACTTGGTGACATTCTTCTATTATTCTGTTGGAACATCCTGTCTGTGTGTTTTACACCGGACCTGATTCCGTTTTTATTATTATTCTGTTGGAACATCCTGTCTGTGTGTTTTACACCGGACCTGGTTCCGTCTTTATTATTATTCTGTTGGAACATCCTGTCTGTGTGTTTTACACCGGACCTGGTTCCGTCTTTATTATTATTCTGTTGGAATATCCTGTCTGTGCGTTTTACGCCGGACCTGGTTCCATTATTTATTATTCTGTTGGAATAACCTGTCTGTGCGGTTTATCGCATGCATGGTGATTTCTTTTGTTATTCCATTCTTTATTATACTCAGTTGGTTAAGTTTTGACTTCTATACTCTATGAAATTTGTGAAATATCCTTGATAATTGCGATTCATCTAGTATCTTTTCATGAAAATATATTCTTCTAAGCATTCTTAAATTTTACTCCACAAAGCAGTATCATGTTGACAATTTGGACGTTGTTAATTCTTGGATAAATTAATTCTTGAACTTGTTTTATTGAATTCTTATATCATTGTCATCATCCTCATGTTTATGAAATGTTGAAAGTCATCTGTGGCCTGTAGTGCATAGATGGACTTGGTATGATTATGACCAGGGATTATTCGGTATAATCATAACCGTAATGTTACAAATGATGTGGTAAAAGTCCTCATTGGCCCGTAGTGCATTGATGGACAGTTGTTGGCATGATCATGACCATTAATGAATACACGAATATCCTTGACCGTAGTGCAGGGGTGATTCGATGATGTGGATTATTTTATTAAGTTGAGTCCCAACGATAACAGTGTTAAAAAACCTTTTAAATCATAAAAGATAGTAGATTTTATTTTCTACTTGACTCTTTTAATGGATTGTTTGTTCCGCTGCAGTTAAACTTGATGTTCGTTGTAAGATCCCAACTTTTATAAATAAAGATGAATTTTTTATAAATATCATTTTTGAATATTATGGAGTTAATTTGATATAATGTTATAGTTGTGGGTAATATTTATAAATTTTGCAAAGTACGCAAGTTGTTATATAATATTCGATT
This sequence comes from Panax notoginseng, assembly GCA_016801055.1. Lineage (NCBI taxonomy): Eukaryota > Viridiplantae > Streptophyta > Magnoliopsida > Apiales > Araliaceae > Panax > Panax notoginseng. Next base: position 19,210,255 of record CM029014.1, read on the forward strand.
GGTCGGGGAATATTCGTTTTTAACAGGAAATATTCATAAAACGGCACAATCATTGGTGGACCCCACAACGGAATTATTGTCGGATTGAGAAAACGACAAAAATATTTTATTAAAAATAACGGCAGAAGTTTTACCATTGATACTGTTGAACTACTGGGTAGTAAAAATACAGTAATACGTGTGGTTTCATATTAGCACACGGTATTGATTATTAATACTTATGTGAGAAGTCACTCAGTTTGATTCAATTATTGTCAGTTAATAATATGAATTATTTAGCGATAATGACATTTTGTTTTATTCGTATTATTAACGTAATAAAACAGAAACATCTTTTTATATAAAACAGAATATTTTATTAAAGTTATTCTATAAATAGAATATATTATATTTTATTTAATAGATTTTTCTTTAAATATGAACCGTCAGATTAAAGTAATCAATCTGGACCGTTCATGGATTAGTTACTATGCATTCTATTTTTCTATAAATAGCAGCTCATTCCTTCATTATTTCTTACGAATTCACTGAACTCTAGAGAGAGAAACTATAGAGAGAGAGAAACTATAGAGAGAGAGAAGAAGAGTATTCTACTACTTAACTACTTCCTTATTTCAGCTCTTCTTTAAAACGGTAAGGGGTGTTATTCTTTCTTATTCATGAAGAGAACTGTTGTTATTCCATTTCTTATTATTTTGTTGGAATAACCTGTATACGCGGTCTACCCTATACTTGGTGACATTCTTCTATTATTCTGTTGGAACATCCTGTCTGTGTGTTTTACACCGGACCTGATTCCGTTTTTATTATTATTCTGTTGGAACATCCTGTCTGTGTGTTTTACACCGGACCTGGTTCCGTCTTTATTATTATTCTGTTGGAACATCCTGTCTGTGTGTTTTACACCGGACCTGGTTCCGTCTTTATTATTATTCTGTTGGAATATCCTGTCTGTGCGTTTTACGCCGGACCTGATTCCATTATTTATTATTTTGTTGGAATAACCTGTCTGTGCGGTCTATCGCATGCATGGTGATTTCTTTTGTTATTCCATTCTTTATTATACTCAGTTGGTTAAGTTTTGACTTCTATACTTCATGAAATTTGTGGAATATCTTTGATAATTGCGGTTCATCCAGTATCTTTTCATGAAAATATATTCTTCTAAGCATTCTTAAATTTTACTCCACAAAGCAGTATCATGTTGACAATTTGGACGTTGTTAATTCTTGGATAAATTAATTCTTGAACTTGTTTTATTGAATTCTTATATCATTGTCATCATCCTCATGTTTATGAAATATTGAAAGTCATCTGTGGCCTGTAGTGCATAAATGGACTTGGTATGATTATGACCAGGGATTATTCGATATAATCATGACCGTAATGTTACAAATGATGTAGTAAAAGTCTTCATTGGCCCGTAGTGCATTGATGGACAGTTGTTGGCATGATCACGACCATTAATGAATACACGAATATCCTTGGCCGTAGTGCAGGGGTGATTCGATGATGTGGATTATTTTATTAAGCTGAGTCCCAGCGATCACAGTGTTGAAAAACCTTTTAAATCATAAAAGATAGTAGAGTTTATTTTCTACTTGACTCTTTTAATGGATTTCTTGTTCCGTTGCAGTTAAACTTGATGTCTATTATATTTTATCAGTATAACATTGTTGAAGGCTAATGATAATTTATTCTGCATTATCTTAGTCATAATATTTCTTACTGGGCTAGTTGAGCTCACCCTTTCTTTCACTGTTCTCTTCAGGAAATGAGAACGTAGCTGGGGCAAGTCGGAAAACGGAGTGATGGTCCGAATGATAGTATTAGTTAGTAGTCTTCACTATTCTATGTAATGGTGTGTTAATAAATGTAATGAAGACTTCTTTTGAGTATGAATACTCTCTAGAAGATAATATTTATATTCAAACTCACAGTTTATGTTTTGCCGTATTGTACACGACAGTTGTAAGACCCCGAATTTTATGAAATAAAAGTATTCAATTTTTCTTATAATTACTATTCAGTAAATGGTTAAATTGATAAAAGTTTAAAGTTATGGGTGAAATATAATTTTTTTTTTCAAAATAAGCAAGTGGTTATAAAATAATCGTTGTTGTCGGGGAATATTCGTTTGGTCGTGGAATATTCTTTCTGTCGGGGAATATTCGTACGACGGCGCAGCTATTTGTGGGCCCCATAACGAATAACTGTCGGGTGAAGAAAACGACAAATTTGAGTTTTTACAAATAACGGCGTAGTTGTTACCGTTAACACTGTTGGAATACCCGTTGGTGAAAATACAGTAATACGCGTTATTGCACAGTAGCACACGGTATTGCACAGTATTTTTAAAATTATCGATTCTTACGTAAGAAGGCACTACTCAATAATTGTTACAGTAATTACTGTTCAATATTTTACTTTATTGATTCAATAATTGCTGCGTTGATATTTTATATTATTTTTGTTTCAATAATTGTTGCTGCACAGTATTTTCTATTATCAGATCAATAATTCATATTATTTGAATAATATTATTAGATAGCATTATTGACAATGTATAGAAAGTTCTGTCTAAGGAGAGGTTTGGTCATCTAATTGCGCGCCAGTAAGGAGAAATCCTTATTGGAAAGCCCCCTCTTTCCTGGGAACGGCCTGGTTGTCATAAATGTGATTCTGTAATATTATTTGTGAATAATTAATTATTGATTCATATGATAAGAAAATATTTATTTTATGTGGATATAAATGAGGGATATATTTTTGTGGTTAAAAAATGAAGGAGTTAATGTTGAGATTTTTATCCGTATTTTTGTCGGAATGGAGGTATTAAAAATCAGGGTTTTTGAGATATTTTGCGGGGGTTATAATTTTTAATCCGACCGTTGGATCGTGGTAATTTTTGGATATGTTATACATATATAAGTTGAGTATATGCCCACAAATTTTGAACCGTTAAAAATGAACGTATGATTTGTTATGAATTTTACGAGATGACTGGTTCAGAAATTGTTGAATTTTCGGAGTTTATCATTTTGGTGGAAAATTCTAGAATTGGTGGGCCCCACTTGTGGTTGGTAAAGAAATGTGCTGAATTATATTTCAAATGTGGTGGGTGGGAATAGTAGCAGGTAAAGCCATCAGGTTGCAGGTCAAACCTACCAAAATTTTCCTATAAATAGAGGGCTAAGTTAGAATTGAAAATTACACCAGAAACATAAGCTTTCTCTCTTTCTCTCTCTATATTATGAAGCATATTTTGTGATTTTTTAGATACTTGGTGAGTTTCTATTCATCAGTGCAAGTTTCCTTCAGCATCATATCCGATATCCAGTCAGAAGTACTGCTCTTTTGAGGTAAGGGATATTAAGGGATTTTAAGGGTTGTTATGATTTTCAGTTTCGTAATTTTTCTGATATTCAAAAATTCTGGAAAAATTTGAAATAATATTTTGATGAGTTTTCTTGATTGTGTCCAAAAATGGTGATTTTTGGATGTATAGATTGAGAGTTATGAATTTTATGAGAAAAAACTATTTTAGAAGTAACAGCTTATAATTCTTTGTGGTTAACTCCAAAATTGATGAAATTTTTATTGGGAGTACATGTATATGATAGAAGTATACTCTATAAATTTCAGAATTTTTGGACAAAAGTATAATTTTTGATAAATGTCTAAATATTCGGCTGTTTTGGCCATATGAAAAATAGTAAATGACTTTTAAAAATTTTGAGAAAAATATATGTTCACTATGGGACTATATTATGCTAAATCTCAGAAAAGAAATATTTTTAGTACTGATTTGGTATTTTTCATGAAAATGGTCTAGTTGTGAGTAAATGAATTAAATATGTTATGTGAAGTAAGAAAATTGGAAAATAGGATTTTATGGCTTGAGAATTCTATATGAGGTATATGCAGATTTTTGATGAGGGTTTTGATTATTGGTGATAAAATCTTATGAGTTTGATATTTTAGAATGATTAAATGCATTATTTAGTAAAGTGTAAACAATTTAAATAAATTGTTTATAAGCTTAAGAAATATTATTCTTTCAATATCATTATACCGAAATACTGGTATGGATTTTATTGTAGAATTTCTACCTTTTTGTGTCGGGTTTACTATTTATGAGTTACTATTCACGATAAAAATTAGTTTCTTTTTCTAACCAAATTATAGTTGATTTACGAATATTACTCTTGAGATTAAAACTAGATGTTGATCATATTATTTTTATTATTATATATAACATTTTTATAACCCTGATGTTGAAATTCTCTTTCACTGGAGTGTAAAGATGGGTAGATTATTGGTATGATCATGACTAGGGTTCTCTTTGGCCTGTAGTGCAAAGTTGAATTGTGACTGGTATGATCATGACCATTGAATTTATAATTGAATATCTTAAGCTTAAGTGCAAAGGTGAATTGATCAACATGGTTATAATTATTGTTTATATAAATTCTGAAATGATTATATATTTCTTTGAGATATGAATATATTTGGCCTGTAGTGCAAATATGAATTGTTGATGAATATCTTTGGCATGTAGTGCAAAGATGGCCTGTTGATGAATATCTTTGGCCTGTAGTACAAAGATGAACTGTTGTTGAATATCTTTGGCCGTAGTGCAAAGATGGTTTGTTGATGAATATCTTTGGCCCGTAGTGCAAAGATGGATTTGTTAGTATGATTATAAACAGGAACTGTGATTTGGTATAACCATGATCTTTGATGTTTCAGGTAAAGACAGGTGATGAAAATATTCTTCGTCCTGGGTGCGAAGAAAAATTTATAGTCACAATTATGATTATGAGTTATTCATATGATTGTGGAAAGGAACTGTTGAGTGATGTTACATGGATAAAATATTGTTGGTGGATTTTTAACATGGAGAAGATAATAGACTTTATAGTCTATTTGACTCTTCTAATGGATTGCTCGTTCCGCTGCAACTATGGTTGAAATTTTTATCATTTACCATATGTTCTAAATCTCTGATTTATTGTTGATGAAGGCTATTGATAATTGAATTATCTTTAGTCATGATATTCTTTACTGAGCTAGTTGTGCTCACCCTTTTGCTTCACAATTCCTTTCAGGTAATAAGAGTGTAGCTGGGTCGAGCGGGGGTAACAAGGGAATAGAACGGTGGTCATCATTTAGTAGTTATATTTGGTGAAGAAAATAGGGTGAGGCGAACCCAACGTTGGAAGGGTGTTTTGTCACTATCATACAAGATGTCTAATGACATACAACCTCGTGTCATCATAAGACGGGGTTGTGCTCATCCACTTGCTGAGTATATCTATGGGCACTACCTATATAATCTTGGTGTTTGTTTGAAGTATAATTCTCAATTAGAGACAGTGGAGATAATGATAAGTCAAGAGAAGACTCACCATTGGGAAGAATATGATAGTAATCTTCTCGTTTTTCTTTGGGGTCTATTGGGTCAACCAAGGATAATTCTGTGGCCATATGATATCTATCATAACCTAGATGCGTGACCTCCCATGTACGAAGGTTTCCTTGAGCACTTCCCAAAGATTCTAATTTCTAAAACAGTTTTTGACTATACCTTTATGTAAGGTGTCATTGTGAGGTGATGTCCACGGTTGGAACATGAGTCACATTTGATATATATTTGTATCCAAACTTATAGCATATGTGTTGTTGTATTTTGCACGACAATTGTTGTAATAAAGTTACAATTTTTTTCTATACCATGTATTTGGCGACTCAGAATAGGTTGGATGGAATGGACCTATTTTGGGGTCGTTACAACAGTTGTATTAGTAAGTTGTATTTGTATTCTGTACTATGTATCTGACGACCCAAGATGAGTGATGTATACCTAATTTTGGGGGCGTCACAGTTGGTATCAGAGCTTAGGGATATGATCCCTGGCTAAGATGTGAGAATAGAACTAGGAGGGGAGAGACGGGGAATTCCTTCACTAGTATGACCTACCTAAGTTTATTTGCATGGTATTTAATTGGTCGGTCATAATATAAGGATAATAGATGACATATCAATTAACTTTCATTTTGTGGCAGTATCTGAAAATGACATCTGAGAATGTTGAGAATAGTAATGAAGCACATGCGACTGTTGATTCACCCCATATCAATAATCAGGATAATGTGCATCACGAAGGTGACAATCCTCATGCAAACAACAACACTGACCAGATGATGAATGATGGAATGTTCAGAAACTTTATGCAGTTCATGCAACAGTAGGCGAGAGCGGCTCCTGTCCAAAATATAGGTGGAAACATTGAAAACTCTCGGGTGGTCACCGCTAAACAGTTCAAGGAGCTGGGACCACTAGAGTTTAAGGGAGAGCCAAAACCACTTAAAGCGGAAATACGTCAACATCTTATTTCTCATAAATTATGTTTGTATTCAGATGTTGTGAATAGGGCTCAATTGGTGGAGCGCGATAACGAGTCAACGCAACAAAAGAGAGCAGTTGACAAAATGATAATACCAATGAGAGCAGTCATCGAAGCGGTGACAACAAGCGTGGAGGGAATCAACACGCCAGAAATGGTAACCACTTCGGTGGTAATCAGGGCCAAAACAATAAGAATGGTCATTTCAAGAAGAGGAGATTCAACAATGATGGAAAGACGTCAGCACCAACACCCGTTGTTAAGGAAGGAGAGCGACCACCTATCATATGTTTCAAATGCGGAGGGGAGGGACACATCAGTCCAAACTGCGCGATGCCATCTAAAGCATGTTATAATTGTGGAAGAGAAGGTCATTTAGCTCGATTTTGTTGTTTACCAAAAACAAGTTCAGCCAAGATGGAGACACCAAAGGCCGTCCCAGAAAAGTCAAAACCGGTAGTGCAAGGGAGAGCGTTTGTTGTGACATCCCAGAAAGCAAGGAACCCGAATGAGGTCATCACGGGTAAGCTTATCATAAATCCTAACGAAGTTTATACTTTATTTGATATCGGTTCTACCCATTCTTATATTTCTCCTACTTGCGCTCATCGATTAAATTTGACTCCGGAAAAATTAGACTTTGATTTATCTGTTGAAACTCCATTGGGAGAAACCTTCATTACATCCACGGTTTATAAGTCTTGTTTGGTTCAAGTTGGTACCCACACATTACCAGTCGATCTGATTTCATTAAAAATACTTGCATTTGACGTGATTCTAGGGATTGATTGGTTAACTACTTATCATGCAAAAATTGATTGTTTTCGTAAGGTTGTTAGCTTTTATATTCCTAATCGACCTATTATGCGAATTCAATCAACCAAACCATTAAAATCAATCGCTGTCATCTCAAGCCATAAAGCTATTCGTTTATTGAAAAACGGATGTCAAGCTTTCTTAGCTCATGTCACGGATCTAAACAAAAATACGTCAATTTTGAATGATATTTCTATTGTTAATAAATTCCCTGACGTATTCTCCGAAGAACTTCCTGGCCTACCCCCAGAACGTGAAATTGAATTTTGTATCGACCTTGAACCCGGTACAAAACTCATTTCCAAAGCTCCATATCGAATGGCTCCTATTGAACTTCAGGAGTTAAAGATCCAACTGCAGGAATTGTTAGACATTGACTTTATTCGTCCTAGTACTTCTCCTTGGGGTGCTCCTGTGCTATTCGTGAAGAATAAAGATGGAAGTATGCGACTTTGTATTGATTATCGGGAGTTGAATCATGTTACCATCAAAAACAGGTACCCATTGCCACATATTGATGACCTGTTTGACCAGTTGCAAGGAGCACAATTCTTTTCAAAGATCGATCTTCATTCTGAATATCATCAGCTGAAGGTTAGAACTGAGGATATTCTAAAGACGGCTTTCAGAACTCGGTACGGGCATTATGAATTCTTAGTCATGTCCTTTGGATTGACTAATGCTCCTGCTGCCTTCATGGATATGATGAATCGGGTATTCAAGGAACATTTGAATCACTTTGTGGTCGTCTTTATTGATGACATCCTTATTTATTCCAAAAGCCGTGAAGAACATGAGCAACACTTGAGGCTGGTACTCCAAAAGCTTCGTGAATACAAGCTTTATGCCAAGTTGAAGAAATGTGAGTTCTGGCTGGAGGAGGTAGCATTCCTTGGGCACGTAGTATCAAGTCGTGGAATATCGGTTGACCCGGCAAAGATTGAAGCTATTCAAAGCTGGGAGCAACCTAAATCAGTGACCGAAGTACGTAGCTTTCTTGGTTTTGCTGGTTATTATCGGAGATTCGTGGAAGGATTTTCTCGAATCGCTACTCCATTAACTCAGCTGACTCGGAAAGATACAAAGTTCGGTTGGAGCGAAGAATGTGAGCAGAGTTTTCAAGAACTCAAGAGGAGACTCATTTCAGCATCTGTTCTAACAATACCATCTGGCTCGGAGGGATTTGTCATCTACAATGATGCTTCGAGTAAAGGGTTGGGATGCGTTCTCATGCAACATGGAAAAGTCATAGCCTATGCATCAAGACAAATCAAGGAATATGAGAGAAAATATCCTACTCATGATCTAGAGTTGACAGCTGTTGTCTTTGCACTTAAAATTTGGAGGCATTACTTGTATGGGGAGAAGGTGGAGATCTTTACGGATCATAAAAGCCTCAAATATTTCTTCACTCAAAAGGAACTCAACATGCGACAACGACGTTGGCTTGAACTATTAAAAGATTATGATCATACCATTCAATACCATCCTGAAAAAGCGAACGTGGTAGCTGACGCATTGAGTAGAAGATCATATGCAAGTACGGGTGCGATATTGTCAACACAAAGGCCCATTTTGTGTGACTTGCAAAGGATGGAGATAGAGTTAAAGACTTCAGGGACCCATGTGATGATGACGAATATAAGAGTAGAACCAACTTTAATCGATAAAGTTAAAGCTGCTCAAGCTACAGACTTGGAGCTGATGCGTATGAGGAAGAAAGTGCAAGAAGGTGCTATGCCGGAAGCAAGAATCGATGAAGAAGGAATACTTCGAGTCAACTCCAGACTTTGTGTTCCTAACAACCCTGATTTAAAGTATGAAATCATGATAGAGGCGCACAACACAACGTTTGCAATCCATCCTGGAAGTACCAAAATGTATCATGATCTTCGTCATACATTTTGGTGGAGCAATATGAAGAGAGAGATAGCGTTGTTTAACTCAAGGTGTTTAACTTGTCAACGAGTCAAAGCGGAGCATCAAGTACCAAAAGGTCCATTGCAACCACTTGAAATTCCAGAATGAAAGTGGGAGCACATTACCATGGATTTCGTTACCGGTCTTCCTAAGGTTTCTCAAGGTATAGATGCGATTTGGGTCATTGTTGATAGATTGACCAAGTCTACTCATTTCTTACCGATACGAGAAACTTATACACTTGAACGTCTTGCTCGTATGTACATAAACGAGATTGTAAGACTGCATGGTATGCCAGTATCCATAGTTTCTGATCGAGACCCAAGATTCACTTCACGATTTTGGGTTAGTTTACAAAAAGCTATGGGCACAGATTTACGATTTAGTTCAGCATATCATCCTCAGACGGACGGACAATCAGAGAGGACTATTCAAACTCTAGAAGATTTATTAAGACTCTGTGTCTTTGACTTCAAGGGAAGTTGGGACAAGTTCTTACCATTGGTGGAGTTTTCCTACAACAACAGTTATCAAGCAAGTATTGCCATGGCTCCATTCGAAGCATTGTATGGAAGAAAATGTCGTTCTCCAGCATGCTGGGATGAGGTGGGTGAAGCAACGTTGTTGGGGCCGGAGTTGGTACGTATGATTACAGAAAAGATTCAAACGATCCGACAACGTATAAAAACCTCACAAGATCGACAAAAGAGTTATGTTGATCTTCATCGAAAGGACGTGGAATTTGATATAGGAGATCATGTGTTCTTACGTGTTGCTCCATGGAAAGGAGTTACGAGATTTGGAAAAAGAGGAAAGCTCAATCCTCGATTCATCGGTCCATTTTTAATCCTCGATCGAGTAAGAACTGTGGCTTATAGACTCGCTTTACCGCCAAGTATGTCTCGTGTTCATAACGTTTTTCACATATCCATGTTACGCAAATATGTGGAAGACCCGAACCACATTATTGAGTTAAAACCGGACGAATTAGCGGAGGATTTGACGTATGAAGAAGTTCATGTTCAAATCTTGGATAAGAAGGAACATATTCTACGCTCCAAGGTTATACCTCAAGTCAAAGTTTTGTGGAGAAACCACGATGTTGAGGAAATGACTTGGGAGTTAGAATATGAAATGAAATCATGGTATCCTTATGTAAGACCCCAATTTTTATAAATAAAGATGAATTTTCTATAAATATCATTTTTGAATATTATGGAGTTAATTTGATATAATGTTATAGTTGTGGGTAATATTTATAAATTTTGCAAAGTACGCAAGTTGTTATATAATATTCGATTGGTCGGGAAATATTCGTTTTAACAGGGAATATTCGTACAACGACACAATCATTGGTGGACCCCACAACAGAATTATTGTCGGATTGAGAAAACCAGAAAAATATTTTATTAAAAATAACGGCGGAAGTTTTACCATTGTTACTGTTGAACTACTCGGTAGTAAAAGTACAGTAATACGTGTGGTTGCATAGTAGCACACGGTATTAATTATTAATGCTTATGTGAGAAGTCACTCAGTTTGATTCCATTATTGTCAGTTAATAATATGAATTATTTAGCGATAATGACGTTTTGTTTTATTCGTATTATTAACGTAATAAAACAGAAACATCTTTTTATATAAAATAAAATACTTTATTAAAGTTATTCTATAAATAGAATATATTATATTTTATTTAAAAGATTTTTCTTTAAATATGGACCGTCAGATTAAAATAATCAATCTGGACCGTTCATGGATTAGTTACTATGCATTCTATTTTTCTATAAATAGCAGCTCATTCCTTCATTATTTCTTACGAATTCACTGAACTCTAGAGAGAGAAACTATAGAGAGAAACTATAGAGAGAGAGAAGAAGAGTATTCTGCTACTTAACTACTTCCTTACTTCAGCTCTTCTTTAAAACGGTAAGAGGTGTTATTCTTTCTTATTCATGAAGAGAACTTCTGTTATTCCATTCTTTATTATTCTGTTGGAATAACCAGTATATGCGGTCTACCCTATACTTGGTGACATTCTTCTATTATTCTGTTGGAACATCCTGTCTGTGTGTTTTACACCGGACCTAGTTCCGTTTTTATTATTATTCTGTTGGAACATCCTGTCTGTGTGTTTTACACCGGACCTGGTTCCATTATTTATTATTCTGCTGGAATATCCTGTCTGTGCTTTTATGCCGGACCTGGTTCCATTATTTATTATTCTGTCGGAATATCCTGTCTGTGCGTTTACGCCGGACCTGGTTCCATTATTTATTATTCTGTTGGAATAACCTGTCTGTGCGGTCTATCGCATGCATGGTGATTTCTTTTGTTATTCCATTCTTTATTGTACTCAGTTGGTTAAGTTTTGACTTCTATACTCCATGAAATTTGTGGAATATCCTTGATAATTGCGGTTCATCCAGTATCTTTTCAGAAAATATTCTTCTAAGTATTCTTGAATTTTACTCCACAAAGCAATATCATGTTGACAATTTGGACGTTGTTAATTCTTGGATAAATTAATTCTTGAACTTGTTTTATTGAATTCTTATATCATTGTCATCATCCTCATGTTTATAAAATGTTGAAAGTCATCTGTGGCCTGTAGTGCATAGATGGACTTGGTATGATTATGACCAGGGATTATTCGGTATAATCATGACCGTAATGTTACAAATGATGTGGTAAAAGTCCTCATTGGCCTGTAGTGCATTGATGGACAGTTGTTGGCATGATCATGACCATTAATGAATATACAAATATCCTTGGCCGTAGTGCAGGGGTGATTCGATGATGTGGATTATTTTATTAAGCTGAGTCTCAGCGATCACAGTGTTGGAAAATCTTTTAAATCATAAAAGATAGTAGAGTTTATTTTCTACTTAACTCTTTTAATGGATTGCTTATTCCGCTACAGTTAAACTTGATGTCTATTGTATTTTATCAGTTTAACATTGTTGAAGGCTAATGATAATTTATTCTGCATTATCTTAGTCATAATATTTCTTACTGGGCTAGTTGAGCTCACCCTTTCTTTCACTGTTCTCCTCAGGAAATGAGAACGTAGCTGGGGCAAGTCGGGGAACGGAGTGATGGTCCGAATGATAGTATTAGTTAGTAGTCCTCACTATTCTATGTAATGGTGTGTTAATAAATGTAACGAGGACTCCTTTTGAGTATGAATACTCTCTAGAAGATAATATTTGTATTCAAACTCACAGTTTATGTTTTGTCGTATTGTACACGACAGTTGTATTAGTAAGTTGTATTTGTATTCTGTACTATGTATCTGACGACCCAAGATGGGTGATGTATACCTAATTTTGGGGGGCGCCACACCTTACCTCTTCGACATACCAAGTACGTACCCTAATTTCAAGGGCGAAATTTCATAAGAAGGGGAGGTTGTAAGACCCCAACTTTTATAAATAAAGATGAATTTTCTATAAATATCATTTTTGAATATTATGGAGTTAATTTGATATAATGTTATAGTTGTGGGTAATATTTATAAATTTTGCAAAGTACGCAAGTTGTTATATAATATTCGATTGGTTGGGAAATATTCGTTTTTAACAGGGAATATTCGTACAACGGCACAATCGTTGGTGGACCCCACAACGGAATTATTGTCGGATTGAGAAAACGACAAAAATATTTTATTAAAATTAATGGCGAAAGTTTTACCATTGATACTGTTGAACTACTCGGTAGTAAAAGTACAGTAATACGTGTGGTTGCATAGTAGCACACGGTATTGATTATTAATGCTTATGTGAGAAGTCACTCAGTTTGATTCAATTATTGTCAGTTAATAATATGAATTATTTAGCGATAATGACGTTTTGTTTTATTCGTATTATTAACGTAATAAAACAGAAACATCTTTTTATATAAAATAGAATACTTTATTAAAGTTATTCTATAAATAGAATATATTATATTTTATTTAAAAGATTTTTCTTTAAATATGAACCGTCAGATTAAAGTAATCAATCTGGACCGTTCATGGATTAGTTACTATGCATTCTATTTTTCTATAAATAGCAGCTAATTCCTTCATTATTTCTTACGAATTCACTGAACTCTAGAGAGAGAAACTATAGAGAGAGAGAGAAACTATAGAGAGAGAGAAGAAGAGTATTCTACTACTTAACTACTTCCTTATTTCAGCTCTTCTTTAAAACGGTAAGGGGTATTATTCTTTCTTATTCATGAAGAGAACTGTTGTTATTCCATTTCTTATTATTCTGTTGGAATAACCTGTATACGCGGTCTACCCTATACTTGGTGACATTCTTCTATTATTCTGTTGGAACATCCTGTCTGTGTGTTTTACACCGGACCTGATTCCGTTTTTATTATTATTCTGTTGGAACATCCTGTCTGTGTGTTTTACACCGGACCTGGTTCCGTCTTTATTATTATTCTGTTGGAATATCCTGTCTGTGCGTTTTACGCCGGACCTGGTTCCATTATTTATTATTCTGTTGGAATAACCTGTCTGTGCGGTCTATCGCATGCATGGTGATTTCTTTTGTTATTCCATTCTTTATTATACTCAGTTGGTTAAGTTTTGACTTCTATACTCTATGAAATTTGTGAAATATCCTTGATAATTGCGATTCATCCAGTATCTTTTCATGAAAATATATTCTTCTAAGCATTCTTAAATTTTACTCCACAAAGCAGTATCATGTTGACAATTTGGACGTTGTTAATTCTTGGATAAATTAATTCTTGAACTTGTTTTATTGAATTCTTATATCATTGTCATCATCCTCATGTTTATGAAATGTTGAAAGTCATCTGTGGCCTGTAGTGCATAGATGGACTTGGTATGATTATGACCAGGGATTATTCGGTATAATCATAACCGTAATGTTACAAATGATGTGGTAAAAGTCCTCATTGGCCCGTAGTGCATTGATGGACAGTTGTTGGCATGATCATGACCATTAATGAATACACGAATATCCTTGATCGTAGTGCAGGGGTGATTCGATGATGTGGATTATTTTATTAAGCTGAGTCCCAGCGATCACAGTGTTGAAAAACCTTTTAAATCATAAAAGATAGTAGAGTTTATTTTGTACTTGACTCTTTTAATGGATTGCTTGTTCCGCTGCAGTTAAACTTGATGTCTATTATATTTTATCAGTTTAATATTGTTGAAGGCTAATGATAATTTATTCTACATTATCTTAGTCATAATATTTCTTACTCGGCTAGTTGAGCTCACCCTTTCTTTCACTGTTCTCTTCAGGAAATGAGAACGTAGCTGGGACAAGTCGGGGAACGGAGTGATGGTCCGAATGATAGTATTAGTTAGTAGTCCTCACTATTCTATGTAATGGTGTGTTAATAAATGTAATGAGGACTCTTTTTGAGTATGAATACTCTCTAGAAGATAATATTTATTTTTAAACTCACAGTTTGTGTTTTGCCGTATTGTACACGACAGTTGTATTAGTAAGTTGTATTTGTATTTTGTACTATGTATCTGACGACTCAAGATGGGTGATGTATACCTAATTTTGGGAGCGTCACATTCGTTATATTTTATCGGTTTAACACTGTTGAAGGCTAATTGTAATTTATTCTGCATTATCTTAGTCATAATATTTCTTACTGGGCTAGTTGAGCTCACCCTTTCTTTCACTGTTCTCTTCAGGAAATGAGAACGTAGCTGGGACTAGTCGGGAAACAAAGTGATGGTCCTAGATGGTGCATTAGTAGTTCACACTATTCTATGTAATAGTGTGATAATAATTGTAATGAGAACTCCTTTTGAGTATGGATACTCTCTAGAAGATAATATTTGTATTCAAACTCACAGTTTATGTTTTGTCGTATTGTACACGACCGTTGTATTATTAAGTTGTATTTGTATTCTGTACCATATATCTGCCGACTCAAGATGGGTGATGTATACCTAATTTTGGGGGCGTCACAAAAAACATACGTTATATAAAATAACGGAGACCATATATTCGATAACAAGCAAGAATGTTTATCTAATTCCCCAAAAATTAAAAGTATATACTGGAGATAGAATAAAATTCTATCTTATATATTGTAGGGATGACTTATAGAATATAATCCTAACTATACCTAATTTGAAAAATAATCTATTAGAGTATTACTATTATAGCATTAACCTTAACTAATGCATCAAGTGCTCGAACCAACGAATTTGGCCTTTCAGTTATAAGCCCCTCCAATAACGAATCAAACAAATTCGAAATTCTAAAACCCAATTACTTAATTTTTGACTCTATAACCTCTAACCATCTTCTTTCAATTGGTGAAAAAATGATAATGCAAGATTGGGATTTTCTCTTAGCGTGTTCAAGTTAAAAGTAACTTTAAAATTTATTAGAGATAATACATACATACACACACATAGTGCGGTTTCGATTTTATGCGTGCGATTTTGGCTAGTAACCAAACCGGAACCGTAAATTTGGTTATTCAACCCACCTAAAACTGCCACATACGCCGGAACCGTTAGTGCAGTTTTAATTGGTGCGATTTATGCGATTTTTGGTGCGGTTTCGGTTCCAAATTGGTTACTTGCTCAGCCCTACTATTTTGCAACAAAATAAATTGCTCATATAGGCATTATTATTAATGTTTTTTCCAATTTTTTTGTACATTTATTTATTTATACAGGTTGCAGTTTATTTAGAAAACTAATATTTATGTAGTGTGATATTTCTTTATAATTGCACGCTTATTATTCAAATAAAATTAACTATGTAAAAATATCAATTCCCTATATTCCTTAATATTATTATTATTTAAATATAATTAACTTTATATTGCCAGCTCAACGGTGTTGTACAGAAGGTCGGTCTCTATATACAAAGAAATATAATCTTAATTAAAAAGTATAAAATTAATTAGTATCTAATATGCAAGCAAACCTCATCTTTTCTCTTTCCCCCCAAACTTCACTCAATTAATAATAATACCCTCCCTCCACGTTCTTGTTTCCCTTCATTTTCGGAAAACACTTCTTGCATGAAATATATATATATATATATATATATATATATATATATATATATATATATATATATATATATAAAATCCGGATCTTAAGCTTACTCCTTATTTAACTCACTCGAGCTCACTCCCTTTAATAACGGACCAGACGACAGTCAAATCATACAACTGTTGTCTATACTTTTAACGACGGACAATATATAGCGTCGATAAAAGTATAGACGACGGTTGTATGACCGAACCGTCGCCGGATTCGTCACTAAAAGGGGTGAGCTCGAATGAGTTAGATAAAAAGTGAGCTTAAAATTCGAACTATATATATATATTATTCAATTCCATGAGAATAATTTATACATTTTGTTCATTAAGTAGGGAATTAATGTGTACTAGTCTTTGTTGTCACCCCACCTCCGCCTCCACCTCCACCTCCACCTCCACCTAAAGCCAGCCAGCCAATCCGTATGGGATACACTAAAAAGAGAGAGAGTGAGAGGGAAAAATCAAAGCAAAACGCAAAATGCAAAATCAAGTTGACACAAACTTATAAACTTGGGGCAGCATTTCTAATTTCTAAGAGTTGCTCACATTTTAAGTAGTAATGCTTGCTAAGATGTGTGTACAAATTGTTACCAAAAATCATTACTACTACTCGAAAACTTTATTATAGAATTCCAACAAGAAATGTGAGAAAGACGAATAACAAGTAGTAGTATCTTTTCTCCAGATTCTGCAAATCATAAATATTGACCTCGTCCCAAACGACTCGAGTATGGAAATGGCAGTACTAAGAGCATGATAAATCCACAAGCAATTTCTAAACTTGTATTCTGAGATCCACAAAACCACAGTAATCAATTAAACTTTAACCATCAATCCATAACCAATTTCTCAACTTGTATTCTCAGTCGTTTAAAATTTTGTTATCAGAAATTGTAGACTACTTTAAGCTATAAAAATAATTTGGACAGTTAGTTGGTGTTGTATAAAATAAAACAAGAAAACCAAAAACAAACATTCAAGTCTGATACCTCGAATTAGAACCAGGGCTTGATTCAGATCCTGTGAGCTTTGTTTACAAATTACTTCAGGGTGAAAAGCTGTTCAATCGTCTGCGAAGCTCCTCTACAAACTTACTTCTTGGGACTTCCTCCTCTTTATTGGCCGCCACATCTTTTAATTTTACAATCCCTTCATTAAGTTCGCGCTCACCTACAATTACCATCCAAGGGATCCTCGAATCTTTGGCACGATCAATGTGCTTCATCACTCTTTTGTTTAACAGGTACTCTGCTTTCAATTTGGCAGCCCAACATTCACTTGCCAGTTCAGCAGCTAGCGATAGATCATCCCCTAGAATGCTCACCAAGATCTGCGTTTCAGTAGCTCGGACAGCCTGTTAATTAAAAATGAAATTAATTTACTACATCATAATAGACAAACTTAACCTGAAGAGTAATGTGTCGTCCATTGGAATTTCCACTTCCAAACATCTGATAACCACATAAAATATGCCCCCGTCAACCGCATCATAAGTAAATCATTCTGAATATGGATAGATACCCTCAAAAGGAGGAGATTAAGTCAACAAAACCTCGACTTGAGAGAAGCATAAATACTGACGATATCACGTTGAACTAAAGAGATTGTAAAAGGGTGATGAAGCAACAAAACTGATGTGCTCAATTTTGTCAGGAAAATCTAAACAATAAACAGCACTATCATCAGACTACATTTGATAGCTAAATATCACTTCAAAAATAACCACGTAGCCCAAAGCGCAAGACATTTCTATACTGGATATAGATTCTGGTTAAGCAGTTCAGTCTGTAAAAGCCCAAAACGTTATACGGCAGAGCTTGTAAGCTACCTGAAATCCCTCTTCAAATGCCCATTCATTCAACTATGGACTCAACAACTTAAAACAAATATAAACCCAGATCTCGTCAAGTCCAAATGATTCGTTAACCACAAGATCATTGAATCAAATAATTCGTTTACCTCAAGATCACTGAATCCCAAGTGACAGTTATATTTGTTTATCTATAATCCCAGTTATGCAATATAATCTTAAATTACCAGCCTAATCCCCAATCTTTTGCCAACCATTTATACTTAATATTGGTTTAGTTTCAATGCTCAAATCCTTGTTGCTTAAAAAGAAAAGTTGATTACATAAATTTTTTACTCTGGAAGCAGCTCCAAGAATCCAAAAATTTTCCATCAAACCTCAGTTGTTGAACCTCTTGCCTTACCTTATGCTCCTAAGGCTGTGAATCAAAGAACCCCTACGGCAAGTAGAAGGACCGGTGTTGTGGCTCAAAGAGTGGAACATGACAACTACTAAGACTACTACTATGTAGGAAGAACACTTGGAGTACAGAGACGGAGCTAATCATTCATATGCCATATTTACTGTCAAAAACATGTTGGAATATTCACAGCAAAAGTAGATATGTACAATGCATTGTAGCAAATCAATCATTATTTACATGACTACATACAAGATAACATAACATCATCTAAAACATAGTGCATGCTACCATACCTGGTTCTGATCTCTCTGAAGCTGTTCCATTATTGTAAACACTCGTTCTATTCCTAAACTGACACCAACAGCAGGAACCTGCTTTGTACCAAACATCCCTATTAGTTTGTCATAACGCCCACCAGCTGCAATTGAACCAACCTGAGGAAAATGGAAGTTAAGTTCACATTACAGCCTGCACAAGAAGAAAAAACAGAAAGAGGGAGGGAGGGGCCAACTGTTTAATGACTTGATTTATTGCCTCATCACATAACACCTCAGTACACAAGGGAGAGACTTAGAAAAAGAATATAGAGGGCAACGCATGCTACCATGTTATTTAACTATATGATTTGAGCATGCCAACTACAGAATGACATTTAGTTGGCAGTTCAACCCCCGATAAATTTTATCTGGTTATCTCATTAGATATACCTAGACCGTCCCACACATGGTTCAAAGTCATGGTATCATAAGACGTATCGGCATCAATTCTTAATGTGGTATCGGATATTGGTATCCGGATACGCGACAAAAAGCTATATATTAATTGAAAATTTTAAAATAATACTAAAAATAAGAATAAGTAAAACAATAAATTAAATACAAAGTTGTCTTTTAGTACATTATAGTGTAATTAAATCGTATGATACATTATTGTCAGACTTGTACAGGCCGATACGGCGATACCTGTCTGTACTCCCTCTGTTACGTATCACACGTTGCCCATACTGATAACGTATTGGCCGATACTTTGACCCATGCTCCCATTACAAATCCATAGACTACCATAAAAACAGTATCATAATGAGTAGGTAAGGGGTTAATATTTATAAACTACATCAGCTAGTAACACGTGGGATATTCTGCATCTCATATGGGAGGAAAGACAATAACAAGTTAGTTCTAGAATCTAATAGTGACTTGCTATCAGAATTAAGACTTGAACCCAGCAGGAATGTAACTCCCACAAAATTCACCTAACAAACTATCAACTTACAAAGAGAACAAAAGATTATAACTAAAGACATAGTACATATTGTCTTTGGATGCCAAGACCAAATACAAAAATGAAAAGAGAAAATGTGTTGATAATCCAAGTCTACCTGTGTAGCCCCTTTAAAAACAGCTTCGTATATGACTCCGGTATAATAATCAAGACCTCTTGCCAGACTTAGATCAAGTACCACTTTATCGATACATTTTGATTTCTCCAAAGCTCTGAATAAAATCTCTAGCTCATTCAGTGCCTGTAGTGATTCACTGTTCTCTAAAAACTTGCTGCCTGCCTGTTTAAGGTCCAATAATAATTCCAAAGGGCGTCCCCTATGTTTCACAAAAGTACCAATCTTATCTGCTGTCTCAACATTTAAGCCCTTCTCCTCGACCTAGAATACAATGCGACAAGATTATCATTAAACTTTATCACCTAAATTGCATAAAGAAAAATAATGATAATAGAGGACTCTAAATCAACACAAGGTACATGTCTCACCATCTCCTTCTTTATCTGCTCAAACGATTGCTTGTCTAACTTGTCAATACTTGAACATATAGTTCTGAACTTTTCTGGTGGCACTCCGCAAATATCAAGCATTCCATCTAGTAACTTCCGATGATTTAGCTTTACCTGTTGACAAAAGAATAAACATATATACATATTGGACAAAGAAACAAGAGGACATAAAGACCAAGTCATATGGTAAATCTGCTATCACCAGATGGACCCACTTGGTAGCAAAGTTTGATGGTATCAAAGCACCTAGTATTTTTATTTTATTTTTGCAAGTGTTTTTGATAACATTAAAAAGTGCTTTTAATAGTAGACGAGAGAAGCTACAAATTTGATGTTTATCACATTTCCTTTGCATTTAAACTTGTAAAATTACATAGATGAACATTAAAATATCTTTGGAAAGTGCTTGTATAATTGTTTATGAAAAAATAATGGACTTTCTCAATAAGCAACATTTATCTAAAACTCTGCCCAGTAAAAGCCCTTTACTAGAAAGCCAAGCCTCTGGCAGATAAGAACTTGGCCAACCCAAAGTAGGATAACCTTTTCTTAGCTGAATGAAATGATATCAAAAAACACTACCATTCGAATTCTAATATTTATATATATATATATATATATATATACCCCTTAAATTTTGTAAAAAGTACACGTTATATCAAAATTAAACAGTCCAGCTAGCAATAATTAAAATCTTTATTGGACAAGATAAAAGGTACAATTAAACAGTCCAGCTAGCAAAAATTTCACTGATGGAGTTAATAGCAGCTATGCAGAAATACTACCTCATAATCCCCTATATTCAGCTCATCCAGCAGTTCAGTCAAAATCTTTATAACCTCAAAGTCCGGTCCCATTGTTTCAAATTGACCAGCAATATCAAAATCACATTGATAGAATTCACGATATCTTCCCTTGGAAGGGTTGTCCCTTCTATAGACCTTTGCTATTTGATACCTTTTAAATGATGTGAGCCCATTCATAGCAACGTATCTAGCAAAGGGAACCGTTAGGTCATAGCGAAGGGAACAAAGCTCTCCACCCTGTTAAAAAATATGAATAAAAAAATGATGAGTTTTATAAAGAAATTCCTTTTGTATTCCAGAATAATTTAGTAACATCATTCCTCACTTAAGGTTGCTACTAGAAAAGCCATTTGAAGTTATATCATGAGATAATTTTCAATGAAGGAGAATATGTGAGCTGGTACTTCTTGTGTAAAAGTGTTGTGGAAACTGTTACTACTTACTAGTTGTTAGCAACAAATCTTTGGTCTATGATATTTTGATTATCTGGCAGGGTAATCTGGTATCAGCTGAGCTAGGTTATGCTTACGACTCCGGAGAAATTGCTGTTAAGCTGGTCGTTATATAAGAGAGGATTAGGGGAATATAGGATATAGAGGGTATTGGGAGGCTGAAGCCCTTTGCTTTGCGGGAGCTAACGGAGGAGGATTATAAGCAATTCAGAATGAGGATTTGTCAATAGTGGTTATAAAGAGTTTACTATTATCAGTGTTATAGACATCATATTCGTGGACATAGAAATAAGAAATCTATCAAGGTTGTGCAGCTCCTTAGCTGAACAATTGTTTTTAGATGCTGCTTAGAATTAGACACATGGTAATATATATTTTAAAAATGTCTAGAACTTTGCTTTTACTCATTTCAATGATATATTTTGCAAACCAGTATCACCCTCAACACTATTCATGCACATGATATGCAAAACACACTTATTATACACAAAAAATCTAATTAAAAATAAATATTTAAACACATTAATTTTGTCTTAAAAACAATAGATGTCGACATACACACAAATACATAGTCCATTTCCATTATTCCCAAAGGATAATTTTAACTAACCCGACTTAAAAGCTGCTTTATGAAAATTTAGTCAAAGTAATTTTGACCTGCCAATAACTGAGATGATATTATATGGTCAATAACTTCACCATTAGAGCATTATATCTCCTAACAAGACTTACAAAAGGATATACGAGTAAGGAAATATTTAGTTTTTTTGTTGACAAGTAATTAATTTTTTTACTAGTAATAATTATGAGTCACAAATCACAGGGACCAACACGGTAGCCAGACAGATAAAATACAGTAACATAAAAGATCTCCTTGGAACTCAAATTTATATTACTATACAATCTATTTGCATAATAGTACTTACAAACTCAAGATTTCACAATAATAACCTGATAACCATATTTTTTTTCTGAAAAATACTAATTGACAGCCACGTTATGTAAACAGAATATACATGGTGTAAAACTTGCTCTTGACCTTCTAGTCCACAGTATTCAATAAAAGAAACAAAGGCCTTCTTTGAGAATGTCAAAATCCATTCAGGGAAATCCAGTGTATCATCTAGCATTCAATTCATTAAAAATGTAATCCAAGGAACAAGAAATAAGGAAACTAGAATTATTTAAAATAAAAATATCATCAACTACTTAAAATCCATAAAATAAGATAAAAATTTTCCTAGAGTTGAATAATTATTAATCCATTACCTGGTCAGCAAGATCATAAATCAACTTTGAATCCTCTCCATATTTTCCCATAAGAGTCTCCCTCATTTCAAAGGCAGGAGTATCCAGGGCCATGGCACCATGCCTCTTAAAAACATCACCTATAATCGAGAAAGCTTTCTCTCTTACAGCCATCTGTTCTTTTGCAAAATCACGAGTACCCTGATTCGTAATAAAGATAAGTCAAGAAATAATAACGATAATGTACATGTGTTCAAGTAATAAAGAACCACTTTTCAGTTAACTGGATAGAAAGAAATAAATAAAGTAATGAATGTAGATGGTCCAAATATAACATATTAAAAAAATCCATATTCGTTTGGACAACCACTGGATGACAAAAGAATAAACCAGTAATAAGCTTAAGTTTACCCGTACTAGAATTATCTTCTAACTGAGAAACATCAAAGGTGGGGGGGGGATTCCCAAAAAACGTAGGAGGTCCACCCTAGGAAATCATATTAGTAAAACTTGCCCCAAATTCCCATTTTTTTTCACCAGAAAACATAGGAATGCTGTAATCTATCTCAGGAGTAATTAGGACAGCAATCACCTTTGTACAAGTCAGACCGCTGTTATCCATCTCAACTGTAATGTCTTGGATCAAATGCAAGATTTTTCTAGGGATCTAATGTTCAATTTCAACACATAAAAGCATAAAACTCGACTAATATTCTTTTTAGCTCAGTAATCATGAGCTTCAACAGAAGCAGAAAATTTAACAGTATAAATAAAATTTTGGAGTATTAGTACTCCATTTCCCAGTAATTTTACCTTGGGAAGCTTGGGAAGCCTTCTACTTTCATTGCTGTCAACAATATCTTTTACTTTATCAAGTAGACATTCAAAACCAGGATCCTTTGGGTCCAAGATCGATAAAAGCTTCTGCACCAATTTCTCCATGTCTCCAGCTGTAGTTGCCTGCAACCTATCCTTAAGAAACTGCAAAAGAGCAGTAGTGCCTTTCCCCATAACAACCTTATTTTTCTTCTTTTCCTTTTGCTGCCTCTTATCATTGGATTTAGCATTATCATTTCCTCCAGAAATTGCTGACTCCACCTCCCCCACATTGTTATTTTGAATGAAGAAATCAGCACCACCTTGACCCTCAACCGAGAGGGAAAGGGAAACAAATGCAGCGGCTGCCTCCCAAGAAAGAATTGTTCTAACAAGGTCGAACAAAATATAAATATCATGGACAGACTTTAAGTAGTCATCACCATTATCAGCAGCTTGGGAAGAATTATACAACTCCTTCAATTTATCAACTTTAGGGCATTCTGTGTTGAACATTTCCATGAATCGAGTACCAAGCAAATGAGCATTATTGTTGCCCAACAATGAATCAACAATACAGTTAACTCTGCGCCAACTAGACTCGCCCAAATTAAGAAGGGCCTTGGCCAGAGGAGATAGGAACACTACAATCCCAGTCCCACTCCTGGACGAGTTCAAAAGGACCCGGGTTTTGGAGTGAAGGGTTCTCGAAATAAATCTAAAAGCGCCATGAATCTCCGGAATAACATCTAAATTAGGAGGATTTTCAACATTTTGTTGATTCTTACCAAGCAATTTGGAGCCATTGAGGAAAACCTTAAGATCATTGGCCACACCGACCTCATCTTTGTCCGAGGAACCATCGCCTGAGTCGATCAACCAATTAAGAGACGAAGAGACAATGTCAGCCCTCAAGGCCTCACAAGACAAGGCAGCGATCGCGTCGGCAATGGAGGCCAAGGCGGAGGAGCCATGGTCCAAAAGGGCACAAACACCGTGCAGGGCAGCAGCATCAACTGAACAGCATCCCAAAATGGGGTTTAAGGACTCATAATCCTCATCAGCAAAGGAGCTCAAATTTGGTCGATTGAGGGTATCCAAGAGCAGAGAGGCGGCCACAGTAGCATGAGCAACAGAAATAGAAGTAGGCGAAGATAGTAGAAGCTTGTTTAGGAGGACGAGGAGAGAAGCTCTGGATTCTTCAAGGGTTAGGTAATCAGGAAGTGAAAAATGGTAATTGGGGAAAGAATTTGAAGATGGGGTTTTGGTAGAATTCGATGTAGAAGATGGAAATTTGGCAGAGGAATCGATACGAAGGAGAGAGATGGAATTGGCGACTTCAAATACGGCTGGGGAGGAGAGAAAAGATCCTTTTCCACCCAATGGAATCACTCTTCCACTGTTACCTTTCCTCATCTTCAATCTCGATTAAAAATTCCTTCTTGTTCCTGTAATTGTTCTTCTAGATTCAATTATGTATCTGCTTATCCTTCGGCGGCACAGAGATAGAGTGAAAAAGAGGTACTAGCGTGAGAGTTACTATGAGAAGAATAAAAACCCAACATATAATGGTGTCTGTTTACTGTTTCCGACTGTGATGTGACGGAGGAAGAAGAAGGGGGTAAGTTTAGGGTTTAGAGGGGGAGGATAGAAGAATTTATTACTCCCTTCCGTTCTAAATTTTTAAATTTAGAAACATTGTTCTTTTCATTTTTTTTAAAAATTAAAAATATATTTTAATTTTGTACTATAAAATAACATTAAAAAAACTACTATACCTATTTGTAATTGAATGGATGGAATATAATTTACGTGTCAATATTATCTAGTCATTTTAATAATATATTTTAAATTTTAAAACGAAAAGAACTGAATAAGTTGGTTTCAGGGACTAATTTGAATAAAATTTATTTTGATCAATTAATCACAGTGAGAAGTGATTTCTCTGTTGATACCCTCTTAGAATGCTAATTATGCTACCATGCTAGTATTTGAGTAATAATAATACTTTATACTACCATGCTAGGCTTTCAAGTTTTAAATTTTAAATGAACCTCAAATAATGTTTTAATAATAATCTATGATACAGTCCTATAAGAAGGGGGGATTATAATTAATTTGAGTTTAAGAATAAATGATTATTTGAGGTAGAGTAAAAGAAAGTAGTAACTTATTCATTAAATATATGTAAATAGAAGACTAAATACAGGATAACCATAAACCCTAAGCTCCCCCACCCCCACCCACACCCCCACCCCCACCCCCACCCCAAAAAAAAAAAGATGCATTACAGTCACTAGTTACCGTTGTGTGTATATAGTAGCATTGTAAAACGAAAATTTTTATTTGGCCAACCCAACTGCTTTGAAAATGAGCCATTTTTGCAAAGAGACTTTCGGTAATTAGCATAATTAGCATACATATGCTAGTTACTAGGGTGCTAATCGGTAAAAAATCAAATCGGTATCGAAAATGTCGAACCGGTACCGATTTAAAATTATCGAAAAAATAAGAACCGAATTACCGGTACCGAATTACCGGTTCGGTACAAAATCGGTACCGATTTTTTCAGTTTGGTTTTCGGTTATTCTGCATGGTAATTTATATAATTATTAAATAATTTTTTTTATATATTAATAATTTTTTTAAAAACTAAGAAATCATTAATTATTAATAATAATTAATATATAAAATAAATCTACAAAACATTATTAATATATATAAAAAAATTAAATAAAACTACTATTATATACAAATTATTAATATATAAAAAAAATTATTTAATATATAAAATTACAAAACATTAACTATTAATTATTAAATTATTAAATTTTGGTATTTTCGGTATTTTGGTTTTTAACGAATTCAAAAAAGTTATTACCGCTACCTGTAAAACCCCAAATTTTACGAATAAAGATTTAATTTTCTCTAAATAATTTTTTTTATATTATGGTGTGCATTTGATATAATGTTATAGTTGTGGGTAATATTTATAAATTTTGCAAAGTACGCAAGTTGTTATATAATATTCGATTGGTCGGGAAATATTCGTTTTAACAGAGAATATTCGTACGACGGCACAATCACTGGTGGACCCCACAACGGAATTATTGTCGGATTAAGAAAACGACAAAAAATATTTTTACGAAAATAACGACGGAAGTTTTACCGTTAATACTGTTGAACTACTCGGTAGTAAAAGTACAGTAATACGCGTGGTTGCATAGTAGCACACGGTATTGATTATTGATGCTTACGTGATAAGTCACTCAGTTTTGTTTTATTGGTATTATTAATGTAATAAAATAAAAAAGTTTTTTATATAAAACATAATACTTTTATAAAGTTATTCTATAAATAGAATATGTTATATTCTATTATGCATAGTATTTTGCATAGTGAAATCTTTTTATATAAAATAGAATACTTTTATAAAGTTATTCTATAAATAGAATATATTATATTTTATTATGCATAGTGTTGCATAGTGCCTGCATAGTATTTTGCATAGTAAAATCATTTTATATAAAACAGAATACTTTTATAAAGTTATTCGTTTTATTAGATTATAAATAGAATATATTATATTTTATTTAAAAGATTTTACTTTAAATATGGACCGTCCGATTAAAAGTAAATCAATTTGGACCGTTCATGAATTAGTTACTATGCAGTCCATTCTTTTATAAATAGAAGCTCATTCCTTCACTATTTCTTACGAATTCACTGAAACTCTAGAGAGTTCTTCTATAATCTTGAGCGTATTTCTTTAGAGTTTAAGAAAGCTTTGAGCGTAGTACAAGTTTTTTTCGAGTATATTCTCGCCCTACCAATCGGAATACTCTTCTTTCAAAGGTAAGGGATATTATTTGTTGTACTCGTAAGGGGTATTATTTCTTTCGTATTCATGAAGAGAACTTCTGTTATTCCATTCTTTATTATGATGTTGGAATAACATGTTTATGCGAAGTACCGCATACATGGTGAAATTCTTCTGTTGTTTCATTCTTTATTATTATGTTGGAATAACCTGTTTATGCGAAGTACCACATATATGGTGAAATTCTTATGTTGTTCCGTTCTTTATTATTATGTTGGAATAATCTGTTTATGCGAAGTACCGCATACATGGTGAAATTCTTCTATTATTCCGTTCTTTATTATTCTGTCAGAATATCCTGTCGATGCATACTACGCCTGACCTAGTTCTATTATTATTATTCTGTTGGAATAACCTGTCTGTGCGATCTATCGCATGCATGGTGATTTCTGTTGTTATTCCATTCTTTATTATTCTGTTAGAATATCCTGTCGGTGCGAATTTCGCCTGACCTAGTTCCGTTCTTTATTATTCTGTTGGAATAACATGTCTGTGCGGTATATCGCATGTATGGTGATTTCTGTTGTTATTCCATTCTTTATTATTCTGTCGGAATATCCTATATGTGCGTTTACGTCGGACCTGGTTCCATTATTTATTATTCTGTTGGAATAACCTGTCGGTGCGATCTTTCGCATGCATGATGATTTCTGTTGTTATTCCATTCTTTATTATTCTGTTGGAATAACATGTCTGTGCGATCTATCGCATGCATGGTAATTTCTGTTGTTATTCCATTCTTTATTATTCTGTTGGAATATCCTGTCGGTGCGTATTACGCCTGACCTGGTTCCATTATTTATTATTCTGTTGAGAATAACATGTCGGTGCGATCTCTCGCATGCATGGTGATTTCTTCTGTTATTTTATTCTTTATTATTCTGTTGGAATAACCTGTCTATGTGGATTACCACATGCATGGTGAATGATCTTTTGTATTCATTCCTTATTAAATTGTGAAAATGATCTGTATACGTGGATTATCGCATGACGGGCGAAAATCCATTTGCAGTTTCATATATTCTCTTATACTCAGTTGGTTAAATCTTTAACTTCTATACTCCATGAAATTAGTGGAATATCCTTGATATTTTCGCTTCATCCAGTATTTTTTCATGGAAATATTCTTCTGAGCATTCTTGAATTTTACTCAACAAAGAAGTATCATGTTGACAATTTGGACGTTATTGGTTCTTGGATAAAATAATTCTTGAACTTGTTTTATTGAATTATTATGTCATTGTCATCATCCTCATGTTTATATTATGTTGAAAGTCATCTGTGGCCTGTAGTGCATAGATGGACTTGGTATGATTATGACCAGGGATTATTCGGTATAATTATGACCGTAATGTTACAAATGATGTGGAAAAAGTCCTCATTAGCCCGTAATGCATTGATGGACAGTTTTTGGTATGATTATGGCTATGGATTCTCTTCGGCCAAGGGTGCAATGACGAATTATTTTATGGCATGATCAGGACCGTAGATGAAAATACGATTATCTTTGACCCGTAGTGCATGAATAATTTGTGGTCGTGATACTAAAGAATATCCTTGGCCATAGTGCAGGGGTGATTCGATGATGTGGATTATTTATTGAGCTGAGTCTCAGAGATAAAAGTGATGAAAAATCTTATAAATCATAAAAGATAGTAGATTTTATTCTCTACTTGACTCTTTTAATGGATTGCTTGTTCTGCTGTAGTTAAACTTGATGTTTATTATATTGTATCAGTTTAACACTATTTAAGGCTAATGATAATTTATTCTGTATTATCTTAGTCATAATATTTCTTACTGTGCTAGTTGAGCTCACTCCTTTCTTTCACTGTTCTCTTCAGGAAATGAGAATATAGCTGGGACGAGTCAGGAAACGGAGTGACAGTCCAGATGATAGCATTAGTAGTCCTCACTATTCTATTAAATAGTGTGACAATAAATGTAATGAGGACTCAATTGAGTGTGGATATTGTATAGATGACAATATTTGTATTAAAACTCACAGCATTTGTTTTGTCGTATTTTACACGACAGTTGTATAATTAAGATTGTATTTGTATTCTATACTATGTATTTGGCGACTCAGAATAGGTGATGTATATATATTTTGGGGGCGTCACAGTTGGTATCAAAGCTTAGGGATATGATCCCTGGCTGAGATGTGAGATAAGAACTAGGAGGGGAGAGACGGGGAATTCCTTCTCTAGTATGACCTACCTAAATTTATTTGATATTTAATTAGTTGGTCAGAGTATAGGGATAATATGTGTTATGTTAATATTTTATGGCAGTATTTGAAAATGGCATCCGAAAATGTTGAGATAAGCAATGGAGCACAGGAGACCGTTGAGTCTCCACAGATCAATAATCAGGACAATGTGCAACAGGATGGCGATAATCCTCCTGTAAATAACAACACTGACCAAATGATGAACAACGGTACGTTTAGGAGCTTTTTAGAATTCATGCAACACCAGACGAGAGAGACTCCTGTTCATAATGCAGGAGGAAATAATGGCAGCCCACGGTTAGTCACCGCTAAGCAGTTCAAGGAGCTGGGACCACCGGAGTTTTTGGGAAAGCCAGAACCACTTAAGGCGGAGACGTGGTTAAAGCAGATCAACAAGATATTTGATGTCTTGGGATGCTCCGAGGAGCAAAAGGTTCCCTTTGCCACCTTTATGTTGCGTGAAGAAGCAGATCATTGGTGGGAATCTGTAAAACGTACCCAGACTGACGCACTCAAGATGTCTTGGGAGAAGTTCCAAGAGTTGTTCAATGATAAGTACTTTTTCGAAAGTATTCGTCACATGAAGGAGGTGGAGTTTATCAAGTTGGAACAAAATAACATAACCGTGTCGCAATACAAAGCCAAGTTTACCGAGTTGTCCCGATTTGCGTCCCATTTGGTTGATAATGAAAAGTGAATGACGCGAATGTTTCTAAGAGATTTGAAACCTGAGATACGTCAATATCTTATCTCTCATAAACTATGTTTGTATTTAGATGTTGTTAATAGGACTCAGTTATTGGAGCGCGATAATGAGTCAACCCAACCAAAAGAGAGCAGCCGACAAAATGATAATACAGGTGATAACAGTCATCAAAGCGATGACAATAAGCATGGGGGGAATCAACATGTCAGAAATGGTAACCACTTCGGTGGTAATCATGGCCAAAACAATAAGAATAGATATTTCAAGAAGAGAAGGTTCAACAATGACGTGAAGACGTCGGCAACATCACTCGTTTCAAAGGAAGAAAAATGACCACTGGTCGTATGTTTCAAATGCGGACAGGAGGGACACATCCGTCCAAACTGTACGCAGCAATCCATAGCGTGTTTTAATTGCGGAAGAGAAGGTCACCTAGCTCAATTTTATCGTATGGTGAAGTCAAGTCCAGCTGGGATAGTGATGCCAAAGGATGTCCCAGACAAGCCAAAGCCGGTAGTTTAAGAGAGAACGTTTTTTTTTCGTGACGAGGAACCTGAATAAAATTATCACGGGTATGTTAGTCATAAACTCTTGCGAAGTCTATACCGTGTTAGATACCGGTTCTACTCACTCTTTTATTTCACCTAGTTGTGTTCAATGTTTGAAGCTAACTTCGGAGAAGTTAGACTTTGATATATCTGTTTAAACTCAGTTGGGAGAAACCTTTGTTACCTCCACTATTTATAAATATTGTTCAAATCAACACTTTCACGTTATCTGTCGATCGTATCTCTTTGAAAATACTTGCCTTTGATGTGATTTTAGGAATCAATTGGTTAACTACTCATCATGCTTTTTG
This sequence comes from Panax notoginseng, assembly GCA_016801055.1. NCBI lineage: Eukaryota > Viridiplantae > Streptophyta > Magnoliopsida > Apiales > Araliaceae > Panax > Panax notoginseng. Next base: position 19,241,457 of record CM029014.1, read on the forward strand.
TAAGGTTGTTAGCTTTCATACTCCTAACCAACTTGTTATGCTAATTCAAAGTAACTAAACCACTAAAATCAATCATTGTCATATCAAGCCATAAGTAAAAAGCCCCGATCCTTTCGTTGTTGACTTCCTTGTGTGGAATGCACCGAAGCCAGACTTTCTGTAGGCGATACCATGAATGACAATGGCAAGTTGATAGGTATCAATGTGACGTACTATCCAAGTTTTGGATGAGGGTCACAATTTTGAATGATATTTCCATCATTAATAAATTTCCTGACGTATTCATGAAGACTTCATAGCCTACCCCTAGAGCGTGAAATCGAATTTTGTATTGACCCCAGTACAAAACCCATTTCTTAAACCCTTAAATGTTTCTTTACTTAAAACGAAAGTGTCATGCACTAAAGATGTTGGCTCGAGCTGTTGAAGATTACGATCGTACCATTCAATATCATAGTGGAAAAGCGAACGTGGTAGCTGGCGTGTTGAGTAGAAGATCGTATACGTTTATGAGTGCGATGTTGTTAACACAAAGACTCATTTCGTTTAACTTACAAATGATGAAGATAGAGTTAAAGACTCTTAGGACCCACATGAAGATAACGAATATACGAGTAGAATCGACTTTAATCGATAAAGTTAAAGCCGTGCAAGCTACAGACCCGGAGCTGATTAATATTAAGAAGAAAGTTCAAGAGGGTGTTATTCTAGAAGTAAGAATCGACGAAGAGAGAAAATCTCAACCCTCGATTTAATTGACCCATTTGAAATCCTCGATCGAGTAGGAACTGTGACTTATAGACTCGTTTTACCGCTAAGTATGTCGCGTGTTCATAACGTTTTTAACGTATCGATGTTACGTAAATATATGGACGACCCGAACCACATTATTAATTTAGAACCGAACGAGATAACAGGAGATTTAATGTATGAGGAGATACGTGTTAAAATCTTGGATAAGAAAGATCATATTCGACACTCAAAGGTTATACCTCAAGAGTTAGAATCTAAAATGAAGTCAAGGTATCCTCACCTGTTCGACATACCAGGTATGTACGTAAATTTCGAGGGCGAAGTTTCATAGGGAGGGGAGATTGTAAAATCCCAAATTTTACGAATAAAGATTTAATTTTTTCAAAATAAATTTTTTTTATATTATGGTGTGGATTTGATATAATGTTATAGTTGTGGGTAATATTTATAAATTTTGCAAAGTACACAAGTTGTTATATAATATTCGATTGGTCGGGAAATATTCGTTTTAACAGGGAATATTCGTACGAAGGCACAATCATTGGTGCACCCCACAACAGAATTATTATCGGATTAAGAAAACGACAAAAATAATTTTATAAAAATAACGGCGGAAGTTTTACCGTTAATACTGTTGAACTACTCGGTAGTAAAAGTACAGTAATACGCGTGGTTGCATAGTAGCACACGGTATTGATTATTAATGCTTACGTGATAAGTCACTCAGTTTTATTTTATTGGTATTATTAATGTAATAAAATAGAAATTTTTTTTATATAAAACAGAATACTTTTATAAAGTTATTCTATAAATAGAATATGTTATATTCTATTATGCATAGTATTTTGTATAGTAAAATCTTTTTATATAAAATAGAATACTTTTATAAAGTTATTCTATAAATAGAATATATTATATTTTATTATGCATAGTGTTGCATAGTGCCTGCATAGTATTTTGCGTAGTAAAATCATTTTATATAAAACAGAATACTTTTATAAAGTTATTCGTTTTATTAGATTATAAATAGAATATATTATATTTTATTTAAAAGATTTTGCTTTAAATATGGACCGTCCGATTAAAAGTAAATCAATTTGGACCGTTCATTAATTAGTTACTATGCAGTCCATTCTTCTATAAATAGAAGCTCATTCCTTCATTATTTCTTACGAATTCACTGAAACTCTAGAGAGTTCTTCTTCTATAATCTTGAGCATATTTCTTTAGAGTTTAAGAAAGCTTCGAGCGTAGTACAAGTTTTCTTCGAGTATATCCTCGGCCTACCAGTCGGAATACTCTTCTTTCAAAGGTAAGGGATATTATTTGTTGTACCCGTAAGGGGTATTATTTCTTTTATATTCATGAAGAGAACGTCTGTTATTCCATTCTTTATTATGATGTTGGAATAACCTGTTTATGCGAAGTACCGCATACATGGTAAAATTCTTCTGTTGTTCTATTTTTTATTATTATGTTGGAATAACCTGTTTATGCGAAGTACCGCATATATGTTTATATTGTAATATCCCGAGTGTTGATGATAACGATCCTTAGAAAAGGAAATGAATGTGCTAAAAGATATATAATACTCAAAATATAATTGAGTTCAAGTGAAGGTTATGAAATGAAACCTAAAATTTGTTAAGGTAATGAATGTAGTAGGAAATATAAAATCTATATTTAGATAAAATAATGAAAGAATACTCTGAGTTATTTGTTTAATTTGTGTCTTCGATTCTGGGGACAGAATCATTGTAAGTAGGGAAGATTGTAACGAATGAATGGTTTGAATTGTGATTCTGGGGACAGAATCCTTATAAGAGGGGAATGATGTAACATTCTAAAATTTTAGAATTTTAAATGTAATTTATAAATATTTATTAATTTATATAAATATTTATTGGATGTGTTATTGATTAATACATATTTGTATTTGTTTAATTTGATTTAAGTTGGTTAATTATTTGTTAAATAATTAATTAATAAGTTAAGGAAATTATTATTATAGTGATATTTTAATTTGATGGATAATTAGTGGTATTGAATTATGTGATTAAATAATTTAATTAATAAATTATTATTTAAATTAATTAATTAAGTATGAAAACTTAATTAATTAGAAGTGTAACAAATAACTATATTATAAGTGGTTATTAAAATAAATTAAAGTAGTTTTAATTTATTTTGTCAAACAAGGCTTAAATATATTAAGTCTTTAATTTTAAAGAGTTTTTGCCAAACGGAGCCTATGGCTTTTGGATTTTTAAATTTGAATTATTAATAATATAAATTAAATTAAACAAAATATAAATAATATATAATATATTTGGTAACTGATAGTTTAATAGGATCATTAGTATATGGCAGTTACGTTTGGGTTTTAAACGTTTGAAAAGTGCGTTGGTTTTTAGTTTATGTATTTTGTTTTTGGCTTAAGCCTAAGAAAAATAGAAGTTTGTTTGAAAAAAGTTCAGAGAGAGTTTGAGATAGAAAGGGTTGTGATTCCCAAAACAAGTTCTGAGTTCGTCAAAGCTATTTGATTAACAAGTGTTGTCTGAGCAATTAAAAGGTATGTTGCATAATCTTTACACGTATATATGTTTTACAGTATAATGCTTAAATTATGTAATCTTGAAATTCACTGTGTATAAGGTTTTTACAAAAATTGTATGTAAACCATGTTTTTATAATTGGTTATGATATTACATGTATTTGTAATTTAAACTAGCTTATATATATATATATATATATATATATATATATATATATATATATATATATATAGTTATGTATGTATGTATGCATGCTAATTACGTATTAAAGGAAGGGAATTTATTTTTACAATGAACACATGTGTTGCAGTGATTTGTAGGAGTACCATAATTAGTAATTGATTTGTATGCTAATTATGAAATTGAACTATGATTATATGAATTGGGTAAGAATAAAATAAGATATAGTTAGAATAAATCAAATTGTTTTCTAACTATGATCACAGTGCTTACTGTGTTAACAATGGAGTTTTGGGTTTTAAAATTTTGGTTTCAAAGATAAACAATTTTCTAAAATTATTGTTTAGTGGTTTAAACTAGTATATGCATGTTGGGTAGTGTGTATATGTGTAATTTATATAAGTTATACATGTTAATTGGGGTTAATTGCTGTTAAAAATAAAGACAGTAGCTTTGTTATATTCTTCGTGGTTGGGTTTTGCATGTTTCGGCGCCCCAGCGCCAAAATTTGAGCCCCAGCGCCAAAATTCGCGCCCCAGCGCCAAAAGTTGGTTCCCCAATGCTGAAATTCGTGCCCCAGCGCCAATCTCGCGCCCCGGCGCCACTGTATAGCCTAGTCCTCGCGCCCCAGCGCCGGATTTCTAGTCTGAGTTGGACAGTTTTGACCTCCTGTAGTAAAATAGCCATAAATTCCTCATACGAACTCCGATTGAGGTTATTCAAGATGATCCCGAATGAGGACGAGTAGACCTACAACTTTATTTCTTTAAGTCTTTCAATTTGAGGCCATTAGGATGGGTCAAAATGGTCATCTTTAGGACTATTGTGTTTTCGGAGGCAATCAGAGGGCGTCGGACATGCACATATGCATGTGTAGTGCTCTTGACCATAAAAGATGATGTCTTAAGTTATAAAACATGAATATTAGTAATTATAATGATGCTTAACATTAATACATGATGTATTAGATGAGTTATAGAAGCATAGTAAGCATACACAAGAGAGGCAAATCGGGCGTGTGACGAATGAACGTCGAAACGTCGTGCCAAGTGTTAATGAACTTAAAAAGTGTTTCAATTCAATTGAAATGGATATTATAAGATATGGAATGGGTTTAATATAAAACCAATAAGTAGTCCTAGCAAGACTTAAGCACTTGAATGAACTGCGAATATGAAATACAGTGAGATATAAGTTAAAAGTTAACACAATTAAGTTGAATATTGTGTATTTATTAATAGGAAAGATTATGAGACATATAGTAGAGTTTATATTACAATTACTATGTGTTGTTATGTGACTAATATTTGATGTGTATGATTATATAATTGCGTAGGGCACGTGAAGTGCAGATAGCTATAAGCTGTTAAACTGTTATTGGTAAACAACGATCAAGGCAAGTCTTTCGGTTCCTATTTTCTACGTAGACTTGATTAACTGTTTTAAATTGCATGATATGTTATGCATGTTGAAATCATAAAATGTTTAAGTCAATATATGACTGCATTGTTTTGGCTACGTAATGATGATTGAGCAAGGAACTCAATCTTTATATTTGCTATGTGAATTAAAAGTATGTATGCCATGTTACTTTAATGAGATGTATATCGAGCATGTTATTATGTGTTATGTGATGCATGAAAACTGTTAGACTTTGCTGGGCTGTCGAGCTCACTCTTGCAAATAACCACTTTTGCAGGTACAAATTTTAAGGTAAAGATATGTGCTAAGTGAGTTATAGAGATCTATATTCACGAAGATTACTTATGTTTTATGAGAAATGTATTTCATATTTTGAACGTAACATGTTGAATTGTAAGTTGAGCTATCCAATGTATATGGATATTTAGTTATGATGTAAGACTTTGTATAGTCATTTTGTTGTAACGATTCATGATATAAGATTGAATCAAAGAGATGTAATGTAAAGGTTGCGATTCAGGGCAAGAAAGAAGGAAATGTATAAAAGTTTTAAATATTCCTCAATTTTAGTATTTTTAATATCGAATAATGATGTAAAATTTGAGATTTAATATATGGTTAACGACCGAAGTGGAGATTTAAATGGTATGAATTTTGGGATCGTTACAGTTGGTATCAATTGTAACGAATGAGTGGTTTGAATTGCGATTCTGGGGACAAAATCCTTATAAGAGGGGAATGATGTAACATTCCAAAATTTTAGAATTTTAAATGTAATTTATAAATATTTATTAATTTATATAAATATTTACTGGATGTGTTATTGATTAATACATATTTGTATTTGTTTAATTTGATTTATGTTGGTTAATTATTTGTTAAATAATTAATTAATAAGTTAAGGAAATTATTATTATAGTGATATTTTAATTTGATGGATAATTAGTGGTATTGAGTTATGTGATTAAATAATTTAATTAATAAATTATTATTTGAATTAATTAATTAAGTATGAAAACTTAATTAATTTGAAGTGTGACAAATAACTATATTATAAGTGGTTATTAAAATAAATTAAAGTAGTTTTAATTTATTTTGCCAAACGAGGCTTAAATATATTAAGTCTTTAATTTTAAAGAGTTTTTGCCAAACGGAGCCTATGGCTTTTGGATTTTTAAATTTGAATTATTAATAATATAAATTAAATTAAACAAAATATAAATAATATATAATATATTTGGTAACTGATAGTTTAATAGGATCATTAGTATATGACAATTACGTTTGGGTTTTAAACGTTTGAAAAGTGCGTTGGTTTTTAGTTTAGGTATTTTGTTTTTGGCTTAAGCCTAAGAAAAATAGAAGTTTGCCTGAAAAAAGTTCAGAGAGAGTTTGAGATAGAAAGGGCTGTGATTCCCAAAACAAGTTCTGAGTTCGTCGAAGCTATTTGATTAACAAGTGTTGTCTGAGCAATTAAAAGGTATGTTGCATAATCTTTACACGTATATATGTTTTACAGTATAATGCTTAAAGTATGTATTCTTGAAATTCACTGTGTATAAGGTTTTTACAAAAATTGTATGTAAACCATGTTTTTATAATTGATTATGATATTACATGTATTTGTAATTTAAACTAGCGCATATATATATATATATATATATATATATATATATATAGTTATGTATGTATGTATGCATGCTAATTACGTATTAAAGGAAGGGAATTTGTTTTTACAGTGAACACATGTGTTGCAGTGATTTGTAGGAGTACCATAATTAGTAATTGATTTGTATGCTAATTATGAAATTGAACTATGATTATATGAATTGGTTAAGAATTAAATATGATATAGTTAGAATAAATCAAATTATTTTCTAACTATGATCACAGTGCTTACTGTGTTAACAATGGAGTTTTGGGTTTTAAAATTTTGGTTTCAAAGATAAACAGTTTTCTAAAATTATTGTTTAGTGGTTTAAACTAGTATATGCATGTTGGGTAGTGTGTATATGTGTAATTTATATAAGTTATACATGTTAATTGGGGTTAATTGCTGTTAAAAATAAAGACAGTAGCTTTGTTATGTTCTTCGTGATTGGGTTCTGCAAGTTTCGGCGCCCCAACGCCAAAATTTGAGCCCCAGCGCCAAAATTCGCGCCCCAGCGCTGAAATTTGCGCCCCAGTGCCAATCTCGCTCCCCGGCGCCACTGTATAGCCTAGTCCTCGCGCCCCAGCGCCGGATTTCTAGTCTGAGTTGGACAATTTTGACCTCTTGTAGTAAAATAGCCATAACTTCCTCATACGAACTCCGATTGAGGTGATTCAAGATGATCCGGAACGAGGACGAGTAGACCTACAACTTTCGATCTTTAAGTTTTTCAATTTCAGGTCATTAGGATGGATCAAAATTATCATCTTTAGGACTGTTGTGTTTTCGGAGGCAATCGGAGGGCGTCGGACATGCACATATGCATGTGTAGTGCTCTTGACCATAAAAGATGATGTCCTAAGTTATAAAACATGAATATTAGTAATTATAATGATGTTTAACATTAATACATGATGTATTAGATGAGTTATAGAAGCATAGTAAGCATACACAAGAGAGGCAAATCGGGCGTGTGACGAATGAACGTCGAAACGTCGTGCCATGTGTTAATGAACTTAAAAAGTGTTTCAATTCAATTGAAATGGATATTATAAGATATGGAATGGGTTTAATATAAAACCAATAAGTAGTCCTAGCAAGACTTAAGCACTTGAATGAACTGCGAATATGAAATACAGTGAGATATAAGTTGAAAGTTAACACAATTAAGTTGAACATTGTGTATTTATTAATAGGAAAGATTATGAGACATATAGTAGAGTTTACATTATAATTACTATGTGTTGTTATGTGACTAATATTTGATGTGTATGATTATATAATTGCGTAGGTCACGTGAAGTGCAGATAGCTGTAAGCTGTTAAACTGTTATTGGTAAACAACGATCAAGGCAAGTCTTTCGGTTCCTATTTTCTACGTGGACTTGATTAACTATTTTAAATTGCATGATATGTTACGCATGTTGAAATCATAAAATGTTTAAGTCAATATATGACTGCATTATTTTGGCTACGTAATGATGATTGAGTAAGGAACTCAATCTTTATATTTGCTATGTGAATTAAAAGCATGTATGCCATGTTACTTTAATGAGATGTATATCTAGCATTTTCTTATGTGTTATGTGATGCATGAAAACTGTTAGACTTTGCTGGGCTGTCGAGCTCACTCTTGCAAATAACCACTTTTGCAAGTACAAATTTTAAGGTAAAGATATGTGCTAAGTGAGTTATAGAGATCTATATTCACGAAGATTACTTATGTTTTATGAGAAATGTATTTCATATTTTGAACGTAACATGTTGAATTGTAAGTTGAGCTATCCAATGTATATGGATATTTAGTTATGATGTAAGACTTTGTATAGTCATTTTGTTGTAACGATTCATGATATAAGATTGAATCAAAGAGATGTAATGTAAAAGTTGCGATTCAGGGCAAGAAAGAAGGAAATGTATAAAAGTTTTAAATATTCCTCAATTTTAGTGTTTTTAATATCGAATAATGATGTAAAATTTGAGATTTAATATATGGTTAACGACCGAAGTGGAGATTTAAATGGTATGAATTTTGGGGTCATTACAGTTGGTATCAATTGTAACGAATGAGTGGTTTGAATTGCGATTCTGGGGACAAAATCCTTATAAGAGGGGAATGATGTAACATTCCAAAATTTTAGAATTTTAAATGTAATTTATAAATATTTATTAATTTATATAAATATTTATTGGATGTGTTATTGATTAATACATATTTGTATTTGTTTAATTTGATTTATGTTGGTTAATTATTTGTTAAATAATTAATTAATAAGTTAAGGAAATTATTATTATAGTGATATTTTAATTTGATGGATAATTAGTGGTATTGAATTATGTGATTAAATAATTTAATTAATAAATTGTTATTTAAATTAATTAATTAAGTATGAAAACTTAATTAATTAGAAGTGTAACAAATAACTATATTATAAGTGGTTATTAAAATAAATTAAAGTAGTTTTAATTTATTTTGTCAAACAAGGCTTAAATATATTAAGTCTTTAATTTTAAAGAGTTTTTGCCAAACGAAGCCTATGGCTTTTGGATTTTTAAATTTGAATTATTAATAATATAAATTAAATTAAACAAAATATAAATAATATATAATATATTTGGTAACTGATAGTTTAATAGGATCATTAGTATATGGCAGTTACGTTTGGGTTTTAAACGTTTGAAAAGTGCGTTGGTTTTTAGTTTATGTATTTTGTTTTTGGCTTAAGCCTAAGAAAAATAGAAGTTTGTCTGAAAAAAGTTCAGAGAGAGTTTGAGATAGAAAGGGCTGTGATTCCCAAAACAAGTTCTGAGTTCGTTGAAGCTATTTGATTAACAAGTGTTGTCTGAGCAATTAAAAGGTATGTTGCATAATCTTTACACGTATATATGTTTTACAGTATAATGCTTAAAGTATGTATTCTTGAAATTCACTGTGTATAAGGTTTTTACAAAAATTGTATGTAAACCATGTTTTTATAATTGATTATGATATTACATGTATTTGTAATTTAAACTAGCATATATATATATATATATATATATATATATATATATATAGTTATGTATGTATGTATGCATGCTAATTACGTATTAAAGGAAGGGAATTTGTTTTTACAGTGAACACATGTGTTGCAGTGATTTGTAGAAGTACCATAATTACTAATTGATTTGTATGCTAATTATGAAATTGAACTGTGATTATATGAATTGGGTAAGAATTAAATAGGATATAGTTAGAATAAATCAAATTGTTTTCTAACTATGATCACAGTGCTTACTGTGTTAACAATGGAGTTTTGGGTTTTAAAATTTTGGTTTCAAAGATAAACAGTTTTCTAAAATTATTGTTTAGTGGTTTAAACTAGTATATGCATGTTGGGTAGTGTGTATATGTGTAATTTATATAGTTATACATGTTAATTGGGGTTAATTGCTGTTAAAAATAAAGACAGTAGCTTTGTTATGTTCTTCGTGGTTGGGTTCTGTAAGTTTCGGCGCCCCAGCGCCAAAATTTGAGCCCCAGCGCCAAAATTCGCTCCCAAGCGCCAAAAGTTGGCGCTCCAGCGCTGAAATTCGCGCCCCAGCGCCAATCTCGCTCCCCGGCGCCACTGTATAGCCTAGTCCTCGCGCCCCAGCGCCGGATTTCTAGTCTGAGTTGGACAATTTTGACCTCTTGTAGTAAAATAGCCATAACTTCCTCATACGAACTCCGATTGAGGTGATTCAAGATGATCCGGAACGAGGACGAGTAGACCTACAACTTTCGATCTTTAAGTTTTTCAATTTCAGGTCATTAGGATGGATCAAAATTATCATCTTTAGGACTGTTGTGTTTTCGGAGGCAATCGGAGGGCGTCGGACATGCACATATGCATGTGTAGTGCTCTTGACCATAAAAGATGATGTCCTAAGTTATAAAACATGAATATTAGTAATTATAATGATGTTTAACATTAATACATGATGTATTAGATGAGTTATAGAAGCATAGTAAGCATACACAAGAGAGGCAAATCGGGCGTGTGACGAATGAACGTCGAAACGTCGTGCCATGTGTTAATGAACTTAAAAAGTGTTTCAATTCAATTGAAATGGATATTATAAGATATGGAATGGGTTTAATATAAAACCAATAAGTAGTCCTAGCAAGACTTAAGCACTTGAATGAACTGCGAATATGAAATACAGTGAGATATAAGTTAAAAGTTAACACAATTAAGTTGAATATTGTGTATTTATTAATAGGAAAGATTATGAGACATATAGTAGAGTTTACATTACAATTACTATGTGTTGTTATGTGACTAATATTTGATGTGTATGATTATATAATTGTGTAGGGCACGTGAAGTGCAGATAGCTATAAGTTGTTAAACTGTTATTGGTAAACAACGATCAAGGCAAGTCTTTCGGTTCCTATTTTCTACGTAGACTTGATTAACTATTTTAAATTGCATGATATGTTATGCATATTGAAATCATAAAATGTTTAAGTCAATATATGACTGCATTGTTTTGGCTACGTAATGATGATTGAGTAAGGAACTCAATCTTTATATTTGCTATGTGAATTAAAAGTATGTATGCCATGTTACTTTAATGAGATGTATATCGAGCATGTTATTATGTGTTATGTGATGCATGAAAACTGTTAGACTTTGCTGGGCTGTCGAGCTCACTCTTGCAAATAACCACTTTTGCAGGTACAAATTTTAAGGTAAAGATATGTGCTAAGTGAGTTATAGAGATCTATATTCACGAAGATTACTTATGTTTTATGAGAAATGTATTTCATATTTTGAACGTAACATGTTGAATTGTAAGTTGAGCTATCCAATGTATATGGATATTTAGTTATGATGTAAGACTTTGTTTAGTCATTTTGTTGTAACGATTCATGATATAAGATTGAATCAAAGAGATGTAATGTAAAGGTTGCGATTCAGGGCAAGAAAGAAGGAAATGTATAAAAGTTTTAAATATTCCTCAATTTTAGTGTTTTTAATATCGAATAATGATGTAAAATTTGAGATTTAATATATGGTTAACGACCGAAGTGGAGATTTAAATGGTATGAATTTTGGGGTCGTTACATATATTATTTTAAAAGTCATCTGTGGCCTGTAGTGCATAGATGGACTTGGTATGATTGTGACCAGGGATTATTAGGTATAATCTTGACCGTAATGCTACAAATGATGTGGAAAAAGTCCTCATTGACCCGTAATGCATTGATGGACAGTTTTAGGTATGATTATGGCTATGGATTCTCTTCGGCCAATGGTGCAAAGATGAATTATTTTATGGCATGATCAGGACCGTTGATGAAAACACGATTAACTTTGGCCCGTAGTGCGTGAATAATTTATGGTCGTGATACTAAAGAATATCCTTGGCCGTAGTGCGGGGGTGATTCGATGATGTGGATTATTTATTGAGCTGAGTCTCAGCGATAAAAGTGATGAAAAACCTTTTAAATCATAAAAGATAGTAGATTTTATTCTCTACTTGACTCTTTTAATGGATTGCTTGTTCCGCTGCAGTTAAAATTGATATTTGTTATATTGTATCAGTTTAACACTGTTTAAGGCTAATGATAATTTATTCTGTATTATCTTAGTCATAATATTTCTTACTGGGCTAGTTGAGCTCACCCCTTTTCTTTTACTGTTCTCTTCAGGAAATGAGAATATAGCTGGGACGAGTCGGGGAATGGAGTGACAGTCCAGATGATATCATTAGTAGTCCTTACTATTCTGTTAAATAGTATGACAATAAATGTAATGAGGACTCAATTGAGTGTGGATTTTGTCTAGATGACAATATTTGTATTAAAACTCACAACATTTATTTTGTCGTATTTTACACGACCATTGTATAATTAAGATTGTATTTGTACTCTGTACCATGTATTTGGTGACTCAGAATAGGTGATGTATACCTATTTTGGGGGCGTCACAGTTGGCATCAAAGCTTAGGGATATGATCCCTAGCTGAGATGTGAGATAAGAACTAGGAGGGGAGAGACGGGGAATTCCTGCTAGTATGACCTACCTAAGTTTATTTGATATTTAATTGGTTGGTCAGAGTATAAGGATAATATGTGTTATGTTAATTAACCCTTGTTTTGTGGCAGTATTTGAAAATGACATCCAAAAATGTTGAGATAAGCAATGGAGCACAGGAGACCATTGAGTCTCCACAGATCAATACTCAAGACAATGTGCAACAGGATGGCGATAATCCTCCTGTAAATAACAACATTGACCAAATGACGAACGACGGTACGTTTAGGAGCTTTTTAGAATTCATGTAACACCAGACGAGAGAGACTTCTGTTCATAATGCAGGAAGAAACAATGGCAACCCACGGTTGGTCACCGCTAAGCAGTTCAAGGAGCTGAGACCTCTGGAGTTTTTGGGAAAGCCAGAACCACTTAAGGCGGAGACGTGGTTAAAGCAGATCAACAAGATATTTGATGTCTTGGGATGCTCCGAGGAGCAAAAGGTTCCCTTTGCCAGCTTTATGTTGCGTGAAGAAGCAGATCATTGGTGGAAATCTGTAAAACGTACCCAGACTGACGCACTCAAGATGTCTTGGGAGAAGTTCCAAGAGTTGTTCAATGACAAGTATTTTTAGTGTTAAAATACTGAAAAACCGGTACCGAAAAAAGCGGTACCGCCGGTACCTGTAAAAAACTAAAATTTTGAGCACCCCTACTAGTTCCATACAATAACATAAAGACGATGCATGTCCTTTGCTGATACTCCCCCCGTTATGGTTCTAATTTCTTTTCTAAAATAAATGTCTTATTTCTATATTAATAATTATTTTTATCATATTCTTCCTTTTATTATATACTCATAATATTTTTACTCAATTTTTAATAAAAAATAAGTAAATGTAAACATGTTTACATTTGAAACTAATACTATAACATCTCTTTCTATTTAATGTACTTATTGAAAATGTAAAAATCATATAAAATAAAATAAAATACTTCAATTAATAAGTAATCAAAAAGATAATTTAAATAAAAGAAAAATACCAAAAACCAGTCTGAATGAGAAAGCCAGAGAAACCTCATTTTAGACAATGTCGGAATATAATTGATCAGTCACATGCAATCAACTACACTTTAGCAAAGCAGTAAAATATTCTTTGAGCAAGGATAAAAAACAGACAATTATTTTCACTTTCAAAAAGATAATTTTAAGGGTTAAGTTCTGACGACCACCTGGGGTTTAAGCGGTTTTCCACTTAACCACATGTAGTCAGTAAAGCTACATTTAAACTTCCAACTTTTTGAGTTGAAGTGAAAATGTTACCTTTTCCATCAAAATTAACCGTGCATGCATGTTAGACGCCAAAATCGCATGAGAAGGGGCTGTAATGATAAAAAAATGACTGGTAAATGTTTGAAATAACCCTTTCTTCTTCCTTAAAAGACATTCTTGTTCTACTCTATCGCAGACGTGAAGTAGCAGACGAAATTGAAATTGAAGGCTACTAGCAGACCAACTAAGGTATGCACATCCACTTATTTCTTCCATATTTCAATCCAAAAGTGATGGAGCCAAATCGAGAGCCAATGGAGGAGCAGGTAAATGGAAGGATCGAGTCAGAGGATTCGAGGAATCTAGATACAGAAAGATGAGGAAAAGGGGAAGGAATTGGAGAATAAAGAGATTGGGAGATGGCGAGATGGGTTAGCATTTCTGGAGAAGGGTTGAAAATTAGAGGTCCAATTTCTTCAGATTTTATTGGGGAGGAGTCAGAACCACCGGAGCCAGCACTGGCAGCGACGGCGTCTGAGAGGAGGAGAGGCGCTGAGCAAACCGAAGACCCACCAGCTGTCCAGCATACACTTGTCTGTTAAAGATTAGAGATAGTTCTTCCATAAATAGCTCTTGCAGCGGAACATTAAGGTGTTCGAATAGTGAAACCCAAGTGCATAATTTAAGACCCAAACAAACAAACCCCTACGATTTTCTCTCCTCCTTTCTTCCATCCAAAACCCTAACCAAACAAACACTAAAGAAACCATTCGTTCCAATCCAATTCTGTGAGTCCCCATATTTTATGAATAAATATTTAATTTTTTTGAAATAATTTTTTTTTAAATATTATGGTGTGGATTTGATATAATGTTATAGTTGTGGGTAGTTTTTATAAATTTTGCAAAGTATGCAAGTTGTTATATAATATTCGATTGGTCGGGGAATATTCATTTTATCAGAGAATATTCGTATAACGGCACAATCATTAGTGGACCCCGCAACGGAATTATTGTCGAATTGAGAAAACGACAAAAAATATTTTATGAAAATAACGGCGAAAGTTTTACCGTTAATACTGTTGAACTACTCGGTAGTAAAAGTACAGTAATACGCGTGGTTGCATAGTAGCACACGGTATTGATTATTGATGCTTACCTGATAAGTCACTCAGTTTTGTTTTATTAGTATTATTAATGTAATAAAACAGAAAAGTTTTTTCTATAAAACATAATATTTTTATAAAGTTATTCGTTTTATTAGACTATAAATAGAATATATTATATTCTATTATGCATAGTATTTTGCATAGTAATATCTTTTTATATAAAACAGAATACTTTTATAAAGTTATTTATTTTATTAGACAATAATTAGAATATATTATATTTTATTATGCATAGTGTTTTGCATAGTAAAATCTTTTTATATAAAACAGAATACTTTTATAAAGTTATTTGTTTTATTAGATTATAAATAGAATATATTATATTTTATTATGCATAATGTTGCATAGTGTCTGCATAGTATTTTGCATTGTAAAATCTTTTTATATAAAACATAATACTTTTATAAAGTTATTCGTTTTATTATATTATAAATAGAATATATTATATTTTATTTAAAAGATTTTATTTTATTAGAATATATTATTAAATCAATATGGACCGTCCGATTAAAAGTAAATCAATCTGAACCGATCATGAATTAGTTACTATTCAGTCCATTCTCCTATAAATAGAAGTTCATTCCTTCATTATTTCTTACGAATTCACTGAAACTCCAGAGAGAGAAACTATAAGTAGAATTATTCTTCTATAATCTTGAGTATATTTCTTTAGGGTTTAAGAAAGCTTTGAGCGTAGTGCAAGTTTTCTTCGAGTATATCCTCTCCCTACCAGTCGGAATACTCTTCTTTCAAAGGTAAGGGGTATTATTCTTTCGTATTCATGAAGACAATTATTTTCTTTCAATACTCGTAAGAGTTGTTATTCCATTCTTTATTATTATGTTAGAATAACCTGTTTATGCGAAGTACCGCATACATGGTGAAATTCTTCTATTATTCCATTCTTTATTATTATGTTGGAATAACCTGTTTATGCGAAGTACCGCATACATGGTGAAATTATTCTATTATTCTATTTTTTATTATTATGTTGGAATAACCTGTTTATGCGAAGTACCGCATACATGGTAAAATTCTTCTATTATTTCGTTCTTTATTATTCTGTCGGAATATCCTGTCGGTGCGTATTACGCCTGACCTGGTTCTATTATTTATTATTCTGTTGGAATAACCTGTCTGTGCAGTCTATCGCATGCATGGTAATTTTTGTTGTTATTCCATTTTTTATTATTCTGTTGAAATATCCTGTCGGTGCGTATTACGCCTGACCTGGTTCTATTATTTATTATTCTGTTAGAATAACCTGTCTATGTGGATTACCACATGCATGGTGAATGACCATTCGTATTCATTTCTTATTAAATTGTGAAAATAATCTGTCTACGTGGATTACCGTATGGCGGGTGAAAATCCATTGCAGTTTCATATATTTTATGATACTCATTTGGTTAAAGTTTTGGCTTCTATACTCCATGAAATTAGTGGAATGTCCTTGATATTTGCGCTTCATCTAGTATCTTTTCATGGAAATATTCTTCTGAGCATTCTTAAATTTTACTCCACAAAGAAGTATCATGTTGACAATTTGAACGTTATTGATTTTTGGATAAATTAATTCTTGAACTTGTTTTATTGAATTATTATGTCATTGTCATCATCCTCATGTTTATATTATTTTGAAAGTCATCTGCGGCCTGTAGTGCATAGATGGACTTGGTATGATTATGACCAGAGATCATTCGGAATAATCATGACCGTAATGTTATAAATGATGTGGAATTAAAAAGTCCACATTGGTCCGTAGTGCATTGATGGACAGCTTTTGATATGATTATGGCTATGGATTCTCTTCGGCCCAGGGTGCAAAGATGAATTATTTTATGGCATGATCAGGACCGTTGATGAAAACACGAATATCCTTGGCCCGTAGTGCATGGATAATTCGTGGTCGTGGTACTAAAGAATATTCTTGGCCTGTAGTGCAGGGATGATTCGATGATGCGGATTAATTATTGAGCTGAGTCTCAGCAATGAAATATTAATTCATGAATGTGATAATAATGAATATCCTTGGCCCGTAGTGCATGGATAATTCATGGATGTGATATTAACGAATATCCTTGGCCGTAGTGCAGGGGTGATTCGATGATGTGGATTATTTATTTAGCTGAGTCTCAGCTATAAAATTGATGATAAATTTTTTAAATCATAGAAGATAGTAGATTTTATTCTCTACTTGACTCTTCTAATGGATTGTTTGTTCCGCTGCAGTTAAATTTGATGTTTGTTATATTGTATCAGTTTAACACTGTTGAAGGCTAACGATAATTTATTCTGCATTTATCTTAGTCATAATATTTCTTACTGGGCTAGTTGAGCTCACCCTTTCTTTCACTGTTCTCTTCAGGAAATGAGAACGTAGCTGGGACTAGTCGAAAAACGGAGTGACGGTCCAGATGATAGCATTAATAGTCCTCACTATTCTGTGAAATAGTGTGTTAATAATTGTATTGAGGACTCTATTGAGTGTGGATATTGTCTAGATGACAATATCCCTATTAAAACTCACAGTTTATGTTCTGTCGTATTTTACACGACAGTTGTATAATTAAGTTTGTATTTGTATTTTGTACAATGTATTTGGCGACTCAGAATAGGTGATATTTACCTATTTTTTGGGGCGTCACAAATTCTATTTATGTTCACTCAAAGGTAATCCACGGATCTCTTCTTTATAATCCGATTACTTCTTTGCTGTTCATATTCTTAATCACACCAATTTCTGAAACTTCACCCTCTAGATTACTCTTAAAAGTTCACCGGAGGAGTAGTGAGTTTCAGAGCTGAGTTTTATTAGGGTAAATTTAGTATTTACCAAGTAAAGGGTTTGCGGCTTTGCGCAATACTTTAATAGCAATGGATGATCTTGAAAAGGCAATACTTATAAGCTTTGATGAATCCAGGATAGTAAATTCGCTACTGAAATCACAAGCAGTTGCATTCTGTCAACAAATTAAGGATAACCCATCAATTTGTAGTATATGTACTGAAAGATTGTGTTTTTCTAAATTAGTTCAAGTCCAGTTCTTGTGTTTGCAGTGCTTACATGAAGTGCTTCGTGTAAGATATTCATCCATGGGCCTTGACGAAAAGTCCTTTATACGAAAATCATTGTTTTCCATGGCGTGTTTTGATGGTTTAGATAATAGAAACTCGGTTAGAGTGTTGGATGGTCCGGCATTTATTAAGAATAAGTTGGCTCAGGTTTTGGCTACTTTAATGTACTTTGAGTACCCGTTAATTTGGTCTTCTGTGTTCATTGATTTTATTCCAAACCTGAGCAAAGGTTCTATCGTTATTGACATGTTTTTTCGAGTATTGAATTCACTGGATGATGAGTTAATACCCTCGGAGTGCGGAAGAGACTGCTGTTGCGGCACGAGTTTAGTCTCTGTGTATGACAGAAAAGTTTGGGAAGAAGGCAAGCTACTCCCCGTAGCGGTATTAAGACCATACGATGGCCAACCTGTTTTCTTCCCTATCTCATCTGTTGTTTTTAATATATATGGAGGGTAATTAAGTCTTTAGCCAACTCAAGTAATGGAGTTAAGACGGAAAACATTTATTCACTTCAACTCAAAAAGTTGGGAGTTTAAATGTAACTTTACTGACTACAGGTGGTTAAGTAAAAAACCGCTAAAACCCAGGTGGTGATATGAACTTAACCCTAATTTTAATCCACAACCTACCGTTCAATTAAAATTCAAACATATCAAAAGCAGGTACACAATTCAACAAACAATTGACGAAAAATCCAAATACATTTAAATTAGTCATACTTCAAATCTTCTAGGATTGTACTAAAAGTGACAAAAATTATGGCAAAACAAGTTGCTTCAACTCCAGAGATTACATGGATTTCAATATTCCAGAAGAAAATATAAAAAAGCAGGTCTCTCCAATTACTATCGACTTTAACCATGGTATGAAAAACCTTTTGAAGCCAGCAGCGACACCCTTTCCTCTTCCCTTTTGGAGACGCTGCAAAAATAAAGCAATGGCAACGACCAGTTAATTCAATGGCAACATGCAATGAAGAACCATAAATTTGTCTACAAAAAGCAGGCATGCAACACATAACAGTACACAGTTCCCAGAAAGAAATTCAATGGCAACAAACCAGTTAATTATTTCAAGTTTGATTAGTTACGTATAAGACTCTTTAACAACAATAAAGATGCAAAAGAAATGTACCAACCGATCAATGCATGGTTAGAAACTATATCATATTGGAGATCTAGGAGTTCCAATAAAAAAGAAATACATTCCTTGTAAAATAGGGCTGATGTAGAAGCTTACATTGAGGGCATGCAAGATACCATATAACAAAATGTGCACATTTCTATCAACTAATTGAAAGACAAGTATAATCAATACGGTATAATTATATCAACATACAGTTCTTCTCTCCAAAGAAGATTTTTCCGCACCACATGCAAATATTGAAATCTATGACTAAATCACCACCAAAAGATACAGGACTTGAACTGACCATTTGGTTCTCAGTTATTTGAAAGGCCTCACGGCATATATGTCACCGACTAATTGCTAAGAGAAAGTAACTTGGAGTGACTACAAACACTCTTCATCTTGCTGATATTTACAGAAAAACAAACTCCATACAGTAGAAACTGAAGAATGCCACCCTAAAGTACCTAACAATGTCTTCAAATACTACCATTGTGGCATTAAAAGAAACCAAGCAGAAAAGTAATATTTTTCATTCTAATTTTAAAATTTCCTGTCCTCACTAATTAAAATTTATCCCAACTTCTAAATTAATGCCATCAAACAAGTCTAAATGCATGAAGTCAGATTCTATAGTATTTACCATTGCCATGTTGCATATTCTAAATAAAATCCAAACACTATTAAAATATTTTAACAACATTTCATATAGCTATCAAATACCTTCTTATTAAATTCATTTCCTAGGAAAAAATCACAGATAGGATGGAAAGACAAAATAATAAGTCTACAAGTTTAATCTAACAAATGTAAGGCTGATAAGAGGGCTGATTAGAGCATCTCCAGCAGGCCAGTAATGAACAAATCCTAGACAATTTAGTCTCGCTTCAGCAGACAGACTAAAGATAGTCCATCGAATTTTTCGACAAGGCAAAACGACTATATCAAGGAATCAAATCTGGTGGACTATAATTTAGACTATAATTTTTAATATATTTAAATAGGATGGATGGTGATGAAGAAGAAGGGGAAAGGAGATGGTGAAGAAGGAAAAGGGGGATTCTCAAGAAGGAGACGAAGTAGCTGAAGAAGAAGAAAGAAGAAGAGAAAGGTAATAAAAAGAAGTAACGGATAGAAATTGATTTTTATTATATTTGATTTTTATTTTTTTATTGATAATATCTCTTTAATTTATTTTTAGATGGAAAATTATGATCCTCCGATGTATTATATTATTTTTTCTTATATTTGAGTTTTTTGAATTCATTGATTATTTTAATTTTTTATATTTTAGTCCACATGATAGTCCATTAAAAGACATCTGCTGATATCATATGAATTAAATATAGTCCAGCATAGTTCATGTGCTGGAGATACTCTTAGTCTTATGCTCAAATATATAAAATTACCCAAAATAGTATTAAGAGAAATATTATTAACTGTTAGCAAGGTTTTTTCCCAACTTACATCCAATTCAAATAAAACAAATAAAAATACAACCCATACTTGGTTGGATGAATCCAAAGTCATATGACAAATCCTACAATCTCTTTCATACTTGGACAAATGTAGCTTGGTTTCAAGTATCCCAGCTTTCAGATCCATCAATTCTACCGAACACTGTGAAATAGAGGATTTCTTCCTCTTCTCTGAAACCCCCACAATCTCAGAAGTAGATAGACTTGAGGCCCCGTGCAGGTCTGACCCTCTGGCTGTGGAATCAAAGGATGAGTTCCATGACCGTCCGTTAGCATCAGAGCAGCGTGAGCTGCCGTCACTTGCGGCGGCGCCGTCGCTGGAGTGGCGACGACCAATACTATTGTCCTGTTCTGGATCAACATGGGTGTTGTTTAAAGTTGTCATTAGAGATAAAAATCTTGTTCCGTAAATACAGTTTGGGAAAAATGATTAATGGCCACCAAAACTTGGAGCTCAATGAAGGCTAAAGAAGGAGATGAAGGAGTTTTTTCCTTATCTTTTTGTCAGTCCATGTACAGTAAGTTGAGGGGAGAGAGAAAAAAGCTCAAAAAGATATTGTAAAAATTACACCTCTATATTACTGGGACTACTTATAATATAGTATTTCCTTTTTTTCAAAAATATAATTAAACTTTTAAGATATAATACTAGGAATGTCACGACGCTCCCACTGACCCTGTTTTACACACTAGGTTTATTCTTATTTTTGATAAAATCAAACTCTTTTGATTGTCTCAACAAAACGAATGTTCCATATTTGAGAAGCTTGCTTCAATCCATTTCTCTGAGTGTCTACAACTCTTACCTCGTCGTATGTAACTGGATTATCATCTTCTATGATATATAACTCATCATAATCATTGATGAATCCATACCTCCCAGGTATCTTCGGTATTATTCCAGATTTATGATTCGGTCGTGGTACAATAGGTCTATCTACATGTTCCTCTTATTTGACTTATAGTATTTTATGGTCCTTGAACTCTTCAAGATTCTATTATCCTCCCACTAGCCCTTTCAATGATAAACACCTTTATCTTAGAAGGTAGCGTGTTTCACAACAAACAACTTTTGCAAAATAGGATTATAAAACATATACCCTAAACTTACTTTAGGATGTCCCACAAATATGTACTTGTCAAATTTTGTCCCAAGCTTATCCTTTGAAACTTTTTTCACATAAGTTGGACAACCCTTTATCTTAACATACTTAAGATTAGGAATCCTCCCTGTCTATAACTCTTATAGAGTCTTAGGGTCGAATTTTGAGGTTACCTTTTCGTAGATATGCAGCCATTTCTAGGGCATGACCCCAGAGGGATACTAGAATGTCGATAAAATCATTATCGACCGCACCATGTCCAATAAGGTACGATTTTTTCTTTTAGATACATCAATCAATTATTACGTATTAGGAGGCATCCATTGTGAGAAAATCATTTGAGATAATTTAGAAACTCATTGCACAAGTATTCCTTCCTTGATCCGATCAAAGAATCCTAATACTTAGCCAATTTGTTTCATTTCTGAATTCTTTGAACCTTTCAAATAATTCACACTTGTATTTCAACAAATACACACATTCAACTGTTTGAATAATCATCTCCTTTTCTTATACTAGTTTGTTCAATTTGTAAAATATATTTTTACGTAAGTCAAGTACACTAATTTTATTAAGTAATATTTCAGTTCTATATAAAACATTATTATTATAAATAGAACAACAATTGTTCTTAAATATAATACCAAAGATTTCATTGTCCAACAATAAAATGAAAATAATATTTCTAACAAGAACTGGAATACAATAACAACTTATTGGCTTAATAGACTTGCCCGTAGGCATTGCTAAACTATAAGTTTCTATGACTAATGTAGAAACCTTTGCTTCATTTCCCACACATAAGATTACTTATCCTTTGTTTAGCTTTCTACTTCTGCTTGGTCCCTTCATAAATCTATATTTATGGTAACCAAAGCCGGTATCCAATACCCAAGTAGAACCTTGACTTAATTTTTTTTTTATTTTAAATCATGAACAAATTTGTATTTGTAACCGAAACTTCACTAAGCTTATTTGGTTAGCCTCTGCAAGATGCTTCTCGCAGTTTCTTTCCAGTGTCCAGGCTTATTGCAGTGGAAGAAAACTCCTTTGCAATTTGTATTAGTTTTGTTCTTATTATCCTTTGTTTTTGCCTTTCTATTTACCTTCTTTGAATCGTTCTTCTTTTCAAAAGATCATTTGGCCCCTACCAGTAAGACTCGATTTTTCTTGGTTGGAAAGTGACTCTCAACATTTTTCAACATGTTAAGCAAATCAGCGAAGCTGATATCTAGCTTGTTCATATGAAAAATTCACAACAATTATGAAAGAAGTCCGAAATTGAGTGCAAGATCAAATCCTGGCTCAACTCTCCATTCATGACAAAACCTGTTGTCCTAATTGATCAATCAAATTGATAATGTTAAGGACTTTTATCTGTACTGTCGTGTCATCGGTCATTCTAGATCGGAAGAGCTCCTTAGATATCTGATATCTATCAGTCCTACTTTCCTCACCATCAACTACTTGATGTGTAGGAATATAGTAGGAGCATCCATAGTTTCATGCTGACGTTGAAGCTCGTTACTCATGGATGCGAGCATGATACATTGAGCTAACTGTGCATCATCTTGCCACTTTCTAAAAGTAGCAATCTCTTCCTCAGAGGTATTATCTGTAACCATTGCAGGGTTAGGCGTATTAAGGACATAAGATAGCTTTTTAGCCATGATAACTATTCTCAATTTCCTTAACCAATCCGTTTAATTCGGTTCGGTTAATTAACATCTAATATGTTTCGCAGTGAAAGTAATTTAGACATTGTAAAATTCTGAAATGAATTTGTAATTAACAATATTTTAGTATACATTCTTTTATTAATTACCAAAATAATTTAGGTCTTGTTTTAAATTGGTATCTCCCACTATTTTTTCAAACTATATTACCCTCAATTCATATAGTTCGACAATATCTAATTAAAGATATGCTAGTGAGAATAAGGATCCCATTTCAAATGTATATAGTCTTGTGGTGACACAACAAACTATATATAAATAAATAGGTAGACAACTCTTGTCAATTACATCAACTATATAACTCATTGTATTTTGCCTCTTAAATCATAATGGTCAAGTGTGTGCACATCCGAACTAAAATAATTTAAGTTAAGTCCAACCTAGCACTCCATATATTCAAAAAAGAAAAATATTGTCCTTATGGTGACACAACAAAATAATATTGTTCAAATTTTTTTATAAGCATCAAATGTGATAAAATTAACATCTTAAAGAATTAACATAAGCCTTATTGTGACCCAACAAACTTATAATAATTAATTGATACTCTATTATTTTATCATGCTAGAAGGCGACATTCGATATTCCAAATATCTTTGAACGCTTAGGACTTAATATAAAAAATTTGAGGGGTTTGCATGTAATTAATTTGTCTCATCTTATTTAGCGTGCATGCACACACACACACACACACACACACACACACACACACACACACACACACACACACATATATATATATATATATATATTATATATACGTGTCATATTAATGAACATGCGAAGCATGTTTGCATATATATATATATATATATATATATATATATATATATATATATATATATATATATATATATATATATATGCATGCACACACACACACACACACACACACACACACATATATATATATATATATATATATATACGTGTCATATTAATGAACATGCGAAGCATGTTTGCATAATATATAATATATATATATATATATATATATATATATATATATATATATATATATATATATATAGCATGCACATATAGAATACTATATTCTACCTAGATTGATTATGGACTTTTATTCTAGTTTGGTTCACTAGAGCCACCAAGTGAACCAAAAGGTCAAACCCTAGGGGTGCAAGAATTAATATTTAAATATAACTATTATATTTAAACCCGGGCTCCATTGCAAACGGGTCTTCAAGCGCTCTTTGCTCCTTGATCGCTAATTTTTCAAAATTAATTCTAACTATTCCTATTACAAAACTATTTAAAATAAATAGAAACCTTGATCAGCAGTCAAGGAGAAGTACATAGGAGGGAGATATAATTTACATTAAGAAAAATTAGAGAAGACGAGGTACGCAGACTGTAAGACCCCAACTTATTATAAATAAAATTAATTTTTTTTATTTATTATTTTGAAATACTAAGGGTTGATTTGATTAATGTGGTTAGTTATGGGTAAAATGCGTAAATATCTTAAATAAGTAAGTGGTTATAAAATATTCATTGTTGTCGGGGAATATTCGTTTGGTCGTGGAATATTCTTACTGTCGGGGAATATTCGTACGACGGTGCAGTCTTGTGTGGGCCCCATAACGGAAAGCGATTGGATTAAGAAAACGACAAGTATAAGTTATTTATCAAAAACGGCGTAGTTATTACCGTTAATACTGTTAAAATACTCGGTGGTTAAAATACAGTAGCACACAGTATTGCATAAATTATTGATTCTTACGTAAGAAGGCACTACTTAATAATTGTTACAGTAATTACTGTTCAATATTTTATTTTATTGATTCAATAATTGCTACGTTGATATTTTATATTTCTGTTGTTTCAATAATTATCACTACACAATATTTTCTATTATCAGAGTAATAATTTATATTATCTGAATAATATTATTAGATAACATTATTGGTAATGTCTAGAAAGTTCTATTTAAGGAGAGGTTTGATCATCTAATTGCACGCCAGTAAGGAGAAATCCTTATTGGAAAGCCCCCTCTTTTCTGGGAACTGTCTGGTTGTCAGTAATGTGATTCTGTAATATTATTTGTAATAATTAATTATTAATTTTTATGATGAGAAAAATATTCATTTTATTTGGATATAGATGGAGAAAATTTTTAATGTGACAATTGTAAAAAATTAATATTTTATCTTTTTCTGATAAAATAATTAATTTAAATATATTATTATAATATTATAATATAATAATGGTGATATTTTTATAATAAATTTGGGATATATAACTATATGAGGAGGAAGAGTATTTTTATTACAAAAAATATTTAAAATATGTTTTTCATGTTTGTGGACCCTATTTCTTGACTGAAATTTGATTATAGCCTGTAAAATCGTCCGTTTGTGAATTTCGGTCAATTTCTGTTTGGAATTTGAAAAAACTTAAAACTACAAAGTTGTAGAGAATTGAATTTCCTATGAAATAAACATAAGATTCAAATTTTTATGATAAAAGGGCTATTTATTGTGAATTATTGAAGTTCCGGTATATTAGGTCTGAATTGATTTTTGGAGTTTTAAATAATTTTGTTAACAAAAACGTTTTTTTGTGATTTTGGTGGGTTGGTGGCTGATGTCTAGACCAAAAAAGTGGGCTATAGAAAATTTATATAAATATATTAATATTTTATTAAATTTTCTGATTTGGTGTTCTAAGCATTTTCCTATAAATAGGGTGCTTATGTTATAATTAAAAATCACACCAGAAATTAAAATTTTCTCTCTCTTTCTCTCTCTATATTATCGAGCGTATTCTTGTGAGTATTTTAATACTTTGAGTGTTGCTATACGGTGCAAGTTTTCTTCAGCACTATATTTAGTATTCCAGTCAAAAGTACTGTCTTTTCGAGGTAAGGGATATTATTTTTTAAAAATGATATTATTTCTTTCAATATCATTATGCCGGAGTATTGGTAAGAATTTTTTTGTAAAATTCTTATCTTTTAGTGTCGGGGTTACTATTCACGTATACGACACTATTCACGTATACGGCACTATTCACAAATACGGCACTATTCACAAAAAAATTAAATTTTCGTATTTCATTCAGAATATCTATTATGGATACTAGCTTTGATTGTATCCATGTTTTGATCATTCTTGAATTTTACTTCACTATGGTTATTTATGAAGTATTTTTAAACTTGGACTGTTTAAAGTACGAATCCTTAATATTTGTTCTTTTGTTTAACTGGATTCGTTTTTTTTAAAATATTTTTTATCATCCTCAGTCCTAAATGATGATATTACTGAATATCTTTGGCATGTAGTGCAAAGATGATTGATTTTCTTATGAATATCTTTGACCCGTAGTGCAAAGATGAACATGACCAACTGATGAATATCTTTGGCCTATAGTGCAAAGATGAATATTTGATTCAAGATGTATATTGAATGATGTTACAGGGATAAAATATTTATGATGGACTTTTAAATTCATAGATAATAGTAGATTTCATTCTCTACGTAACTCTTCTATGAATTATTATTTCCACTGCGAATATTGATCTGAAACTTGTTGTCTATTATATCCTCTCAGATTTTTTTCCTGTTGAAGACTAACGATAATTTATTTTATATTATCTTAGTCATAATATTCTTTACTGGGCTAGTTGAGCTCACCCTTTTTCCTTTTTATTCCATTTTTCTTCTCAAGAGGCGAGAATGTAGCAAGTACTAGTTGGGATATGGAATGAAGGTTCTAGGAAGTTATTTTTGATGTCCTCACTATTTTTATAAAACAATGTATCAATAATTGTGATGAGGACTTATTTGGGTGAGGATATTGTCTAGAAGACAATATTTATATTTAAACTCACAGTTTAAGTGTTGTCGTATTTTGTACTACAATTGTATTAATAAAGTTGTAGTTGTTTCTGTACCATGTATTTGACAACTCAGAATGGGTTATGTATACCTATTTTGGAGGCGTCACAGTTGGTATCAGAGCTTAGGGATATGATCTCTGGCGGAGATTGGGGAATAGAACTAGGAGGGGAGAGATGAGTAAATCCTTCGCTAGTGTGTCCTACCTAAGCTTATTTGTTGGTTGGTCATAATATAGGGATATTTTGTGATATGTTAATTCTTTAATTAACCCTTGTTTTATGAC
This sequence comes from Panax notoginseng, assembly GCA_016801055.1. Lineage (NCBI taxonomy): Eukaryota > Viridiplantae > Streptophyta > Magnoliopsida > Apiales > Araliaceae > Panax > Panax notoginseng. Next base: position 19,269,132 of record CM029014.1, read on the forward strand.
AGTATTTGAGAATGGCAACCGAGAATGTTAACAGTGGAGTAAATGAGACCGTGGAGACACCTTTACCCACCAATGAGGAAAACGTGCAACAGGCTGGCAATGTTCCTCCTGTAAACAACACCATTGATCAGATGATGAACGATGGGATGTTTAGAAGCTTTTTGTAATTCATGCAAAGTCAGAAGAAGGAGACTCGTGTACAAAATACAGGTGGAAATGATAGCAACGCACAGTTTGTCACAGTTAAGCAGTTCAAAGAATTGGGACCACCAGAATTCTGGAAAAGCCGGATCCGATTAAGGCGGAGACGTGGGTCAAGTAAATTATCAAGATATTCGACGTCTTGGGATGCACGAAGGAGCAAAAGGTTCCATTCGCTACCTTTATGTTCCGTAATGAGGCAGATTACTGGTGGGAATCTGTGAAGCGTACCCACCCAGCCGCACTCAGCATGTCTTCGGAAACGTTTCAGAAGCTATTCAATGACAAGTACTTTCCTGAAAGTATTTGTCATATGAAGGAAGTAGAGTTTATTAGACTGGAGCAAAACAACATGACGGTGTCCCAGTACGAGGCGAAGTTCGCGGAGTTATCCAGGTTTGCACCTCATTTAGTGGAGAATGAGGAACGTATGACGCGGATGTTTCTGAGAGGTTTGAAACCCGACATACGTCAGTATCTCATTTCTCATAAATTTTCTCTCTATTCAGATGTTATCAACAAGGCTCAATTATTAGAGCGAGATAACGAGTACGTTCAACCGAGAGAGCACAACCAGGGTCATAATTTGCATAAAGGTTTGGCTCTGATTCCACTGTAAGGTTTGTAATATTCACCGGGTTTGGTTTCTTCCTTTGATCAACGTTAGCCACCTAAATGTTTGGCCTCTAGAGGTGATCCACCAAGGAAAAATAAAAATTCAAGAAGATGGTGTTTGGCTAAATCCTAATTTTCTATCTCTATAGAAAAAGGCGTACTCTCTCAACTATTGGAATTACGTATTCACATGTTGTGAAAGTGTCAACCCCACCCATAATAAGATTCCTCTTATTTATAGATGTAGTCAACCTCCTTAAGAATTAAAGAATTGAGTTTTATTTTAATTAATTAAATTTTTTTAATTAATTAGGCTCCTAATCTTATTAGGAATAATTAATTAAACTTTTAATTAATTAGCCTCCTAATCTTATTAGGAATAAATGAGAGTACTTTTATTAATTAATTTCCAAACTCCTTTAGGAATTAAATTAATAATAATAATAAGACTCCTCTTATTAATTTATATTTAATATTTCCAAAATATTAAATAATAAATATTAAGCTATTTAATTTATTCTATCACCATAGATTAAATTAAATATACTTAACTTATTATTACGATTATGCCATTAACTTCTTAAATAATTATTCTTCCTTTTATGGTGTGACCATTTAGGTTCTCCATATTAAATCGGTTGTGAATAAATCAATTAGAATAAGCTTCCCTAGCGATTAACGACTTTCCAGATAATATAGATTTCAACATTAATCATAAAAGAACCTTTGAGTAAATAGTTACCGTACAATTCAATCCTTCCACCATACAATGTCCCAATTAAATATAAGACATGAAATTACTGTCAATTCTTATTTTATTTAATTATATGTATTTCGACTCTTAAATGCACAACTCCAAATAATGCAAATTATATAATACTAGGAATGTCACGACGCTCGCACTGACCCTGTTTTACACACTAGGTTCATTCTTGTTTTTGATAAAATCAAACTCTTTTGATTGTCTCAACAAAACGAATGTTCCATATTTGAGAAGCTTGTTTCAATCCATTTCTCTGAGTGTCTACAACTCTTACCTCATCGTATGTAACTGGATCATCATCTTCTATGATATGTAACTCATCATAATCATTGATGAATCCATACCTTCCAAGTATCTTTGATACTATTTCAGATTTATGATTCGGTCGTGGTACAATAGGTCTATCTACAGGTTCCTCTTATTTGACTTATAGTATTTTGTAGTTCTTGAACTCTTCAAGATTATATTATCCTCCCACTAGCCCTTTCAATGATAAACACCTTTATCTTAGAAGGTAGCGTGTTTCACAATAAACACCTTTTGCTAAATAGGATTATATAACATATACCCTAAACTTATTTTAGGATGTCCCACAAATATGTACTTGTCAAATCTTGTCCCATGCTTATCCTTTGAAACTTTTTTCACATAAGTTGGACAACCCTTTATCTTAACATACTAAAGATTAGAAATCCTCCCTGTCTATAACTCTTATAGAGTCTTAGGGTCGAATTTTGAGGTTACCTTTTCGTAGATATGCAGCCATTTCTAGGGCATGACCCCAGAGGGATACTGAAATGTCGATAAAATCATTATCGACCGCACCATGTCCAACAAGGTACGATTTTTTCTTTCAGATACATCAATCAATTATTTCGTATTAGGAGGCGTCCATTGTGAGAAAACCATTTGAGATGATTTAGAAACTCATTGCACAAGTATTCCTTCCTTGATCTGATCAAAGAATCCTAATACTTAGCCAATTTGTTTCATTTCTGAATTCTTTGAACCTTTCAAATAATTCACACTTGTATTTCAACAAATACACACATTCAACTCTTTGAATGATCATCTCTTTTTTTTATACTAGTTTGTTCAATTTGAAAAATATATTTTTACATAAGTCAAGTACACTAAATCTATTAAGTAATATTTCAGTTCTATAGAAAACATTATTTTTATAAATAGAACAATAATTGTTCTTAAATATAATACCAAAGATTTTATTGTCTCACAATAAAATAGAAATAATATTTCTAACAAGAACTGTAATACAATAACAACTTATTGGACTAATAGACTTGCTCGTAGGCATTGTTAAACTATAAGTTTCTATGACTAATGTAGCAACCTTTACTTCATTTCCCACACATAAGATTACTTATCTTTTGTTTAGCTTTCTACTTCTACTTGGTCCCTTCATAAATCTATATTTATGATAACCAAAGCCTCCAATGCCCAAGTAGAACCTTGACTTAAATTTTTTTTTTTTTTAAATCATGAACAAATTTGTATTTGTAATCGAAACTTCACTAAGCTTCTTTGGTTAGCCTCTACCAGATGCTTCTCGCCGTTTCTTTCCAGTGTCCAGGCTTATTACAGTGGAAGCAAACTATTTTGCTATTTGTATCAATTGTGTTCTTATTATCCCTTATTTTTGCCTTTCTATTTACCTTCTTTGAATCGTTCTTCTTTTCAGAAGATCCTTTGGCCCCTACCAGTAAGACTCGGTCTTTCTTGGTTGGAAAGTGACTCTCAACATTTTTCAACATGTTAAGTAAATCAGCGAAGCTGATATCTAGCTTGTTCATATAAAAAATTCACAACAATTGTGAAAGGAGTCCGGGATTGAGTGCAAGATCAAATCCTGGCTCAACTCTCCATCCATGACAAAATCTGTTGTCCTAATTGATCAATCAAATTGATAATGTTAACCATACCGTTTGCTCGCAAGTTCTCAAGTGTACACAATAAAGAGAATAGCAAACCATAAACATAAAGTGAAGTACAAAACAACGAGCTCAAAATTGTTGTCTTACATCAAAATAACTTACTAATTAAGACTACCAGTTAAACCCATTGCCGGCAAAATGCTCTAAAAAGAGCTTGGGTGGTAAGCCTTTCGTAAGTGGATCCGCTAACATATCATGCGTACTAATATACTTAATGACAACACTTTGATCTTCAACTCTTTCCCTGATAAATTAGTACTTAGTGTTGAGGTATAGTCCAGCACCACTCGAAATGGTGTTGTTGGACAAACTAACATTAGAATTATTATTATAAAATACTTTCAATGGTCTTGAAATGGAATCTATAACCTTAAGTCCTAAAATAAGATTCCTTGATAATATGATGTGACAAGTAGCATGATAACAAGCCACATATTTTGCCATCATCGTGGAAGTGATAGTTAACTCCTGCTTATGAGTTCTCCACGAAATAGGGCCTCCTGAAAGCATAAAAATGTACCCTTATGTAGATTTCTTTTCATCTTTACACTTAGCAAAATCAGAATCAGAATAACCAACAACTTCAAGGTTATCTATTTTCTAAATGTAAGAGTAATATCCTTAGTACCCTGTAAGTAGCGTACATAAGACTCCTAACCACAGAAGTATAGGGAATAAGATTCATTTAATCACGTTCAGGTGTATTCTTAGGACATTGATATGAGCCAAATTTGTCACCCTTAACAACAGAGGCGACAGTAGGGGAGCAATTTTGTATGTTGTATTTGTTAAGAACTTTGTCAATATAAGCTCTTTGGGACAATCCTAATATCCCATAAGATCTATCTCGATGAATTTCAATACCTATAACATAAGAGGCTTCACCGAGATCGTTCATATCAAAATTTTCAGAAAGGAAACGTTTGGTCTCATGCAACATGTCTAAGTTATTACTTGCAAATAGTATATCATCAACATACAAAACAAGAATAACAAATTTACTCCCACTGACCTTCAAGTATATATATTGATCCACTATATTTTTCTTAAAATCAAAATTACTCATCACCTCGTGAAACTTAAGATACCATTGTCGAGAAGCCTGTTTTAACCTATATATGGACTTCTTAAGTCTACATACCATATGTTCCTTGCCTTTAACCAAAAATCTTCTGGTTATGCCATATAAACATTCTCATGCAAGTTACCATTAAGGAATGCAGTTTTAACATCCATCTGATGTAACTCTAAATCATAATGAGCTACTAAAGCCATGACTATTCTAAATGAATCTTTCCTAGATACCGGAGAGAAAGTTTCATTATAATCCACACCTTCCTTTTGAGTGAAACCCTTAGCAACCAATCGAGCTTTATACCTTTCAACGTTCCCTTTAAGATCTAATTTAGTCTTATAGACCCACTTACAACCAATAGGTTTAAAACCTTTTGGTAATTCTTTAAGATCCCAAACGTTATTAAGCTCCATTGATTTCAACTCATCATTCATGGCTTCAAGCCATTGAGTTGATTGAGCACTCGTAATGGCCTCTTTATAGGAGATAGGATCATTAATCTTACTTGAATCATAGTCAATCTCATTAAGATAGGTTATAAAATCATCAAAATTAATAAGCTTTCTAGGTCTTTTGGACCTATGTAAGGGCTGCACAATTTCAGGAATATGATTTTCAATAATGTGCGGTTCAACATTAGGTGGTGGCTCAGCTATCTTAGGGGCATCATTCGCCTCAATAGGAGGTTATTGTGTCTCACCCTCTTGAATTACAGGATTAGAAACATAAAATCTATTTTCTTCAAGATCAATTTTTCTAGGCTCACCACTCCCACTTAAATCACCATTCTCTATAAACTCTGCATGCCTAGTCTCAACAATTCTAGTGGTATGAGAGGGACAGTAAAATCGAAAACCCTTAGATCTCTCAGGATATCCAATGAAATGACAACTAATAGTTTTAGAGTCAAGTTTCTTTATTTGTGGATTAAAAATCTTAGCCTCGGGTGGACAGCCCCACACCCGTAAGTATTTTAAACTAGGTTTTCTACCTGTCCAAATTTCATAAGGAGTGTTAGGGACAGATTTGCTAGGAACCCGGTTTAAAATATGAACATCTGTCTTTAGTGCCTCAGTCCACAAAAACACAGGTAAGCTAGAATTGCATAACATACTACGTACCATATCCATAAGGGTACGATTTCGTCTCTCAGCTACACCATTCTGCTGCGGTGTACCAGGCATTGTATACTGAGTGACGATTCCATTTTCTTGATAAAATAAGGCAAATGGGCTAGGACTATGACCTGTATCGGAGTGTTTACCATAATACTCTCCGCCTCTATCTGATCTCACTACTTTAATTTTTTGGTCAAGTTGATTTTCAACTTCAGCCTTGAAAACTTTAAACATATTTAGTGATTTAGATTTTTCATTAATCAGGTAGACATAAGTATAACGAGAATAATCATCAATGAACGTAATGAAAGATTTGTGTCCACCAATTCTTGGAGAAAATGGTCCACATATATTAGTGTGAATCACCTCAAGAAGTGTACTACTTCTTGTTGCTCCTCTCTCATTACCTGTGACGCCCCCAAAATAGGTATACATCACCTATTCCGAGTCGCCAAATACATGGTATAAAATTCAAATACAAATTAATTATACAACAGTCGTATAAAATACGACTAAACATATGCTGTGAGTTTTAATACAAATATTGTCAGATAGACAATATACAAACTCAATGGGGTCCTCATTACATTTATTATCACACTATTACATAGAATAGTGAGGACTACTAATGCTATCATCTGGTCCATCACTCCGTTTCCCGACTCGTCCCAACTATATTCTCATTTCCTGAAGAGAACAGTGAAGGAAAGGGTGAGCTTAACTAGCCCAGTAAGAAATATTATGACTAAGATAATACAGAATAAATTATCATTAGCCTTAAACAGTGTTAAACTGATACAATATAACAAACATCAAGTTTAACTGCAGCGGAACAAGCAACCCATTAGAAGAGTCAAGTAGAGAATAAAATCTACTATCTTCTATGATTTAAAAGGTTTTTCATGACTTTTATCGCTGGGACTCAGCTTAATAAATAATCCACATCATCGAATCACCCCTGCACTACGGCCAAAGATATTCTTTAGTATTACGACCACAATTATCCATGCACTACAAGCCAATAATATTTGTGTATTCATTAATGGTCATGATCATGCCAACCACTGTCCATCAATGCACTACGGGCCAATGAAGATTTTTACCATATCATTTGTAATATTACGGTCATGATTATACCGAATAATCCCTGGTCATAATCATACCAAGTCCTTCTATGCACTACAGGCCACAGACGACTTTCAACAGAATATAAACATGAGGATGATGACAATGATATAAGAATTCAATAAAACAAGTTTAAGAATTAATTTATCCAGGAATCAACAACGTCCAAATTGTCAACACGATACTGCTTTGTAGAGTAAAATTCAAGAATGCTCAGAAGAATATTTTTATGAAAAGATACTGGATGAAGCGCAAATATCAAGGATATTCCACTAATTTCATGGAGTATAGAAGCTAAAACTTTAACCAACTGAGTATAATAAAGAACGAAATAACAAAAAAAATCACCAGGCATGCGATAGACCGCACAGGCAGGTTATTCCAACAGAATAATAAATAATGGAACCAGGTCCGGCGTAAAACGCACAGACAAGATATTCCAACAGAATAATAAAGACGGAACCAGGTCCGGCGTAAAATGCACAGACATGATATTCTAACAGAATAATAAAGACGGAACCAGGTCCGACGTAAAACGCACAGACATGATATTTCAACAAAATAATAAAGACGAAACCAGAAGAATTTCACCAAGTATAGGGTAGCCCGCGTATACAGGTTATTCCAACAGAACAATAAAGAATGGAATAATAGAAGTTCTTTTCATGAATAAGAAAGAAAGAATACCCTTTACGAGTACAACAAATAATATCCCTTATCATAAAAGAAACTTGATATTGGAGTAGTGAAGTAGCAGAATATTTTTCTTTTTTCTCTCTATAGTTTCTCTCTCTAGAGTTTCAGTGAATTCGTAAGAAAATAATGAAGGAATGAGCTTCTATTTATAGAAAAACGGACTGTATAGTAACTAACTCATGAAAGGTCTAGATTGATTTATTTTAATCTGACGGTCCATATTTAAAGCAAATTTTTTTAAATAAAATATAATATATTCTATTTATAATCTAATAAAACAAATAACTTTATAAAAGATTTTACTATGCAAATACTATGCAGACACTATGCAAATACTATACATAATAAAATATAATATATTCTAATTATTGTCTAATAAAACAGATAACTTTATAAAAGTATTCTATTATATATAAAAAAGATTTTACTATTAGCCTAATAAAACGAATAAATTTAAAAAAGTATTCTGTTTTATATAAAAAGCTTTTCTGTTTTATTACATTAATAATACCAATAAAATAAAACTAAGTGATTTATCACGTAAGCATCAATAATCAATACCGTGTGCTACTATGCAACCATGCATATTACTGTACTTTTACTACCGAGTAGTTCAACAGTATTAATGGTAAAACTTCCGCCGTTATTTTCATAAAAATATTTTTGTCGTTTTCTCAATCCGACAATAATTCTATTGTGGGGTCTACCAATGATTGTGTCGTCGTACGAATATTCCCTGTTAAAACGAATATTTCCCGACCAATCGAATATTATATAACAACTTGCATACTTTGCAACATTTATAAATACTACCCACAACTATAACATTATATCAAATCCACACCATAATATTAAAAACTTTTATTTCTAGAAAATTAAATCTTATTCGTAAAATTTGGGGTTTTACAATCTCTCCTTCTTATGAAATTTCGCCCTCGAAATTTACGTACGTATCTGGTATGCCGAACAGGTGAGGATACCTTGACTTCATTTCAGATTCTAACTCTTGAGGTATAACATTTGAGTGTCGAATATAATCCTTCTTATCCAATATTTTAACACGTATCTCCTCATACGTTAAATCATCCGCTATCTCGTTCGGTTCTAAATTAATAATGTTGTTCGGGTCGTCCACATATTTACGTAACGTCGATACGTTAAAAATGTTATGAACACGCGACATACTTAGCGGTAAAACGAGTCTATAAGCCACAGTTCCTACTCGATCGAGGATTTTAAATGGGTCAATTAAATCGAGGGTTGAGACTTCCTCTCTTCATCGATTCTTGCTTCTAGAATAACGCCCTCTTGAACCTTCTTCTTCACATTCATCAGCTCTGAGTATGTAGCTTGAGCGGCTTTAACTTTATCGATTAAAGTCGAATCTAATCGTATATTCGTTATCTTCATGTAGGTCCCTAGAGTCTTTAACTCTATCTTCATCATTTGTAAGTTATACGAAATGGGTCTTTGTGTTAACAACATCTCACTCGCATACAATCTTCTACTCAACGCGTCAGCTACCACGTTCTCACTTCCACGACGATATTGAATGGTACGATCGTAATCTTCAACAGCTCGAGCCAACATCTTTGGCGCATAATACGTTCGTTTTAGTTGGAGAAATATTTGAGGGTTTAAGAAATGGGTTTTGTACTGGGGTCAATACAAAATTCGATTTCACGCTCTGGGGTAGGCTAAGAAGTCTTCAAGAATACGTCAGGAAATTTATTAACAATAGAAATATCGTTCAAAACTGTGACCCTCATCCAAGACTTAGATAGCACGTCACATTGATACCTATCAACTTGCCATCGTCATTCACGACGTCGCCTACAGAAAGTCTGGCTTCAGTGCATTCCACACAAGAAAGTCACTAGATAAAGGCTCAGGGCTATTTACTTATGGCTTGATATGACAATGATTGACTTTAGTAGTTTGGTTACTTTGAATTCGCATAACAGGTTGGTTAGGAGTATGAAAGCTAACAACCTTACAAAAAAAACATAATGAGTAGTTAACCAATCGATTTCTAAAATCTCATCAAAGGCAAGTATTTTCAAAGAGATACGATTGACATGTAACGTGAAAGTGTTGATTTGAATCAAACAAGATTTATAAATAGTGGAGGTAACGAAGGTTTCTCCCAACGGAATTTCAACAGATAAATTAAAGTCTAACTTCTCCGGAGTTAAGTTCAAACATTGAACACAACTAGGTGAAATAAAAGAGTGAGTAGAACCGGTATCTAACACGGTATAGACTTCAAAAGAGTTTATGACTAACATACCCGTGATAATTTTATTCAGGTTCCTCGTCACGGAAAAAAAATACTCTCTCTTAAACTACCGGCTTTGGCTTGTCTGGGACATCCTTTGGCATCACTATCCCAGCTGGACTTGACTTCACAATACGACAAAATCGAGCTAGGTGACCTTCTCTTCCGCAATTAAAACACGCTTTGGATTGCTGCGTACAGTTTGGACGGATGTGTCCCTCCTGTCCTTACTTGAAACATACGACTGGTGGTCATTCTTCTTCCTTTGAAACGGGTGCTGGTGCCGACGTCTTCACGTCATTATTGAACCTTCTCTTCTTGAAATGTTCATTCTTATTATTTTGGCCATGATAACCACCGAAGTGGTTACCATTTCTGGCATGTTGATTCCCTCCATGCTTATTGTCACCTCTTTGATGACTGTTATCACCAGTATTATCATTTTGTCGGCTGCTCTCTTTTGGTTGGGTTGACTCGTTATCGCGCTCCAATAACTGAGCCCTATTAACAAACACAGTTTATGAGAGATAAGATATTGACGTATCTTAGGTTTCAAACCTCTTAGAAACATTCGCGTCATTCTTTTCTCATTATCAACCAAATGGGACGCAAATTGGGACAACTCGGCAAACTTGGCTTCGTACTGCGACACGGTCATGTTATTTTGCTCTAACTTGATAAATTCCACCTCCTTCATGTGACGAATGCTTTCAGGAAAGTACTTGTCATTGAACAGCTCTTGAAACTTCTCCCAAGACATCTTGAGTGCGTCAGGCTGTGTACGTTTTAGAGATTCCCACCAGTAATCTGCCTCTTCACGCAACATAAAGGTGGCAAAGGGAACCTTTTGCTCCTCTGAACGTTTCAAGACATCAAATATCTTGGTGATCTGCTTTAACCATGTCTCTGCCTTAAGTGGTTCCGGCTTTCCCAAAAACTTTGGTGGTCCCAGCTCCTTGAACTGCTTAGCGGTGACCAATCGTGGGTTGCCATTATTTCCACCTGCATTATGAACAGGATTCTCTCTCATTTGGTGTTGCATGAATTCTAAAAAGCTCTTAAACGTACCGTCATTCGTCATTTGATCAGTGTTGTTGTTTACAGGAGGATTATCGCCATCCTGTTGCACGTTGTCCTGATTATTGATATGTGGAGATTCAACGGTCTCCTGTGCTCTATTGCTTATCTCAACATTTTCAAATACTGCCACAAAATAAGAGTTAACTAACATATCACATATTATCTCTATACTCTGACCGACCAATTAAATAACAACTAAACTTAGGTAGGTCATACTAGCCAAGGAATTTCCCGTCTCTCCCCTCCTAGTTCTTATTTCACATCTCAGCCAGGGATCATATTCCTAAGCTCTGATACCAACTATGACGCCCCCAAAATAGGTATACATCGCCCATTCTGAGTCGCCAAATATATGGTACAAAATTCAAATACAACTTAATTATACAACAGTAGTGTAAAATACGACTAAACATATGCTGTGAGTTTTAATACAAATATTGTCAGATAGACAATATACAAACTCAATGGGGTCCTCATTACATTTATTATCACATTATTACATAGAATAGTGAGGACTACTAATGCTATCATCTGGTCCATCACTCCGTTCCCCGACTCGTCCCAACTATATTCTCATTTCCTGAAGAGAACAGTGAAGGAAAGGTTGAGCTCAACTAGCCCAGTAAGAAATATTATGACTAAGATAATGCAGAATAAATTATCATTAGCCTTAAACAGTGTTAAATAATTTAAAAGGTTTAACTGCAGCGGAACAAACAACCCATTAGAAGAGTTAAGTAGAGAATAAAATCTACTATCTTCTATGATTTAAAAGGTTTTTCATGACTTTTATCGCTGGGACTCATCTTAAAAAATAATCCACATCATCGAATCACCCCTGCACTATGGCCAAGGATATTCTTTAGTATCACGACCACAATTATCCATGCACTACATGCCAAGAATATTTGTGTATTCATTAATGGTCATGATCATGCCAACCACTGTCCATCAATGCACTACGGGCCAATGAGGACTTTTATCATATCATTTGTAACATTACGGTCATGATTATACCGAATAATCCCTGGTCATAATCATACAAAGTCCATCTATGCACTACAGGCCACAGATGACTTTCAACAAAATATAAACATGAGGATGATGACAATGATATAAGAATTCAATAAAACAAGTTCAAGATTTAATTTATCCAGGAACCAACAACGTCCAAATTGTCAACACGATACTGCTTTATAGAGTAAAATTCAAGAATGCTCAGAAGAATATTTTCATGAAAAGATACTAGATGAAGCGCAAATATCAAGGATATTCCACTAATTTCATGGAGTATAGAAGCTAAAACTTTAACCAACTGAGTATAATAAAGAATGGAATAACAAAAGAAATCACCAGGCATGCGATAGACCGCACAGGCAGGTTATTCCAACAGAATAATAAATAATGGAACCAGGTCCGGCGTAAAACGCACAGACAGGATATTCCAACAGAATAATAAAGACGGAACCAGGTCCGGCGTAAAACGCATAGACATGATATTCCAACAGAATAATAAAGACGGAACCAGGTCCGGCGTAAAATGCACAGACAAGATATTCTAACAGAATAATAAAGACAGAACCAGAAGAATTTCACCAAGTATAGGGTAGCCCGCGTATACAGGTTATTTTAACAGAATAATAAAGAATGGAATAACAGAAGTTCTCTTCATAAATAAGAAAAAAAGAATACCATTTATGAGTACAACAAATAATATCCCTTACCATAAAAGAAACTTGATATCGGAGTAGTGAAGTAGCAGAATACTTTCTTCTTTCTCTCTATAGTTTCTCTCTCTAGAGTTTCAGTGAATTCGTAAGAAAATAATGAAGGAATGAGCTTCTATTTATAGAAAAATGGATTGCATAGTAACTAACTCATGAACAGTCTAGATTGATTTACTTTAATCTGACGGTCCATATTTAAAGTAAAATTTTTTAAATAAAATATAATATATTCTATTTATAATCTAATAAAATGAATAACTTTATAAAAGATTTTACTATGCAAACACTATGCAGGTACTATGCAAATACTATGCATAATAAAATATAATATATTCTAATTATTGTCTAATAAAACAGATAACTTTATAAAAGTATTCTATTTTATATAAAAAGATTTTACTATTAGCCTAATAAAACGAATAACTTTATAAAAGTATTCTGTTTTATATAAAAAACTTTTCTGTTTTATTACATTAATAATACCAATAAAATAAAACTGAGTGACTTATCACGTAAGCATCAATAATCAATACCGTGTGCTACTATACAACCATGCGTATTACTGTACTTTTACTACCGAGTAGTTCAACAGTATTAATGGTAAAACTTCTGCCGTTATTTTTATTAAAATATTTTTATCGTTTTCTCAATCCGACAATAATTTCGTTGTGGGGTCCACCAATGATTGTGCCGTCGTACGAATATTCCCTATTAAAATGAATATTCTCCGACCAATCGAATATTATATAACAACTTCCATACTTTACAACATTTATAAATACTACCCACAACTATAACATTATATCAAATCCACACCATAATATTAAAAAATTTTATTTCGAGAAAATTAAATCTTATTCGTAAAATTTGAGATTTTACATTACCTTTCACAAATTTTTCTTTTATACATTCAATACAATGGTTAAGATCAGAAAAATCTAGTGAATGAAGAATTCCATCCTTTACAAGATGTTGCATTCTGTCTTTTGAAATATGACCTAAGTGTTAATGCCACAATTTTGAAGAATCCTAATAAATACTAGCTTTCTCTTATTTCCACTTTTAGAGGTCTTTTCTATCACATTCATTGTTAACAAGGATTCAGCAAAGACATTATCTAAATTTATCTTATAGAAGTTTCCCTCTAAAGAGCCAGAACCAATAACATAAGAGTAATGATAAATAATTATTTTATTATTCCCAAACTTAAACGAAAAAGCATCAACGCCAAGTTTAGATACAGAAATTAAATTATGTGTCCATACTGGGAACATAAAGAGTATCATATAAATACAAGATGAAACCACTTTCCAAAACTAAAGGAAGAGTTTCGACAGCTTCAACTTGTATAGACTCTCCATTGCCAACTTTAATGGTTCTTTCCCTTTTTTTTTTGGAGTGTCTTCTTTTCAAGTAATCCATGCAATGAATTAGTAATCTGAACCATAGCATCAGTGTCATGCCACCATGTAGTAGAAGGAACATAATTAGAGAGGATTTATAAGTTTCATAATTGAAGGACGATATACCTTTCTTTTCAAGTCATTCTCTTAATTTAGAGCATTCTTTCTGAATATATCATTGTTTCTTACAGAAATAACATTTAGGACATGTCTCAGAGTTGTTACCTGAATACTTTGCCTTATTTGTTTTTGTAGAAATTGGTTTATCCTTATTCTTAAAACCTTTGCCATTTTTATAAGCCTTCTTCTTATAGGATCCAGTGGTAGTCAAATGAGCAACATTATGTTTTTCAACCTTAAGCCTTTCTTCATCTTGGATGCACATGGAGATTAACTTGCTCATCTTCCACTTTTCTTTCTACGTGTTATAATTGATCTTAAATGGATCAAACTTTACAGGAAGAGAAGTCATAATGAAGTGAATAAGAAAACCCTCAAAATTCATCATGTCCATACCCTTTAATTTAAAGGCTATGTCGTTCATCATCATAATGTGCTCACGCACTCCACTAAACCCATCATACCTGCTAGTATATAAGTATTTTCAAAATAAGGGTAACTTGCATGAGTTTTAGAAGAACCCTTAAATTGCTACTCGACTGAAGTTAAGTACTCTTTAACATTCTCAAAGTCAGGAATGAGTCCTCGAATGGCTGTCGTGATAGAATTTTTCATAATCATAAGGGACATACAATTGGATCGCTCCCACTTTCATAAATAACCTTTTGCTCAATTGAGCTAGTAGTTATAAGTGGAGCAAGATGATCCACTCGTAGTGCATAATCCAAAACCATAGTGCCGAGAATAATTTTTATTTACACTTTTCAAGCAATAAAAATAGTTTTATTAAAGATTTCAATTCCAGAGAGATACCCAAAAATACTAGTTGGAGTCAATGTCAAAGTATAATCAAGCTCATAAACATGCTTACAAAAAAAACTAAAAGAAATCCACAATGTACAACAATAATTAATAATTAATCATAATAATTAAAAACTATAAAGCCCCCAAATCTAGATACTTGAAACCCGAACTCGGTGCTTCATGATACCATTTTTATGAGCGGAATAATACTAATAATAATAACAATAATATAAAGATCAACTTAATTTACATCTTTATCAGAGTCTGAATCCCAAGTACGTAATCTTTAAACATTCATTACAACCCACGATAGATAATATATATATCATTGTCTTAATAATAATATCAAACAATTACATAACTACCACAAATCTTATTTGGTTAGCTTTTCTTTTCCTTTATTTCTGCATGAGCTTTCTGGTTCTTTACACTTGGCTGAAAACATTTAAATTAAGCAAGAGTGAGCATTTGAGTGTCCAGCAAGTAATAACAATTATATATATATAAGCTGAAAGAATTTAAATATTTTCTTTATACTACCCTTCTACAACAGATCAATAGTTGTGAAGTAATCTAATACCGATAATAATAACATAACAACCGAATTTTATAAAATAAAAGTATTCAATTTTTCTTATAATTACAATTCAGTAAATGGTTAAATTGATAAAAAGTTAAAGTTATGGGTGAAATGTAATTTTTTTTTCAAAATAAACAAGTGGTTATAAAATAATCATTTTTGTCGGGGAATATTCGTTGGTCGTGGAATATTCTTTCTGTCGGGGAATATTCGTACGACGACGCAACTATTTGTGGGCCCCATAACGGAAAACGGTCGGATGAAGATAACGACACAAATTGAGTTTTTATAATTAACGGCGTAGTTGTTACCGTTAACACTGTTGAAATACCCGGTGGTTAAAATACAGTAATACGCACTATTGCACAGTAGCACATGGTATTGCACAGTATTTTTAAAATTATTGATTCTTACGTAAGAAGGCACTACTGAATAATTGTCACAATAATTACTGTTCAATATTTTATTTTATTGATTCCATAATTACTGCGTTGATATTTTATATTATTGTTGTTTCAATAATTGTTGCTGCACATCATCTCCATTATCAGATCAATAATTCATATTATTTGAATAATATTATTAGATAATATTATTGAAAAATCGCAAGATTCAAATTTTCTGATAAAAGAGCTATTTTCTATGAATTATTGAAGTTTCAGAAAATAAATGATTTTTAGTAATTAATGGGTGGGAACCACTTTGGTTGTTTAACACATGTGGGCTGCTGGGATTTTTTTCCCAGCCTTGGCATGCTTTGATTGCTGATGGTTGGTGTGTAGAAAATAGAGAATAAATAATATTAATTTATTATTTTAGTCTCCTTTGGCGTTCTAGCATTTTCCTATAAATAGGTGCTTAAGTTAGAATTGAAAATCACACCAGAAACATAAGCTTTATCTCTTTCTCTCTCTATATTATGAAGCATATTTTGTGAGTATTTAGATACTTTGAGAGTTGCTACTCAGTGCAAGTTTCCTTCGGCTTTGCATTCCAGTCAGAAATACTGCACTTTTGAGGTAAGGGATAGTAAGAGATTTTAAGGGTTATTATGTTTTTCAGTTCGTAATTCTTCTGAACTTTAGAAAATTCTAAAAAAAATTTAAATGATATTTTGATGAGTTTTATTGATTGTGTCAAAAAATGGTGATTTTTGGATGTATAGATTAAGAGTTATGAATTTTACGGGAAAAGACTATTTTAAAAGTAACCGCTTATAATTCCTTGTGGTTAACTCCAAAATTGATAAAATTTTTATTGGGAGTACATCTATATAATATCAGTGTACTCTGTGAATTTCAGAATTTTTAGATAAAAGTACAATTTATGATAAATATCTAAATATTCTGCGGTCTTGGCCATATGAAAAATAGTAAATGAATTTTAAAAATTCTGAGAAAAATATATGTTCAATATGGGACTATATTATGCTAAATCTCAGAAATTGACCGAAATTCACAAACGGGCGATTTTACAGTCAATAATAAATTTTCGGTCAAGAATTATGTCCACCAACACACAAAATATGTGTTAATCATTTAATGCCACAAAAATACTCTTCCTCCTCATATACTCATATATCCCACATTCATTGTAAAAATACCACCATCAATATATTATTAAAATAATATATTTAAATGAATTATTTTATCAGAAAAAGATAAATTATTAATTTTCAACAATTGTCACATTAAAATTTTTCTCTTTTTATATCCACATAAAATCATTATTTTTTTCATCAAATAAATCAATAATTAATTATACACAAATAATATTACAGAACCACAGTACTGGTAACCAGGCAGTTCCCAGGAAAGAGGGGGCTTTCCAATAAGGATTTCTCCTTACTGGCGCGTAATTAGATGACCAAATCTCTCCTTAGACAGAACTTTCTAGACATTGTCAATAATATTATCTAATAATATTATTCAGAAAATATGAATTATTGCTCCGATAATGAAAAATACTGCGTAGTGACAATTATTGAAACAACAGTAATATAAAATATCAACGCAGCAATTATTGAATCAATAAAATATAATATTGAACAGTAATTACTGTAACAATTATTGAGTAGTGCCTTCTTATGTAAGAATCAATAATTGGTGCAATACCGTGTGCTACGCGTATTACCGTATTTTAACCACCGGATATTCCAACAGTATTAACGGTAACAACTACGCCGTTATTTATAAACAACTTATTTTTGTCGTTTTCTTCATCCAATCACTTTCTGTTATGGGGCCCACACAAGGCTGCGCCGTCGTACGAATATTCCCCGACAACAAGAATATTCCACGACCAAACAAATATTCCCCGACAACAATGAATATTTTATAACCACTTGCTTATTTAAAATATTTACGCATTTTACCCATAACTAACCACATTAATCAAATCAACTCTTACTATTTCAGAATAATAAATAGAGAAAATTAAATTTTATTTATTAATAATTTGGGGTCTTACAACTTCATCTGTAAACCGTCATAACTTACGGGCACGGGGGTGATCAGCCCGTTGTACCCTGTATTGATCAATACTACATGCAAGAACGAGGGTATCGTTCACTCTGTCTGCCTTGGGCGCATAAAAGTTTTCCCGTGTAGGGATGTTCATACTTGTCTGGGTTCCAAATCAAAGATTTTATCTTGTTCAACAATAATCTATAATTCAACATATATATATACGGGTAATTGACAAAGGTGTATCAACATGTGATTAAATACAATGATTATCCAAGTGGGGACACTTGTATAACTATTTATACAAATTAACGAACAGAATATATATCTGAAATACCATATATTAACATGTTGATAAGCAATGAGCGTATATAATATAGGGTTAATAATCTGTACAATAATAATATAATTTAGAAACATTCTTACTCATGTCCATTGCATAAAGAAAATGCAAAGATAAGATACTTGCCTGATACGCTGCTTACAGTTTGCAACTTAGTTCTATCTTTTGTATAACAACCTATCAGTAATAAGATCATTTTACTGATTAGAATACATACTATAACACATAGCACTGCTTATTGCAGTCAGCACATTACCTAATCACATTAGCACATAGGTTTAACAACCATTGAATCACAAATAATCACTTATTTAATCACATTATCTAAGTTCAGATCAATTTCTGAAACATGTCGGTGTACCGACAGCTTTATCGGGTAATAATCGGGTCTAAAACTCTATCCTGCAGCTCAATAATTATAAGTATCAGTCATATTATTTTTAGATGACTTATAATAATTTTTAAACATTTATTATATTTTATCATGAATTTTCAAACATCGAAATCATTATTAAATGATTTAAATACTAAACAATTCTATTATCATTAATATTTAATTAATATTAAACTATTAATGAAACCATTGTCAAAATATTAAAGTTATTTATAATAACTCAAAATACTTTTAAAATATTAATATTACCCTTAAATAATTTTTAAAATATTTTAAATTATTTTAAATAATTACTATTAATATTTAAATATTAATGTACTATTTATCAAAATATTAAAAGTCTTTAATAATTACTTAAAATATTTTTAATTCATTTATATCCCTTTTTAAATGATTTTTAAATTAATAAAACTATTTTTAAACTATTTATTTAATATAATTATTAAATAAATTTAATATCTTTAATAATAAGTTAATAATCATTAATATTAAATTATTAATAAAATTATCCTTTAAATATCAAAAGTTATACTTTATAACTTAAAATATCTTTAAACACTTTATTTTCATTTAAAATAATTTTTATAATAATAAAAATTATTTTTAAACTAATTTATTTAATATAATTATTAAATAACCTTAATATCATTAATAATAATTAATTAATAAAATTTATCTTTAGATATTAAAAGTTATATTTTATAACTTAAAATATTCTTAAATACCTTATTATTATTTAAAATGATTTTTAATATAATAAAATTATTTTTAATTAATTTATTTAATTTATTTAGTAAATAACTTAATTATCATTAATATTAATTTATTAATAAAATTTATCACAAAATATTAAAAGTCATTAAAAATAACTTAAAATATTTTCTTATATCATAATATAATTTTAAATGATTTTTTCAAGTATTAAAATCATTTTTAAATAACTTATTTAATATTATAATTAAATAAATTAAATAACTTTAATATTCAAAAAATATTAAATATTTATGAAATATATTCAAAATAATTAAAAACTAATTTTTGGAATTTTAAAATAATTTTTAATAATTTATTTTGTATTTTTAATAATTAAAAACTAATTTTTTTCTATTTATTTAATTAAAATAATTAATTTTCGAAAATTTTTGTCGCTAAAGGGCCCTATAGTGACGAAACTGTCGCTATAGGTGTTCTTGAGCTGTTCTTGGCCAACCCAGAAATTCATGCCAGTGAACGAGTGGGCAGGTTTGACTAGGAATCAATTACTGTGTGTTGTGTTTCGGGGCATGTTCTTGATCAGATTGTGTAGTGCTAGTGTAGGACTACAAGATCCAACCACAAACATGATCATACACTGCATCATCCAAGAGATCTGAGCCTCTAAAGTGGCTGTCAGACCTGTTCTTCATTTCTGGGTTGCCCAGAAATGAAGAACAGTTCATGAGGTCTACTTTGGGCTTCCACAATTTTCTTTACATGAAATAGTTTTGTGATCTAAAGGTTTCAGGTTGTAGCTAGCATGCAAGAGAGTAGATCTATTACATAAAATACAAATAACATAAACAGAATCAAAAGTTAAGACCCGGTCAAACCATGTCAGTCGACATGTTCATATGTTTTCTGGGTTACCCAGAAAACAGAGAACATGCTCGACTTGCCTGGTTTGACCGTCCACTACAATCTCCCCGATTAATTAGTAGGTCATTTTAAGCCATAAACATGTAGTATAACCTACATACTATAACTTAGATACATCAACAGAATCAAAACATCAACAACATGGAAGATCTGGTCGGTTTAAAACGTTATCAGGCCGTTTCTGGGCTGTTTCTGGGTTACCCAGAAACACCAAGTCATGGTCGGTCAACGACATTTGACCTTGATTATCTTTCAATTGGTTCATGTTCTGACTTTGATTCAAGTTCTATAATAAAGATCTCATTGCATACTACAAGATCAAACATTAAAAATACAAAAACACATATCATACCGAGATCTATGGGACCTGACATTAGCTTGTCAGACCATATTTTTCAGTTTTCTAGATTTTGAATATCTTCAAATCCGAGCCTATAGATGTTATGGATCTAACATCTATCAACCCAGATCATCATTATACACTATAACCAACACATTTTAACATTTAATCCTAACATCAAACATGCAGATCATGGTCAAATTATAGCTAGGGTTTTATACCTTTCTAAGAAAATTTTTGATTCTGGCCTCCTGATCTCTTACTAATAAACATGGGGCTTGTATTAGGAGTTGATATACTAAGAAATTTCGTAGCTATGAGCTTGAGAGAGTTTAGTTTGAGTGTTGTGCAAAATGTAAGTTAACAAATGTCATTTCTCTCTCCTCCAATCTATATATAGAAGTGTATGATGCATGTATTGACTGATATTGCTTGATTTGCTGGAGATTTAAGTTGTATTAACTCAACATATTAGGTCGCCCACTCCCCACTTGTCAAGCTTTGCAATTTACATAATAAAGAAAATCCAAAGAGGGGTATTTGGTCTTTTCGCTTGGAAATTTAATGGCATTGTTGTCATTTGGCAAACCCTTAGGGTTTATGTGACGCCCCTAAAATAGGTATACATCACCCATTCTGAGTCGCCAAATACATGGTACAGAAACAAATACAACTTCAGTAATATAATTGTCGTGCAGAATACGACAACACATATACAGTGAGTTTGAATACAAATATTGTCTACTAGAGAGTATACAAACTCAAAAGGAGTCCTCATTACAATTATCACACTATTTCACAGAATAGTGAGGACTGCTAATGCAACCATCAGGACCGTCAATCCATTCCCCGACTAGTCCCAGCTATATTCTCATTTTCTGAAGAGAACAGTGAAAGAAAGGGTGAGCTCAACTAGCGCAGTAAGAAATATTATGACTAAGATAATGTACAACAAATTATCATTAGTCTTCAACAGGGAAAAATCTGATAAAATATAATAGACAACAAGTTTTAGATCAACAACTGCAGCGAAAAAAGCAATCCTTTAGAAGAGTCAAGTAGAGCATAAAACCTACTATCTTCTATGATTTAAAAGATTTATCATAAATTTTATTGCTGAGATTCAGCTTAATAAATAATCCACATCATCGAATCATCCCTACACTACGAGCCAAAGATAATCGTGTTTTCATCAACCGTCATGATCATATCATAAAACAATTCATCTTTGCACTCTTGGACGAAGAGAATCCATGGCCATAATTATACCAAAAATTATCTATCAATGCACTACGGGCCAATGAGGACTTTTACCACATTATTTGTAACATTACGGTCATGATTATACCGAATAATCCCTGGTCATAATCATACCAAGTCCATCTATGCACTACAGACCACAGATGACTTTCAACAGAATATAAACATGAGGATGATGACAATGATATAATAATTCAATTAAACAAGTTCAAAGATAAATTTTAAAGATTTATAATTTAATTTATCCAGAAATCAATAACGTCCAAATTGTCAACATGATACTAATTTGTGGAGTAAAATTCAAGAATAATACTCAGTTGGTCACGTTCATCTCAACACCTGTTCATCTTTGCACTACGGGCCAAAGATATTCATCAGGTAATCATTCATCTTTGCACTACAGGCCAAAAATATTCAGTAATATCATCATTTAGGACTGAGGATGATGAAAAATATCTTAAAGAAAATGAATCCAGTGAGATAAAAGAACAAATATTAGGGATTCGTATTACAGTTTTTTCCAAGTTCAATAATACTCTGAAATAACCAATTTTGAAGCAGAATTCAAAAATAATGATCAAAATATAGATACAATCAAAGATATTAACCATAATAGCCATCTTGGATAAAAAGAAGAAAATTTTATTTTTTCGGTGAATAGTGTCGTATTCGTGAATAGTGTCGTATACGTGAATAGTGCCGTATACGTGAATAATAACTCCGACATAAAAAGTTTCAAATTTGATAAAAAGTTCAAACCAATATTTTGGCATAATGATATTGAAAGAAATAATATCATTTACGAAAAAAATAACATCCCTTACCTCAGAATAACCGTACTTCTGACTGAATTTTGGATATAGTGCTGATAAAAACTTGCACTGAATAGCAACTCTCAAAGTATCAAAATACTCACAAAATATGCTCGAGAATATAGAGAGAGAAAGAGAGAAAACTTATGAATTCTGGTGTGATTTTTAATTCTAATTTAGCCCTCTATTTATAGGAAAATGTTAGCACGCCGAAGCAGACTTGACCAGCAACCTGATGGCTTTACCTGCTACTATTGCCACCTACCACATTTGAAATAAAATTCAGCACATTTCTTCACCAACCACAAGTGGGGCTCACTCAATTCTAGAATTTTTCACCAAAATCATTTATAAACCTAATTTTCGAATCAGTCACCTCTTAAAATTCATAACAAATCATACGTTCATTTTTAACGGTTCAAAATTTGTGGACATATACTCAACTTATATATGTATAACATATCCAAAAATCACAACGATCCAACGGTCGGATTAAAAATTATAACTCACGTAATATATTTGAAAAATACTGATTTGATTTTTAATACCTCCATTTCGACAGAAATACTTATAAAACACCTCAACATTAATTCCCTCAATAATAATCACATAAATAAATCCATCATTTATATCCATATCAAATAAATATTTTCTTATCATATAAATCAATAATTAATTATTCACAAATAATATTACAAAATCACAATATTATGACAATCAGGCCGTTCCCAGGAAAGAGGGGGCTTTCCAATAAGGATTTCTCCTTAGACAGAACTTTCTAGACATTGCCAATAATGCTATCTAATAATATTATTCAAATAATATGAATTATTGATCTGATAATGGGAAATACTGTGTAGTAACAATTATTGAAACAACAATAATATAAAATATCAGCGCAGTAATTATTGAATCAATAAAATAAAATATTGAACAGTAACTACTATAACAATTATTGAGCAGTGCCTTCTTACGTAAGTATCAATAATTTAAAAATATTGTGCAAACCCGTGTGCTACTGTGCAACCACGCGTATTACTGTATTTTAGCCACCGGGTATTCCAACAGTGTTAACGGTAACAACTACGTCGTTATTTATAAAAACTCAATTTTGTCGTTTTCTTCATCTGACAGTTATTCTATTATGGGGCCCACAAATGGTTGCGCCGTCGTACGAATATTCCCCAACAAAAAGAATATTCCACGACCAAACGAATATTCCTCGACAACAATGAATATTTTATAACTACTTGTTTATTTTGCAAAATTTACACATTTCTCCCATAACCAAAATGTTATATCAAATTAACACCTTATTATTCAAAATAATAATTAGAGGAAATTTGATTTTATTCATTAATAAGTTGGGGTCTTACAACCTCCCCTCCTTATGATATTTTGTCCCCGAAATTTACGTACGTACCTGATATGCCGAACAGATGGGGATACCTTGACTTCATTTCAGATTCTAACTCTTGAGGTATCTCCTTATACGTTAAATCTTCCGCTATCTCGTCCGGTTCTTAATCAATAATGTGGTTCGGATCATCCATATATTTACGTAACATCGATACGAAATAAACGTTATGAGCACACGACATACTTGGCGTTTAAAATGAGTCTATAGGTCACAGTTCCTACTCGATCGAGGATTTCAAATAGACCAATAAAATCGAGAGTTGAGATTTTCTCTCTTCATCGACTCTTTCTCCTAGAATAACGCCCTCTTGAACCTTCTTCTTTACATTCATCAGCTCTAAGTCTGTAGTTTGAGCGGTTTTAACTTTATCGATTTAAAGTCGGTTCTAATCGTATATTTGTTATCTTCACGTAGGTTCGTATATTCGCACTCGTAAATGCATACGATCTTCTGCTCAACGCGTCAGCTACCACGTTTGCTTTTCCCAAGATGGTATTAAATGGTATAATCGTAATCTTCAACAGCTCGAGCCAACGTCTTCAGCGCATAATACGTTCGTTTTAGGTGAAGAAATATTTTAAGGGTTTTAGAAATAGGTTTTATACTTGGGTCAAATTTAAACGTTGAGCGCAAGTAGTAGAAATAAAAGAATATGTAGAACCGGTATTGAATAAGGTATAACATTCGCAAGAGTTTATGATTAACTTACCCGTGATAACTTTGTTCGGGTTCCTCTATAAACGCTCTTACTTAAACTACCGACTTTGACTTGTCTAGGACATCCTTTGGCATCACTATCCCCGCTGGACAAAATCCTTTGACTTGACTTCACTATAGGACAAAATCGAGCTAGGTGACCTTCTCTTCCATAATTGAAACACACTTTGGGTTGCTGCGTACAGTTTGGACGGATATGTCCCTCTTGTCCGCATTTGAAACATACGACCGGTGGTCGTTCTTCTTCCATTGAAACGGGTGCTAGTGCTGCTGTCTTTCCATCATTATTGAACCTGCTCTTCTTGAAATTTCCACTTCTATTATCTTGACTGTAAGACCCCAAATTATTAATAAATAAAATTTAAATTCCCTCTATTTATTATTTTGAAATAGTAAGGGTTAAATTGATTAACGAGGTTGGTTATGGGTAAAATACGCAAATATTTCAAATAAGCAGGTGGTTATAAAATATTCATTGTTGTCGGGGAATATTCGTTTGGTCGTGGAATATTCTTTCTGTCGGGGAATATTCGTACGACGGCGCAGTCTTTTGTGGGCCCCATAATGGAAAGCGATTGGATGAAGAAAACGACAAGTATAAGTTGTTTATAAATAACGGCGTAGTTGTTACCGTTAATACTGTTGGAATACCCGGTGGTTAAAATACAGTAATACGCGTTGTTGCACAGTAGCACACTGTATTGCACCAATTATTGATTCTTACGTAAGAAGGCACTACTCAATAATGGTTACAGTAATTACTGTTCAGTATTTTATTTTATTGATTCAATAATTGCTGCGTTGATATTTTATATTACTGTTGTTTCAATAATTGTCACTACACAGTATTTCCCATTATCAGATCAATAATTTATATTATTTAAATAATATTATTAGATAACATTATTGGCAATGTCTAGAAAGTTCTGTCTAAGGAGAGGTTTGGTCATCTAATTGCGCGCCAGTAAGGAGAAATCCTTATTGGAAAGCCCCCTCTTTCCTGGGAATTGCCTGGTTGCCAGTACTGTGATTCTGTAATATTATTTGTGAATAATTAATTACTGATTTATATGATGAGAAAAATATTAATTTTATGTGGATATAGATGGAGAAAATTTTTAAGTGACAATTATTAAAAAAAATGATATTTTATCTTTTCTGATAAAATAATTTATTTAATAATATAATAATGGTGATAGTTTTACAATGAGTGTGGGATATATGAGTATATGAGGAGGAAGAATATTTTTTTTATTATATGATTAACACATGTTTTGTGTGTCGGTGGACCCCATTTCTTGACTGAAATTTGATTATAGCCTATAAAATCGCCCATTTATGGATTTCGGTCAATTTCTGTTTGGAATTTGGAAAAACTTTCTTCTGCAAAGTTGTAGAGAATTGAATTTCCTATAAAAAGTCGCGAGATTCGAATTTTCTGATGAAAGGGTTATTTTCTATGAATTATTAAAGTTTTAGAAAATAAAATGATTTTTATTAAATTTATGGGGGGACCCACTTTTGGTTGGTACAACACATGGGCTGCTGAAATTTTCAGCATTGAGGGGCTGGTCTTGGTCATTGATAGCATACGTAGAATTGTTGTTTGAAATATTAATATTTTATTATTTTAGTCTCTTTTGGCGTTCTAGCATTTTCCTATAAATAGGTGCTTAAGTTAGAATTGAAAATCACACCAGAAACAAGTTTTCTCTCTTTCTCTCTCTAGATTATTGAGTGTATTTTGTGAGTATTTAGATACTTTGAGAGTTTCTATTCATCAGAGCAAGTTTCTTTCAGCCTTATACCGGTATTCCGACCAGAAGTACTGTCTTTACGAGGTAAGGGATGTTATTTTATCCGAAAATGATATTATTTCTTCAATATCATTATGCCGAAATATTGGTTAGAAATTTTTATCAAATTTAGAACTTTTCACGTCGGGGTTACTATTCACGAGTTACTATTCATGAGTTACTATTCACGAGTTACTATTCACCGAAAATGATATTTTCTTCTTTTCGTCCAAAATATCTATTCTGGGTACTAGTTTTGATTGTATCCATGTTTTGATCATTCTTGAATTTTACTTCACTATGAATAATTATAAGGTATTTTTGGACATGGATAAATCGAAATACGAATCCTTAATATTTGTTATTTTGTTTCACTGGATTCGTTTTCTTTAAAATATTTTTTTTTCATCATCCTCAGTCCTAAAAGATGAATGATTAACTGATGAATATCTTTGGCCCGTAGTGCAAAGATGAACAGGTGTTGAGATGAACATGACAGACTGGTGATACCAATGAATATCTTTGGCCTGTAGTGCAAAGATGAATATTTGATTAAAGATGGTTATTGATTGTTGTTACAGGGATAAAATATTGATGATGGACTTTTAAATCTTAGAAGATAGTAGAACTCATTCTCTACTTGACTCTTCTAATGGTTTGCTGTTTCCGCTGCAGTTATTGATTTAAAACTTGTTGTCTATTGTATTCTATTAGATTTTTCCCTGTTGAAGACTAACGATAATTTATTCTGTATTATCTTAGTCATAATGTTCTTTACTGGGCTAGTTGAGCTCACCCTTTTCCTTTTTGTTCCATTTTTCTCAGGAGGCGAGAATGTAGCGAGTACTAGTCGGGGTATGGAATGATGGTTCTAGAAGTTATTTTAGTAGTTCTCACCATTTTTGTGAAATAATGTATTAATAATTGTGATGAGGACTTATTTGAGTGTGGATATTGTCTAGATGACAATATTTATATTTAAACTCACAGTTCTTATGTTGTAACAGTAAAGATGTAGTTGTTTCTGTACCATATATTTTGGCGACTCAGAATGGGTGTTGTATACCTATTTTGGGGGCGTGACAGTTGGTATCAGAGCTTAGGGATATGATCTCTGGCGGAGATCGGAGAATAGAACTAGGAGGGGAGAAACGAATAAATCCTTCGCTAGTGTGTCCTACCTAAGCTTATTTATTGGTCAGTCATAATATAGGGGTATTATGTGATT
This sequence comes from Panax notoginseng, assembly GCA_016801055.1. NCBI lineage: Eukaryota > Viridiplantae > Streptophyta > Magnoliopsida > Apiales > Araliaceae > Panax > Panax notoginseng. The sequence continues at coordinate 19,297,079 of CM029014.1, forward strand.
TGTTAATTTATTTAATTAACCCTTGTTTTATGGCAATATTTGAGAATGTCGACTGAGAATGTTAACAGTGGAGTAAATGAGACCGTGGAGACACCGGTGCTTACCAACGAGGAGAACGTGCAACAGGTTGGCAATGTTCCTCCTGTGAACAACACCTATGAGCAGATGATGAACGATGGAATGTTTAGAAGTTTTTTGCAATTCATGCAAAACCAGACGAGGGAGACTCGTGTTCAAAATACAGGAGGAAATGATAGCAATTCACGGTTTGTCACAGCTGTGACGCCCCCAAAATTAGGTATACATCACCCATCTTGGGTCGTCAGATACATAGTACAAAATACAAATACAACTTACTAACACAACTGTCGTGTACAATACGACAAAACATAAACTGTGAGTTTGAATACAAATATTATCTTCTAGAGAGTATTCATACTCAAAAGGAGTCCTCATTACATTTATTAACACGTCGTTACATAGAATAGTGAGGACTACTAACTAATACTATCATTCGGACCATCACTCCGTTCCCCGACTTGCCCCAGCTACGTTCTCATTTCCTGAAGAGAACAGTGAAAGAAAGGGTGAGCTCAACTAGCCCAGTAAGAAATATTATGACTAAGATAATGCAGAATAAATTATCATTAGCCTTCAACAATGTTAAACTGATAAAATATAATAGACATCAAGTTTAACTGCAGCGGAACAAGCAATCCATTAAAAGAGTCAAGTAGAAGATAAACTCTACTATCTTTTATGATTTAAAAGATTTTCCAACACTGTGATCGCTGAGACTCAGCTTAATAAAATAATCCACATCATCGAATCACCCCTGCACTACGGCCAAGGATATTCGTATATTCATTAATGGTCATGATCATGCCAACAACTGTCCATCAATGCACTACGGGCCAATGAGGACTTTTACCACATCATTCGTAACATTACGGTCATGATTACACCGAATAATCCCTGGTCATAATCATACCAAGTCCATCTATGCACTACAGGCCACAGATGACTTTCAACAGAATATAAACATGAGGATGATGACAATGATATAAGAATTCAATAAAACAAGTTCAAGAATTAATTTATCCAAGAATTAACAACGTCCAAATTGTCAACATGATACTACTTTGTGGAGTAAAATTCAAGAATGATCAGGAGAATATTTTCATGAATAGATACTAGATGAAGCGCAAATGTCAAGGATATTCCACAAATTTCATGGAGTATAGAAGTCAAAACTTAACCAACTGAGTATAATAAAGAATGGAATAACAAAAGAAATCACCATGCATGCGATAGACCGCACAGACAGGTTATTCCAACAGAATAATAAATAATGGAACCAGGTCCGGCGTAAACGCACAGACAGGTTATTCCGACAGAATAATAAATAATGGAACCAGGTCCGGCGTAAACGCACAAACAGGATATTCCGACAGAATAATAACAAGACGGAACCAGGTCCGGTGTAAAACACACAGACAGGATGTTCCAACAGAATAAAAATAAAAACGGAACCAGGTCCGGTGTAAAACACACAGACAGGATGTTCCAACAGAATAATAATAAAAACGGAACCAGGTCCGGTGTAAAACACACAGACAGGATGTTCCAACAGAATAATAGAAGAATGTCACCAAGTATAGGGTATATCCGCGTATACAGGTTATTCCAACAGAATAATAAGAAATGGAATAACAACAGTTCTCTTCATGAATAAGAAAGAATAACACCCCTTACCGTTTTAAAGAAGAGCTGAAATAAGGAAGTAGTTAAGTAGCAGAATACTCTTCTTCTCTCTCTCTATAGTTTCTCTCTATTGTTTCTCTCTCTAGAGTTCAGTGAATTCGTAAAAAAATAATGAAGCAATGAGCTTCTATTTATAGGAGAATGGAAGGGGTACTGTTAAGAAACGGACGCAACAATTATTTACGGATGAACAATAATACTTCACGTTTCCTACACATCAGTACACATTTTCAAAGAGTTGGCCAATGAATGTCTAGGTTGGCAAAATCATGCTAGCAATTGTCAATTCCCCAACCAATCAGAATAAAGGAAGATTATAAAAACCTATCTATATATATAATCCACACATGTTGAAAGCCTAAATATATATATAATAATAATAATTGTACTCCTCCCTGTCAATTTTCAAGCATTGCATATATATAAATAATACCTATACTACACCATCCTGACAACTCCCTCCAGCAAAAACCACTATCAAATATATATATCATATATATAATCACATGCACCCACATTTTATATATTATATATAAACATCCCATAACAATAATACTCCCACATTCCTCGTTCTTTTTTTTTCTTCATTCCATGTAACAAACATAAGTTCCCATCTCCACCAAAAGTCATAAACATATGGGCCCCTCCACTTACATCGAATAAATTTCTACCGATTATTTTGAAAATGAGAAAGTAGGGGGTCCAAATAATATGCCAAACTCTACAACAAATACTGTGGCAATAATTAAATAAAACTGAGTGACTTCTCACGTAATAATCAATACCGTGTGCTACTATGCAACCACGCGTATTACTGTACTTTTACTACCGAGTAGTTCAACAGTAACAATGGTAAAACTTCCGCCGTTATTTTTAATAAAATATTTTTGTCGTTTTCTCAATCCGACAATAATTCCGTTGTGGGGTCCACCAATGATTGTGCCGTTGTACGAATATTCCCTGTTAAAACGAATATTCCCCGACCAATCGAATATTATATGACAACTTGCGTACTTTGCAAAATTTATAAATATTACCCATAACTATAACATTATATCAAATTAACTCCATAATATTCAAAAATGATATTTATAGAAAATTCATCTTTATATATAAAAGTTGGGGTCTTACAACAGCCAAACAGTTCAAAGAATTGGGACCACCAGAATTTAAGGGAAAGCCAGATCCGATCATGGCGGAAACGTGGGTCAAGCAAATTACCAAGATATTCGATGTCTTGGGATGCACGGAAGAACAGAAGGTTCCGTTCGCCACCTTTATGTTTCGTGGCGAGGCAGACTACTGGTGGGAGTCTGTGAAGCGTACCCATCCAGCCGCACTCAGCATGTCTTGGGAGACATTTCAGAAACTGTTCAATGATAAGTACTTTCCTGAAAGTATTCGTCATATGAAGGAGGTAGAGTTTATTAGACTAGAGCAGAATAATATGACGGTATCTCAGTACGAGGTGAAGTTTGCAGAGTTGTCCAGGTTTGCACCTCATTTGGTGGAGAATGAGGAACGTATGACGAGGATGTTTCTGAGAGGTTTGAAACCCGGCATACGTCAATATCTCATTTCTCATAAATTTTCTCTCTATTCAGATGTTGTCAACAGGGCTCAATTATTAGAGCGAGATAACGAGTACGGTCAACTGAGGGACCACAACCAGGATCATATCGGTGACAACAGTCATCAGAACAATGATAATCAGCGGAGAAAGAAAAATACAGACAAGAACGGCAACCACTCTGGTGGTAATCGTGGCTATGAAAATAGAAGAAGCGAGTCGGGAGGAGATTTTAAAAAGAGGAGATTCAACAATGACAATACGAAGACGTCAGTACCAGCAACAACTGGTTCCAAGGGAGGAGAACGACCACCGGTTATATGCTATAAGTGCGGAAAAGAAGGACATATCAGCCCAAACTACCCACAACAGTTTAAGGTATGTTATAATTGTGGAAAGGAAGGACATATCGCTCGAGATTGCACTGTAGCAAAACCAAGTCCAGCGGGGATGGTGACTCAAAAAGCTGTCCCAGAAAAGATAAAGTCAACGGTTCCTGGAAGAGCGTTTGTCGTGACTGGTCAACATGCGAGGAACCCAAACGAGGTGATCACGGGTAAGCTAATCATAAATTCATGCGAAGTTTATACCTTATTAGATACCGGTTCTACCCATTCTTTTATCTCTTCTGCTTGTGCTCAACGTTTAAACTTGACTCCGGAGAAGTTAAACTTTGATTTATCTGTGGAGACTCCGTTAGGAGAAACTTTCATCACATCCACTGTTTATAAATCTTGTTTGATCCAAGTTGGCACCATCACATTACCTGTTGACCTTATCTCTTTAAAGATACTTGCTTTTGATGTGATTTTAGGGATTGATTGGTTAACTACTCATCATGCCAAAATTGATTATTTTTGTAAGGTTGTTAGTTTTTATATTCCTAACCAACCTGTTGTACGAATTCAAGCAACTAAGCCATTAAAATCAATCACTGTTATATCAAGCCATAAAGCCATTCGTTTATTAAAAAACGAATGTCATGCTTTCTTAGCCCATGTTATGGATTTGAATAAAGACACGTCAAATTTGAATAATATTCCTGTTGTTATTGACTTTCCTGACGTATTTCCTGAAGAACTTTACGGTCTACCCCCGGAACGTGAAATTGAATTCTTTATTGATCTTGAACCTGGTACAAAGCCCATTTCTAAAACCCCATATCGAATGGCTCCTATTGAACTTCAGGAGTTAAAGGTCCAACTACAAGAATTGTTGGACATCAGTTTCATTCGTCCTAGTACATCTCCTTGGGGTGCTCCTGTTTTATTTGTAAAGAAGAAAGATGGGAGTATGCGACTTTGTATTGATTACCGGGAATTAAACCATGTCACTATTAAGAATAGGTATCCGCTACCTCGTATTGATGACCTGTTTGACCAGTTACAAGGAGCACAATTCTTTTCAAAGATCGATCTTCGTTCTGGATATCATCAGCTGAAGGTTAAAACTGAGGATATTTCAAAGACTGCCTTCAGAACTCGGTACGGGCATTATGAATTCCTAGTCATGTCTTTTGGATTGACTAATGCTCCTGCGGCTTTCATGGATATGATGAACCGAGTATTCAAGGATTATTTGGATCAGTTCGTTGTTGTCTTTATTGATGACATCTTCATATATTCCAAAAGCCGTGAAGATCATGAGCATCATTTGAAGCTGGTACTCCAAAGGCTGCGTGAAAATAAGTTATATGCTAAGTTAAAGAAATGTGAGTTTTGGCTTGAGGAAGTGGCATTCCTAGGGCACGTGGTGTCAAAACATAGAGTATCTGTTGACCCGGCGAAGATTGAAGCAATACAAAGTTGGGAGCAACCAAAGACGGTGACTGAAGTACGTAGCTTTTTGGGCTTAGCTGGTTATTATCGGAGATTCGTGGAAGGGTTTTCTCGAATCGCTACCCCGTTAACTCAGCTAACTCGGAAAGATATCAAATTCGTATGGAGCGAGGAATGCGAGAAGAGTTTTCAAAAGCTTAAGAGGAGACTCATTTCGGCACCTGTTTTGACCATACCATCTGGTTCGGATAGATTTGTTATCTATAGCGATGCTTCAGGCAAAGGGTTAGGATGTGTTCTCATGCAACGTGGGAAAGTTATAGCCTATGCCTCGCGACAACTTAAAGAATATGAGAGAAATTATCCTACTCATGATCTAGAGTTGGCAGCAGTCGTTTTTGCGCTAAAGATCTGGACGCACTATCTATATGGGGAGAAAGCGGAGATTTATTCAGACCATAAAAGCCTCAAATATTTCATCACTCAAAAAGAACTCAACATGCGGCAACGACATTGGCTCGAGCTGTTGAAAGATTTCGACCACACTATTCAATACCATCCTGGAAAAGCAAACGTGGTAGCTGACGCGTTGAGCAGAAGATCTTATGCAGGAACGAGTGCGATGATGTCAAGTATACGCATAGAACCAACTTTAATTGATAAAGTTAAAGTTGCTCAAACCACAGACCCGGAGCTGATGCGTATGAAGAAGAAAGTGCAAGAAGGTGCTATTCCAGAAGCAAGAATCGATGAAGAAGGAATACTTCGAGTCCACTCCAGACTTTGTGTTCCTAACGATTCTGACTTAAAGTACAAGATCATGATGGAAGCACATAATACACCATTTGCAATCCATCCTGGAAGTACCAAAATGTATCGTGATCTTCGACATATATTTTGGTGGAATAATATGAAGAGAGAGATTGCAAAGTTTATCTCGAGGTGTTTAACTTGTCAACGTGTAAAGGCAGAACATCAAGTGCCAAAGGGTCCATTGCAACCACTTGAGATTCCGAAATGGAAGTGGGAACACATTACCATGGATTTCGTTACGGGTCTTCCCACGGTTTCTCAAGGCATAAATGCTATTTGGGTTATTGTTGATAGATTAACTAAGTCTGCTCATTTCTTGCCGATACGGGAGACTTATTCCCTTGAACGTCTTGCTCGTATATACGTAGATGAGATTGTGAGACTGCATGGCATGCCAGTATCCATAGTTTCAGATCGTGACCCAAGATTTACTTCAACATTTTGGGTTAGCTTGCAAAAAGCTATGGGCACAGATTTACTATTTAGTTCGGCATACCATCCTCAAACGGACGGACAATCAGAGAGGACTATTCAAACCCTTGAAGATCTATTAAGACTTTGTGTCCTAGATTTCAAAGGGAGTTGGGATAAGTACCTACCATTGGTGGAATTCTCCTACAATAACAGTTATCAAGCAAGTATAGGTGTGGCCTCATTTGAAGCATTATATGGACGAAAGTGTCGCTCTCCAGTATGTTGGGATGAGGTGGGAGAAGCAACGTTGTTAGGACCAGAGTTAGTACGAATGACTACAGAGAAGATCCAAACGATTCGACAACGTATACAAATGGCACAGGATCGACAAAAGAGTTATGCGGATCTTCATCGAAAGGACGTGGAATTTGACATTGGGGATCATGTATTGTTGCGTGTGGCTCCATGGAAAGGAGTTACAAGATTTGGGAAGAGAGGAAAGCTCAATCCACGATTTATTGGTCCATTTCAGATTCTTGACCGAGTAGGAAATGTGGCCTATAGACTCGCGTTACCTCCAAGTATGTCTCGTGTTCATAATATTTTTCATATATCTGTGTTACGTAAATATGTGAAAGACCCAGACCACATTATTGAGTTAGAACCGGACGAGATAGCTGAAGACTTAACGTACGAGGAGGTACCTGTCAAGATATTAGATAGAAAGGAGCATGTCCTACGCACGAAGGTCATACCACAAGTAAAAGTTTTGTGGAGAAACCATGCTATTGAGGAAATGACCTGGGAGTTAGAAACGGAAATGAAAGCGAGGTATCCTCATCTTTTCGAAACACCAGGTACGTACGTCAATTTCGAGGACGAAATTTCATAAGGAGGGGAGGTTGTAAGACCCCAAATTATTAATAAATAAAATTTAAATTTCCTCTATTTATTATTTTGAAATAGTAAGTGTTAAATTGATTAACGAGGTTGGTTATGGGTAAAATGCGCAAATATTTCAAATAAGCAGGTGGTTATAAAATATTCATTGTTGTCGGGGAATATTCGTTTGGTCGTGGAATATTCTTTCTGTCGGGGAATATTCGTACGACGGCGCAGTCTTTTGTGGGCCCCATAACGAAAAGCGATTGGATGAAGAAAACGACAAGTATAAGTTATTTATAAATAACGGCGTAGTTGTTACCGTTAATACTGTTGGAATACCCGGTGGTTAAAACACAGTAATACGCGTTGTTGCACAGTAGCACACTGTATTGCACCAATTATTGATTCTTACGTAAGAAGGCACTACTCAATAATGGTTACAGTAATTACTGTTCAGTATTTTATTTTATTGATTCAATAATTGCTGCGTTGATATTTTATATTACTGTTGTTTCAATAATTGTCACTACACAGTATTTCCCATTATCAGATCAATAATTTATATTATTTAAATAATATTATTAGATAACATTATTGGCAATGTCTAGAAAGTTCTGTCTAAGGAGAGGTTTGGTCATCTAATTGCGCGCCAGTAAGGAGAAATTCTTATTGGAAAGCCCCCTCTTTCCTAGGAATTGCCTGGTTGCCAATACTATGATTCTGTAATATTATTTGTGAATAATTAATTACTGATTTATATGATGAGAAAAATATTAATTTTATGTGGATATAGATGGAGAAAATTTTTAAGTGACAATTATTAAAAAAAATGATATTTTATCTTTTGTGATAAAATAATTTATTTAATAATATAATAATGGTGATAGTTTTACAATGAGTGTGGGATATATGAGTATATGAGGAGGAAGAGTATTTTTTTTATTATATGATTAACACATGTTTTGTGTGTCGGTGGACCCCATTTCTTGACTGAAATTTGATTATAGCCTATAAAATCGCCCATTTATGGATTTCGGTCAATTTCTGTTTGGAATTTGAAAAAACTTTCTTCTGCAAAGTTGTAGAGAATTGAATTTCCTATAAAAAGTCGCGAGATTCGAATTTTCTGATAAAAGGGTTATTTTCTATGAATTATTAAAGTTTTGGAAAATAAAATGATTTTTATTAAATTTATGGGGGGACCCACTTTTGGTTGGTACAACACATGGGCTGCTGAAATTTTCAGCATTGAGGGGCTGGTCTTGGTCATTGATAGCATACGTAGAATTGTTGTTTGAAATATTAATATTTTATTATTTTAGTCTCTTTTGGCATTCGAGCATTTTTCTATAAATAGGTGCTTAAGTTAGAATTGAAAATCACACCAGAAACAAGTTTTCTCTCTTTCTCTCTCTAGATTATTGAGTGTATTTTGTGAGTATTTAGATACTTTGAGAGTTTCTATTCATCAGAGCAAGTTTCTTTCAGCCTTATACCGGTATTCCGACCAAAAGTACTGTCTTTACGAGGTAAGGGATGTTATTTTATCCGAAAATAATATTATTTCTTCAATATCATTATGCCAAAATATTGGTTAGAAATTTTTATCAAATTTGGAACTTTTCACGTCGGGGTTACTATTCACGAGTTATTATTCATGAGTTACTATTCACGAGTTACTATTCACGAGTTACTATTCACCGAAAATGAAATTTTCTTCTTTTCGTCCAAAATATCTATTCTGGGTACTAGCTTTGATTGTATCCATGTTTTGATCATTCTTGAATTTTACTTCACTATGAATAATTATAAGGTATTTTTGGACATGGATAAATCAAAATACGAATCCTTAATATTTGTTATTTTGTTTCACTGGATTCGTTTTCTTTAAAATATTTTTTTTTCATCATCCTCAGTCCTAAAAGATGAATGATTAACTGATGAATATCTTTGGCCCGTAGTGCAAAGATGAACAGGTGTTGAGATGAACATGACAGACTGGTGATACCAATGAATATCTTTGGCCTGTAGTGCAAAGATGAATATTTGATTAAAGATGGTTATTGATTGTTGTTACAGGGATAAAATATTGATGATGGACTTTTAAATCTTAGAAGATAGTAGAACTCATTCTCTACTTGACTCTTCTAATGGTTTGCTGTTTCCGCTGCAGTTATTGATTTAAAACTTGTTGTCTATTGTATTCTATTAGATTTTTCCCTGTTGAAGACTAACGATAATTTATTCTGTATTATCTTAGTCATAATGTTCTTTACTGGGCTAGTTGAGCTCACCCTTTTCCTTTTTGTTCCATTTTTCTCAGGAGGCGAGAATGTAGCGAGTACTAGTCGGGGTATGGAATGATGGTTCTAGAAGTTATTTTAGTAGTTCTCACCATTTTTGTGAAATAATGTATCAATAATTGTGATGAGGACTTATTTGAGTGTGGATATTGTCTAGATGACAATATTTATATTTAAACTCACAGTTCTTATGTTGTAACAGTAAAGATGTAGTTGTTTCTGTACCATGTATTTTGACGACTCAGAATGGGTGTTGTATACCTATTTTGGGGGCGTCACATTGACCATGATTACCACCGAAGTGGTTACCATTATTGGCATGATAATTTCCCCCACGATGGTTATCGTTGTTCCGATGGTCGTTTCCACCGGTACGATTATTATCGTGTTGTTGGTCGTTACCTTTTGGTTGAGTTGACTCATTATCACGATCTACTAACTGAGCCCTATTCACAACATCTGAATATAAACAAAGTTTGTGAGAAATTAGGTATTGACGTATCTCGGGTTTCAAACCTCTTAGAAACATCTGCGTCATTCTCTCCTCGTTATCAACTAAGTGGGACGCAAACCGGGACAACTCGACAAACTTAGCTTCGTACTGCGACACGGTCATATTATTTTGCTCCAGCTTAATGAATTCCACTTCCTTCATGTGACGAATACTTTCGGGAAAGTACTTGTCGTTGAACAATTCTTGGAACTTCTCCCAAGGCATCTTGAGTGCGTCAGGCTGGGTACGTTTTACAGATTCCCACCAATGATCTGCTTCTTCACGCAACATAAAGGTAGCGAATGGAACATTTTGCTCCTCTGAGCGTTCCAAGACACCAAATATCTTGGTGATCTGCTTTATCCACGTTCTGCCTTAAGTGGTTCTGGCTTTCCCAAAAACTCAGGTGGTCCCAGCTCCTTGAACTGCTTAGCGGTGACCAACCGTGGGATACCAGTGTTTCCCCCTGCATTATGAACATGAGTCTCTCTCGTTTGGTGTTGCATGAATTCTAAAAAGCTCCTAAACGTACCGTCGTTCGTCATTTGATTAGTGTTGTTGTTTACACGAGGATTATTGCCTTCCTGATGCACATTATCCTAGATATTGATCGTTGGTGATTCAACGGTCTCATGTGCTCCACTCCTATTCTCAACATTTTCAAATGCCATTCTCAAACACTGTCACAAAATAAGGGTTAATTGACATGTCACATATTATCCCTATACTTTGACAGACCAATTAAATACCAAATAAACTTAGGTAGGTCATACTAGTGAAGGAATTTCCCATCTCTCCCCTCCTAGTACTTGTCTCACATCTCAGTCAGGGATCATATCCCTAAGCTTTGATACCAACTGTGACGCCCCCAAAATAGGTATACATCACCCATTCTGAGTCGCCAAATACATGGTACAAAAACAAATACAACTTCAGTAATACAATTGTCGTGCAGAATACGACAACACATATACTGTGAGTTTGAATATAAATATTGTCTACTAGAGAGTATACAAACTCAAAAGGAGTCCTCATTACAATTATCACACTATTTCACAGAATAGTGAGGACTACTAATGCAACCATCTGGACCGTCAATCCATTCTCCGACTAGTCCCAGCTATATTCTCATTTCCTGAAGAGAACAGTGAAAGAAAGGGTGAGCTCAACTAGCCCAGTAAGAAATATTATGACTAAGATAATGTACAACAAATTATCATTAGTCTTCAATAGGGAAAAATCTGATAAAATATAATAGACAACAAGTTTTAGATCAACAACTGCAGCGAAAAAAGCAATCCATTAGAAGAGTCAAGTAAAGCATAAAACCTACTATCTTCTATGACTTAAAAGATTTATCATAAATTTTATTGCTGAGATTCAGCTTAATAAATAATCCACATTATCGAATCATCCCTGCACTACGGGCCAAAGATAATCGTGTTTTCATTAACGGTCATGATCATGCCATAAAATAATTCATCTTTGCACCCTTGGCCGAAGAGAATCCATAGCCATAATCATACGAAAAATTATCCATCAATGCACTACGGGTCAATAAGGACTTTTACCACATCATTTGTAATATTACGGTCATGATTATACCGAATAATCCCTGGTCATAATCATACCAAGTCCATCTATGCATTACAGGCCACATATGACTTTCAACAGAATATAAACATGAGGATGATGACAATGATATAATAATTCAATTAAACAAGTTCAAAGATAAATTTTAAAGATTTATAATTTAATTTATCCAGAAATCAATAACGTCCAAATTGTCAACATGATACTAATTTGTGGAGTAAAATTCAAGAATAATACTCAGTTGGTCACGTTCATCTCAACACCTGTTCATCTTTGCACTACGGGCCAAAGATATTCATCAGGTAATCATTCATCTTTGCACTACAGGCCAAAGATATTCAGTAATATCATCATTTAGGACTGAGGATGATGAAAAATATCTTAAACAAAATGAATCCAGTGAGATAAAAGAACAAATATTAGGGATTCGTATTACAGTTTATCCAAGTTCAATAATACTCCGAAATAACCAATTTTGAAGTAGAATTCAAAAATAATGATCAAAACATGGATACAATCAAAGATAATAACCATAATAGCCTTCTTGGATAAAAAGAAGAAAATTTTATTTTTCGGTGAATAGTGTCGTATTCGTGAATAGTGTCGTATACGTGAATAGTAACCACGACACAAAAAGTTTTAAATTTGATAAAAAGTTCAAACAAATATTTCGGCATAATGATATTGAAAGAAATAATATCATTTACGAAAAAAATAACATCCCTTACCTCAGAATAACCGTACTTCTGACTGAATTTCGGATATAGTGCTGACAGAAACTTGCACTGAATAGCAACTCTCAAAGTATCAAAATACTCACAAAATACGCTCGATAATATAGAGAGAGAAAGAGAGAAAACTTATGAATTCTGGTGTGATTTTCAATTCTAACTTAGCCCTCTATTTATAGAAAAATGTTAGCACGCCGAAGCAGACTTGACCTGCAACCTGATGGCTTTACCTGCTACTATTACCACCCACCACATTTGAAATAAAGTTCAGCATATTTCTTCACCAACCACAAGTGGGCCCACTCAATTCTAGAATTTTCTATCAAAATAATTTATAAACCAAATTACCGAATCAGTCACCTCTTAAAATTCATAACAAATCATACGTTTATTTTTAACGGTTCAAAATTTGTGGACATATACTCAACTTATATATGTATAACATATCCAAAAATCACAACGATCCAACGGTCGGATTAAAAATTATAACTGTGACGCCCCCAAAATTAGGTATACATCACCCATCTTGGGTTGTCAGATACATAGTACAGAATACAAATACAACTTACTAATACAACTGTCGTGTACAACACGACAAAACATAAACTGTGAGTTTGAATACAAATATTATCTTCCAGAGAGTATTCATACTCAAAAGGAGTCCTCATTACATTTATTAACACACCATTACATAGAATAGTGAGGACTACTAACTAATACTATCATTCGGACCATCACTCCGTTCCCCGACTTGCCCCAGCTACGTTCTCATTTCCTGAAGAGAACAGTGAAAGAAAGGGTGAGCTCAACTAGCCCAGTAAGAAATATTATGACTAAGATAATGCAGAATAAATTATTATTAGCCTTCAACAATGTTAAACTGATAAAATATAATAGACATCAAGTTTAACTGTAGCGGAACAAGCAATCCATTAAGAGAGTCAAGTAGAAAATAAACTCTACTATCTTTTATGATTTAAAAGATTTTCCAACACTGTGATCGTTGGGACTCAGCTTAATAAAATAATCCACATCATCAAATCACCCCTGCACTACGGCCAAGGATATTCGTGTATTCATTAATGGTCATGATCATGCCAACAACTGTCCATCAACGCACTACGGGCCAATGAGGACTTTTACCACATCATTTGTAACATTACGGTCATGATTATACCGAATAATCCCTGGTCATAGTCATACCAAGTCCATCTATGCACTACAAGCCACAGATGACTTTTAACATTTTCTAAACATGAGGATGATGACAATGATATAAGAATTCAATAAAACAAGTTCAAGAATTAGTTATCCAGGAATTTATAACGTCCAAATTGTCAACATGATACTGCTTTATGGAGTAAACTTCAAGACTGATCAGGAGAATATTTTTATGAATAGATACTAGATGAAGCGCAAATATCAAGGATATTCCACTAATTTCATGGAGTATAGAAGTCAAAGTTTTAATCAACTGAGTATAATAAAGAATGGAATAACAAAAGAAATCACCATGCATGCGATAGACCGCACAGACAGGTTATTCTTAACAGAATAATAATAATGGAACCAGGTCCGGCGTAAACGCACAGACAGGATATTCCGACAGAATAATAAATAACAGTATAATAAATAATGGAACCAGGTCCGGTGTAAAACACACAGACAGGATATTCTTACAGAATAATAATAAAGACGGAACTAGGTCCAGCGTAAAGCACAGACAGGATGTTCCAACTGAAAATATAGACAGAATAATAAAGACGGAACCAGGTCCGGCGTATAGCACAGACAGGATGTTCCAACGGAATAACAAAGACAGAATAATAGAAGAATGTCACCAAGTATAGGGTATTCCGCATATACAGGTTATTCCAACAGAATAATAAAGAAATAGAATAACAGAAGTTCTCTTCTTGAATATAAAAGAATAATATCCCTTACCGTTTAAAAGAAGAGCTGAAATAAGGAAGTAGTTAAATAGCAGAATACTCTTCTTCTCTCTATATAGTTTCTCTCTATAGTTTCTCTCTCTAGAGTTCAGTGAATTCGTAAGAAATAATGAAGGAATGAGTTTCTATTTATAGAAAAATGGACTGCATAGTAACTAATCCATGAACGGTCCAGATTGATTTACTTTAATCTGACGGTTCATATTTAAAGCAAAATCTTTTAAATATAATATATTTTATTTATAAAATATATATCAATAATACACAACTTCATCCGTGCCTGACTCAAACTCTCCCCCCTAGCTTCCCACTTGCACTCAATCATACATATATATATAATATAAATATACTAGCACATGTCACATTTATATATATATACATATATATTATAATAATAACCTCCCTCCCGACCAAGTTAAGCCATCAACCCATTTTGTCAACTTTTCCAATTATATATATAACATCCTAGTATAATACTTCACCCACCATCTTCTTTTTCTTCTTTACCCACACACATTCACATGCACACACGTCACACCCACACACGTATAATATATATATGTTGTATAATCTTCTACCGACTATTTTGAAAAACGGGTAAATGAGTGTTTATAAAATAAGCAAAACTGAGTGACTTATCCCGTAAACATCAATAATTAATACCGTGTGCTACTGTGCAACCACGCGTATTACTGTACTTTTACTACCGAGTAGTTCAACAGTAACAATGGTAAAACTTCCGCCGTTATTTTTAATAAAATATTTTTGTCGTTTTCTCAATCCGACAATAATTTCGTTGTGGGGTCCACCAATGATTGTGTCGTTGTACGAATATTCCTTGTTAAAACGAATATTCTCCGACCAATCGAATATTATATAACAACTTGCGTACTTTGTAAAATTTATAAATATTACCCACAACTATAACATTATATCAAATTAACTCCATAATATTCAAAAATGATATTTATAGAAAATTCATCTTTATTTATAAAAGTTGGGGTCTTACAACCTCCCCTTCTTATGAAATTTCGCCCTCGAAATTAGGGTACGTACCTGGTATGTCGAAGAGGTAAGGATACCTTGATTTTATTTCAGATTCTAACTCCCAAGTCATTTCCTCAACATCGTGGTTTCTCCACAAAACTTTGACTTGAGGTATAACCTTGGAGCGTAGAATATGTTCCTTCTTATCCAAGATTTGAACAGGAACTTCTTCATACGTCAAATCCTCCGCTATTTCGTCCGGTTCTAACTCAATAGTGTGGTTCGGGTCTTCCACATATTTGCGTAACATGGATATGTGAAAAACGTTATGAACACGAGACATACTTGGCGGTAAAGCGAGTCTATAAGCCACAGTTCCTACTCGATCGAGGATTAAAAATGGACCGATGAATCGAGGATTGAGCTTTCCTCTCTTTCCAAATCTCGTAACTCCTTTTCATGGAGCAACACGTAAGAACACATGATCTCCTACATCAAATTTCACGTCCTTTCGATGAAGATCAACATAACTCTTTTGTCGATCTTGTGAGATTTTTATACGTTATCGGATCGTTTGAATCTTTCCTGTAGTCATACGTACCAACTCCGGTCCCAACAATGTTGCTTCACCCACCTCATCCCAGCATACTGGAGAACGACATTTTCTTCCATACAATGCTTCGAATGGAGCCATGTCAATACTTGCTTGATAACTGTTGTTGTAGGAAAACTCCTCCAATGGTAAGAACTTGTCCCAACTTCCCTTGAAATCAAAGACACAGAGTCTTAATAGATCTTCAAGAGTTTGAATAGTCCTCTCTGATTGTCCGTCCATCTGAGGATGATATGCTGAACTAAATCGTAAATCCGCGCCCATAGTTTTTTGTAAACTAACCCAAAATCGTGAAGTGAATCTTGGGTCTCGGTCAGAAACTATGGATACTGGCATACCATGCAGTCTTACAATCTCGTTTATGTACATACGAGCAAGACGTTCAAGTGTATAAGTTTCTCGTATCGGTAAGAAATGTGCAGACTTGGTCAATCTATCAACAATGACCCAAATCGCATCAATACCTTAAGAAACCCTAGGAAGACCGGTAACGAAATCCATGATAATGTGCTCCCACTTCCATTTTGGAATTTTAAGTGGTTGCAATGGACCTTTTGGTACTTGATGCTCCACTTTGACTCGTTGACAAGTTAAACACCTTGAGATAAACAGCGCTATCTCTCACTTCATATTGCTCCACCAAAATGTATGACGAAGATCATGATACATTTTGGTACTTCCAGGATGGATTACAAACGGTGTGTTGTGCACCTCCATCATGATTTCATACTTTAAATCAGGGTTGTTAGGAACACAAAGTCTGGAGTTGACTCGAAGTATTCCTTCTTCATCGATTCTTGCTTCCGGCATAGCACCTTCTTGCACTTTCTTCCTCATACGCATCAGCTCCAGGTCTGTAGCTTGAGAAGCTTTAACTTTATCGATTAAAGTTGGTTCTACTCGTATATTTGTCATCATCACATGGGTCCCTGGAGTCTTTAACTCTATCTCCATCCTTTGCAAGTCACACAAAATGGGCCTTTGTGTTGACAGTATCGTACTCGTACTTGCATATGATCTTCTACTCAACGCGTCAGCTACCACGTTTACTTTTCCACGATGATATTAAATGGTATGATCGTAATCTTTAACAGCTCGAGCCAACGTCTTTGGCGCCTGATACGTTCGTTTTAGGTAAAGAAATATTTAAGGGTTTAAGAAATGGTTTTTTGTACTGGGGTCAATACAAAATTTAATTTCACGCTCTAGGGGTAGGCTAGGAAATCTTCAAGGATACGTCAGGAAATTTATTAACAATAGAAATATCATTCAAAATTGTGACTCTCATCCCAGACTTGGATAACACGTCACATTGATACCTATCAGCTTGCCATCGTCATTTACAACGTCTCCTACGGAAAGTCTGGCTTCGGTGCATTCCACGCCAGGAAGTCAACAACGAAAGGAACGGGGATCTTTACTTATGGCTTGATATGATAATGATTGACTTTAGTGGTTTGGTTGCTTGAATTCGCATAACAGGTTGGTTAGGAATATGAAAATTAACAACCTTACGAAAAGCATAATGGGTAGTTAACCAATCGTTTCCAAAAATCACATATCGACAGGTAACGTGAAAGTGTCGATTTAAATCAAACAAGATTTATAAATAGTAGAGTTAACGAAGGTTTCTCCTAACAGAGTTTCAACAGATAAGTCAAGTCTAATAAATTTTTTTATTTTTATTTTTTTAAGGGCCAAGTTTAAACGTTGAACACAACTAGGTGAAATACAAGAGTGGGTAGAACCAGTATCGAATAAGGTACAAACTTCGCAAGGGTTTATGATTAGCTTACCCGCGATAACTTCATTTGGGTTCCTCACTTGTTGGGAAGTCATAACAACCGCTCTCCCTTGAACTACCCGGCTTTGACTTGTCTGGGGTAGCATTTGATGTCATCTCTATCGTTGGAATTGACTTTAATATAGGGCATATTCCACCCTCAACTGCTTCATCGTACTCCTGCTTCATGATCTGAATCATCAATCTTCGATCCATATCGAGTTCAGATTGACCGCTCTGTATAGGGTAATTCAAAACTCGATGTTGGGTTCTCCCAATTATTGTCCAAAAAGAGAAATGTATATCATCTATTTTAGCCTTTTTGGATCGGACATCTCTTTCTACAATATCAACACGTCGTGCAGCTTTTACCCACGCATCCTACATTCTCACTCGTTCAGTTGTTTCTTCTTTCAGCTGATCCTTGATATTTGAATTTTCAGATTCCAACTTTAATATCTTACACTCTGCCAAAGCGTGATTTTGTTCGAGCATCACATATCGGGTAACATAATTTTGAATCATTACATCTTTTTGCTCCACGACCGCCTGCCGTTCTTCAGCCTGCCCTTCTAACTCATGAACACGATTTTGTAATTCTAAGTTTTGATCATAGATTTCTTCTAACCAATTCTCCTCAGGTTCCTCTTCTTCCTCTTCTTCTTCTTCTTCTTCTTCCTCACTCTCAGCTGATACCTCTGCCACTAGCTCGGGTGCAACTATTAGTTCTTCACTTATCACGTAGATATCTCTAATTTCTTCTTCGCCTGATATTACATTATCTTGGTTGGTGATTAGAGGTGTCACGGTCTCATTCACTCCATTGTTGACATTTCCAGCTGCCATTTTCAAATACTGCCACAAAACAAGGGTTAATTAACATGTCACGTATTATCAATATACTCTGACCAACCAATTAAATAACAAATAAACTTAGGTAGGTCATACTAGCGAAGGAATTCCTCGTCTCTCCCCTCCTAGTTCTATTCTCATATCTTAGCCAGGGATCATATCCCTAAGCTCTGATACCAACTGTGACGCCCCCAAAATTAGGTATACATCACCCATCTTGGGTTGTCAGATACATAGTACAGAATACAAATACAACTTACTAATACAACTGTCGTGTACAATACGACAAAACATAAATTGTGAGTTTGAATACAAATATTATCTTCTAGAGAGTATTCATACTCAAAAGGAGTTCTCATTACATTTATTAACACACCATTACATAGAATAGTGAGGACTACTAACTAATACTATCATTCGGACCATCACTCCGTTCCCGACTTGCCCCAGCTACGTTCTCATTTCCTGAAGAGAACAGTGAAAGAAAGGGTGAGCTCAACTAGCCCAGTAAGAAATATTATGACTAAGATAATGCAGAATAAATTATTATTAGCCTTCAACAATGTTAAACTGATAAAATATAATAGACATCAAGTTTAACTGTAGCGGAACAAGCAATCCATTAAGAGAGTCAAGTAGAAAATAAACTCTACTATCTTTTATGATTTAAAAGATTTTCCAACACTGTGATCGTTGGGACTCAGCTTAATAAAATAATCCACATCATTAAATCACCCCTGCACTACGGCCAAGGATATTCGTGTATTCATTAATGGTCATGATCATGCCAACAACTGTCCATCAACGCACTACGGGCCAATGAGGACTTTTACCGCATCATTTGTAACATTACGGTCATGATTATACCGAATAATCCCTGGTCATAGTCATACCAAGTCCATCTATGCACTACAAGCCACAGATGACTTTTAATATTTTCTAAACATGAGGATGATGACAATGATATAAGAATTCAATAAAACAAGTTCAAGAATTAGTTATCCAGGAATTTATAACGTCCAAATTGTCAACATGATACTGCTTTATGGAGTAAACTTCAAGACTGATCAGGAGAATATTTTTATGAATAGATACTAGATGAAGCGCAAATATCAAGGATATTCCACTAATTTCATGGAGTATAGAAGTCAAAGTTTTAATCAACTGAGTATAATAAAGAATGGAATAACAAAAGAAATCACCATGCATGCGATAGACCGCACAGACAGGTTATTCTTAACAGAATAATAATAATGGAACCAGGTCCGGCGTAAACGCACAGACAGGATATTCCGACAGAATAATAAATAACAGTATAATAAATAATGGAACCAGGTCCGGTGTAAAACACACAGACAGGATATTCTTACAGAATAATAATAAAGACGGAACTAGGTCCAGCGTAAAGCACAGACAGGATGTTCCAACTGAAAATATAGACAGAATAATAAAGACGGAACCAGGTCCGGCGTATAGCACAGACAGGATGTTCCAACAGAATAACAAAGACAGAATAATAGAAGAATGTCACCAAGTATAGGGTATTCCGCATATACAGGTTATTCCAACAGAATAATAAAGAAATGGAATAACAGAAGTTCTCTTCTTGAATACAAAAGAATAATATCCCTTACCGTTTAAAAGAAGAGCTGAAATAAGGAAGTAGTTAAATAGCAGAATACTCTTCTTCTCTCTATATAGTTTCTCTCTATAGTTTCTCTCTCTAGAGTTCAGTGAATTCGTAAGAAATAATGAAGGAATGAGTTTCTATTTATAGGAAAATGAACTGCATAGTAACTAATCCATGAACGGTCCAGATTGATTTACTTTAATCTGACGGTTCATATTTAAAGCAAAATCTTTTAAATATAATATATTTTATTTATAAAATATATATCAATAATGCACAACTTCATCCGTGCCTGACTCAAACTCTCCCCCCTAGCTTCCCACTTGCACTCAATCATACATATATATATATATATATATATATAATATAAATATACTAGCACATGTCACATTTATATATATATATATACATATATATATTATAATAATAACCTCCCTCCCGACCAAGTTAAGCCATCAACCCATTTTGTCAACTTTTCCAATTATATATATAACATCCTAGTATAATACTTCACCCACCATCTTCTTTTTCTTCTTTACCCACACACATTCACATGCACACACGTCACACCCACACACATTCACATGCACACATGCACACACGTCACACCCACACACGTATAAGCAAAACTGAGTGACTTATCCCGTAAACATCAATAATTAATACCGTGTGTTACTGTGCAACCACGCGTATTACTGTACTTTTACTACCGAGTAGTTCAACAGTAACAATGGTAAAACTTCCGCCGTTATTTTTAATAAAATATTTTTGTCGTTTTCTCAATCCGACAATAATTCTGTTGTGGGGTCCACCAATGATTGTGTCGTTGTACGAATATTCCTTGTTAAAACGAATATTTCCCGACCAATCGAATATTATATAACAACTTGCGTACTTTGTAAAATTTATAAATATTACCCACAACTATAACATTATATCAAATTAACTCCATAATATTCAAAAATGATATTTATAGAAAATTCATCTTTATTTATAAAAGTTGGGGTCTTACAATAACTCACATAATATTAGACCTGGCAAACGGGCGGGCCGGGCCGAGACCGGGCCGGGCCAAAAAGGCCCGGGTTTTGGTGGGCTGGAAATGGCCAGCCCGTGGCGGGCGGGCCGGGCCGGCCCGCTGGCTTCGACCATTAATTTTTTTTTTTAAACTCTTTGTTACACCAAAAATAATAATAATAAATATTAAAAATAATAAAATAATTAATAATAAATAATAATACAAACAAACACGATTAATTAATTACATACATAAACTACATATCTCAATTAATTAAAATTGTAATAGTATTATAAATTAGTATTATTAATTAATTACCTACATTATTTATGATGATAATTTGGAGCCTGTAATGACCAAACTCATATTATCTTGTGTGTAATGTCATTCTTTCCTTGTTTGCATTTGCTACTGCAATTTGAATTTGTTGTTTAAATTACATTAACTACATATCTTAATTATAATTTTTAATTATAGTTAAAATATATTGAAGATTACATTAAAAATAAATAGTTATTGTAGCTCAGTTGGTTTGAACCCTTATTTATTTACTTACAAATCTTGTGTTCAAGCCTCACAACCTAACACTTTATTTAAAAATAAATAAAATTAATGGTTGGCGGGCGGGCCGGGCCTCCACGGGCCTGGCCTCCACGGGCCTGGCCAAAAACGGGCCGGGCAAAAATGGTCCGGGTTTTTATGGGCTTAAAAACAGCGGTCCAAAACCCGGGTTTTGGCGGGCGGGCCGGGGCGGCCCGCGGGCTTTGGGCCCATTTGCCAGGTCTACGCAATATATTTGAAAAATACTGATTTGATTTTTAATACCTCCATTCCGACAGAAATACTGATAAAACACCTCAACATTAATTCCCTCAATAATAACCACATAAATAAATCCATCATTTATATCCACATCAAATAAATATTTCCTTATCATATAAATCAATAATTAATTATTCACAAATAATATTACAGAATCACAATTATGACAACCAGGCCGTTTCTTAGAAAGAGGGGGCTTTCCAATAAAGATTTCTCCTTACTGGCGCGCAATTAGGTGACCAAACCTCTCCTTAGACAGAACTTTCTAGACATTGCCAATAATGTTATCTAATAATATTATTTAAATAATATGAATTATTGATCTGATAATGGGAAATACTGTGCAGTAACAATTATTGAAACAACAATAATATAAAATATCAATGCAGTAATTATTGAATCAATAAAATAAAATATTGAACAGTAACTACTATAACAATTATTGAGTAGTGCCTTCTTACGTAAGGATCAATAATTTAAAAATACTATGCAAAACCGTGTGCTACTGTGCAACCACGCGTATTACTGTATTTTAACCACCGGGTATTCCAACAGTGTTAACAGTAACAACTACGCCGTTATTTATAAAAACTCAATTTTATCATTTTCTTCATCCGACAGTTATTCTGTTATGGGGCCCACAAATGGTTGCGCCGTCATACGAATATTTCCCGACAAAAAGAATATTCCACGACCAAACGAATATTCCCCGACAACAATGAATATTTTATAACTACTTGTTTATTTTACAAAATTTGCACATTTCACCCATAACCAAAATATTATATCAAATTAACACCTTATTATTCACAATAATAATTAGAGGAAATTTAATTTTATTCATTAATAAGTTGGGGTCTTATAGTTTAACCCTAAGGTTTTCCAACAATTGCATTCTAGAATTATACTTTAGGGTTTTAAAAAAAATATAAAATTTTAGTTTCTAAAATTGTAATTTTGAAATCCCTAATTAGATTAGGTTTAGTAATTATATTATACAGGAATATTAGGGTTTATAATTTACTAATTATAATTAAGATCACTAATTTATCAATTAGAGCGCCCATTTCATAATTAGGGTTAACAATTTACTAATTAGGATTAACAATTTAATAATTAGGGTTAAAAATTTGAAATTAGGGTTTTTAATCACATTAATCATGATCATTAGGTTTAAAGTCCGCTAATGAGTATTAAACATCTTAAATTAATAATTAGGGTTTCCCAATTTGACAGTTAGGGTTCCTAAATATCAGTTAGGGTTTTAATTTCACAATTAAGGTTTCGAGTCAATAATTAAAGTGTGTCTAATTAGCATTTATATTTATAATATCCGACATTGATCACATTATCACGATTACCTAACAATCTTGAACTCTAATTTGTATTTTAAATTGAGGTTTCACACAGTAATACTAGGGTTTGTCATATAATGTCATAATTGACCAACCATTGTTAGTCCGTATACATACAGTACATGCTTATAGCACAGAAATAAAATAATATTAAATTATCATTCTCATTCATTGATCAAAATCCAATATTAGGGTTTGGATTCCATATCTGATTTATTCTTCATATTTAACCTGAATAATTAAGGTACAATAATTAACTTAATAATCTGTACAAAAATTCATATAATAAAATAATTATTATTATTCTAAAAATCCTTTCATATATTATTTAAATAATATATAATTATATTTTCATGAAAAATAAATAATAAAAATATTTCCACTATAAATTTATTATTATAAGAATATGTTTTATAATAATCAATAATTCTAAAATAAAATTATTTGTAAATATTCATGTAATAAATATATTTTTATTTATCACATAAATACATATACACATTATCTTGTACAAATCCTCATCTTTTAAAAAAAAAAATTATACGCAAAATTTCTTATTTATTTATATAGAAAATATCGGGTTGTTACAAAAACCAACTTTAGGGCAAGCTGTTAGTTACATAAAATCTATTTACAACACCCAAAAATAGATTCTAATAAGATGTTGGTGCATAATTATCAATCTTTCGTTGGTCCAATTAATAATATGCTAATAACATCCCCATAATATAATGCAAAACACATTTATCCACGCATCACCGTTGGACAGAAACGAAATAAACATGTTACTTATGCAATAAAATTCTATTTAATAAATTCTAATTCTAATTTTTCCGTTGGGTAAAAGTAAAATCTTTATTTATTAAATGTAACATTATGTGACTTTTCTTAATATTTAATTATTTCAATTAATAATCATCCGTTAAGCTGATTATTAATTTTAACAATGAAAAAGTCACGCATACATGTAAATTATTATGATCAAACTCAATTTTCTTTAAACATACTAATCAAGTTTGAAAATTAACATTATTTAAAATTTACATGTAATAACTTAAAAGCTCTAATAATATATTATATCATGTTATGAATATGAATCAAGATATATAGTTATGATTACATATAAAATAATCAAATTAGTTCTAACTTGAATACATTAGGGCATAATAATAATATAATCAGAATGATTAAAAAATATAATAAAACTTAATAGATGTATATTACAGATGGTTTTATGTAAAAAATGAATTAATATAAACACCATCAAAAATAATATGTTGCATGTAAAGTGAATGAGCGGAATAGTGCAAATAGCAAAGGATTTGCATTCATCGCAACAGATTCTAGTGAGGAGTTCAGTACATTATTGAAAGTACTGCCTTATATTATATATGTTCATGAATTAAGATCCGAAACATTATATATATAATTCAACATATGAATATGAATAACAAGAGAACATATATGAATTGAGATCATATTATATATAATATAATAAAGTACTGCATTATATTAACTTACTAAATATATATATATATATAGTACCGTAAAAAATTGCAGCTAGTAATTGATTACTAAGTAAGTCAGCATGCATCACAAAATGGATCCTTGAAATAAATGATCCCACATACAACAAACCGGATATGAGGAATTGTTTTTCAACCTATACTGAACAAGTCACTTTTTGGAAAAAATATTTTCGAAAATTCCTTAACATATAGAATAATTCTATATTATACCAATAAAGAGATTATGCGGAATTAAAATTATAGCATAACAACGTAATTAATTTATTCTATATAATAACGTAACCATGCTCTGATACCAGATGTTAAATAAATTATAAATGAACGTGCTATTGCATAGAATAAAATAAAATCAGTAATCATAATATTAAGTACTTACATGAATTGAGAAAAACCATCTTGCATGTATCACGCTTCCGCTGCGCTTAAGGGTGAAGGTCTTCAATTGCGTCTCTCAATCTTATGATGGATGTATATGTGTGTATAAAATTTTTGAGACGACAATTGGGACCAAACCCTAACTGTTTTATTTATACAATAGTTAAGGGTCAAAATCGTCCATCAAGATTATGAAACCCTAGGGCTCATTATGCCAAATACTATTAGAAATATTATTTATAGGCCACATAATTAATTACCAAGTCCATAAATAAAGTGATTAAATTAATACAATATGTAATCCCAATAAATTATAAATAGTAAAGGCCACATAAGAAATAAAATATTCTCATAATAACATGATTAAATATATAATAATTAAAAACCGTGGCTCACTTTAGATTACCTGATTCCTTGAAGCTCCAGGATCAAGTCTAGGATCAAAATATATATATAATATTTACGGTTATATCCTGAATCTGCAACTTTTGTAAAAATTCGTGATTCCACAATAGTTCGCCACTTAGATATCCGTTTTTTTTAATAAATTTTATACAACAAATTATGCCCAATTAAATTATTCTAAACATATATCAATATACATATCAAATTAAAACAATTAATAATTTACATAAAGGTTTGGCTCTGATGCCACTGTAAGATTTGTAATATTCACCGGGTTTGGTTCCTTCCTTTGATCAACGTTAGCCACCCAAGTGTTTGGCCTCTAGAGGTGATCCACCAAGGAAGAACAAAAATTCAAGAAAATGGTGTTTGGCTAAACCCTAGTTTTCTATCTCTATAGAAAAAGGCGTACTCTCCCAACTATTGAAATTATGTATTCACATGTTGTGAAAGTGTCAACCCCACCCATAATAAGACTCATCTTATTTATAGATGTAGGCAACCCTCCTTAACAATTAAGGAATTTGACTTTATTTTAATTAATTAAATTCCTTTAATTAATTAGGCTCCTAATCTTATTAGGAATAATTAATTAAATTTTTAATTAATTAGTCTCCTAATCTTATTAGGAATAAATGAGAATACTTTTATTAATTAATTCTCAAACTCCTTTAGGAATTAAATAATAATAATAATAGTAATAATAATAATAATAATAATAAGACTCCTCTTATTAATTTATATTTAATATTTTTAAAATATTAAATAATAAATATTACGCTATTTAATTTATTCTATCACCATAGATTAAATTAAATATACTTAACTTATTATTATGATTATGCCATTAACTTCTTAAATAATTATTCTTCCTTTTATTGTGTGGCCCTTTAGGTTCTCCATATTAAATCGGTTGTGAATAAATCAATTAGAACAATTATAATCATATTTAAATAAATTAATTAAAATATTAATTTATTTAAATAAATAATATTTATTCTACAATAGGGATAAGTCTCCCTAGCGATTAACGACTTTCCAGATAATATAGATTTCAACATTAATCATAAAAGAACTTTTGAGTAAATAGTTACCGTACAATTCAATCCTTCCGCCATACAATGTCCCAATTAAATATAAGACATAGAATTACTGTCAAGTCTTATTTTATTTAATTATATGTATTTCGACTCTTAAATGCACAACTCCAAATAATGCAAATTAGAAACTCCTTTCTAATTTTATTCTGTCTTGGCCAAAGACTACTGGGTTGTCATTTATCGAATCACATAGGACATTTTTCTTCTTTTACTAGAAGTGGTAGATTCTTTATTGATCATACATTATCTCCATGTACAACTTAGTATACCCAAACATACCATTTGATATACCCTAAGGGTCTTAAGGAATAAGTTAAAGTATAACTCATCATACACAAGATACTATGATGATCTCAAGTCCAAGGATCACTTGTACTACTATCACTACAGAAATTCCTATTGACAGGCAAGTAAAACTTCATTAGGTATTCCTTAGCGAGTCACGTTCAGTGAACTTATTCTCTAATAAGCACCTACATACTTGCTTTAGTGTCTCCACACAAATGATCATGAGATCAATCATCCTCATCCAATGAGCAAGCAACGTATGTACACTACAAGAAAATCGGCTAATTTTGACGGAATATTCCGTCGCACATAAGCCTATTCAGTCGAAACTATTTTATTTTCGACGAAAATATTCGTCAGAGATTCCGTCGTAAATATTCGCGTCGAAAATAAATTCTGTAAAAAAATTCGTCGGATATTTATTATCTGCGACGAACTTATGTCCGACGGATATTCGTTGAACCTAAACTATCTTCGACAGAATATACAGGATGAAACTTTTCGTTGAATATTCTAGTATCTGTCTTCGACGGACTAATTCCCTCGAACGTAAGCTATTTCCGACGAAAAACTAAAATAAGTTGATATTTATTAAAATTTTCTATTTATTTACTTCGACGGAATTTACGTCGGAGATATAATTGGTACGACGGATATAGTCCGTTGAAGTTATCTTATGTTCGACTGAAAACTAGGCCATCTCGTTATTTATTAAAAATTATTTATTTATTATCTCCGAGGGAAGTGCCGTCGAAAATACCCTGTTCCGTCGGAAGTAACTAATTTTTTTTTAGATGCAGATTTTAAAAGTTTAGTTTCCAGGTGTTTAAACCCATTAATGTATTTGTAACCTATCACAACCCAATACACAGTAATATAAACCTGTACCTCACATTCAAATATGCAACGTATCACTAAAACGTAATCTTCAACTCATTATCATTCACATTCACATTCAAATATCCACCAAAACGTATTATAAGCTAACCAATTACAAATATAAGCTAATGTTCCATAAATATTAAACAATATAATTTACAATAGTTGTACAGACACAATTAGACAATACAATATATACAAAAGTTCTACAAACTATACAAATGAACTATAAACTAGTAAAAGTATCATCATCGGGCGGAGGTGAACGACGCTGCTCTGGTGTATGGAAATCAGCCTCGTGCTCCTGCTTGCTTGCCATCGCCACCCTGTTGATAGAATCAAAAATATAAATCATTAGTCCGTATATATATATGTGAGAATTAACAAACTAGCCTTAATTGAAAAACATAAACAATAAGAATACCTGAGTAGGTGGGGGCGGACGAAAAGCCTCCTCCAATAGGGTAATCACCATCCGGAGCATCTCGGCGCTCCAAGCGTCGAACTGCTCCCGTGGTAATTCTGTACTCTCTGCAGAGGCCCCTGCTATAATATCCTGAGCAATCTGGTGAAGACGAGAACTGTAAGGCAACTGCTGACGCCGAAAGACCGGATCGGTATGGAACCTATCTGACACGGCCCCTATCAGCCGCCGGAAGATATCGTCATCCAAGCCAGCGCCCGTATGAGATGGTCCGACATGTGCTCTCGGACGCTGGTGCTGGCTGGAGCCTATAAAGAGATACAAATTCGATTACTAATAATAATTTATATAATGTGATAAATTTGGATAATTTCATGAAACATAAAAAAATATTACCTCCAGGAAGTGTATATGCGGATATCCTCGGCAGACCCAATACTCGATATCTGTCGGTACTGCTAGTAGGGGGATCCTGAGACGCGACCCATAGTCTCAACTCCTCATCCCGATCAAATACAATATCGGGAAGAGGGGTGGCAGATTATAACGGCTCAGAACCCCTCCTAATAGTCTCTAGCTCAGCTATACGCTCGTCCCGAAGCTTCTGAAATCGGTCCTATAATGTATTCCGTATACGTATGTTAATTATATCATTTTATTTACGATTGAATATTATTAAAAGCTAAATAGTAAGATGAGTTTTACCCGTATAGCTAAAGCTACCTGAGACAAAGCACACTCGTCCTTAGGCGTGTGGGCTCGATCCCAAAACTCTAGCATGGTAGGATCTCGTCCCAAGGTCCTCCCCAATGCCTAATACAAACATTCATAAAATAGGTCTTAAGTATTTGTGTGAGAACTTGACACATAAATAACTAAATACAACGCACTTACCGTCTTCGCCTCCTCGAACGACTGAGAACCAGTGGTGTGCACTATCTGGAGCTGACCACAGTTCTTCTTCACCTGCTCGAACTTTTTCTTGAACTCTTCCATTCATTTCCATCCGTTGGGTGAGTCAGCTGACCAGGCACGACATCCCTTGTTCGATGCCAACTCATATGTTGAGCCGTATGAGACAACATGAATAGCCGCTGAAGTCTCGGCGCAAGTGGAAAGTACCGTAAGATTTTTCTGGGAACATGTTTCTCCTTCCCCCCACGTTTTGTAACCTTGTAGCGCGATAAACTGCATATATCACACTGTCCCTTATCTCTGTCCACCCCATAGTATAACATGCAATCCTGCTCACAAGCATCGATTTTCTGATACCCCATATTTAACCCCTTGACCATCTTCTTCACTTCGTAATAATTCGCAGGAAGAGTATGATCCTTGGCTAAGAACTGTCCAATTATAGCTAGCAAATCGTTGAAACCTCTCTCACTACAGTTGTGCTCATTCTTGAAGTGTAAGAGCTTCGTCACTGCAGAAAGCTTGGTGTTCGTATCATTCTTGAAGTGTAAGAGCTTGATTTTTATTAGGAAAATAATATTTTTATATGTGTTTTTAATATTTTCACATAGTCCTCTCCGGATCCGGATCCTCTATGAGAATTTCTCTGTGAGGATCTTGTGAGGGTTTTGTTGTGGAGTTGACAACACATCATGAAAGAGATCCAATGGCTCACAACTCTTTTTTTTCTGTGTATCAAAACGACATCGTTTTGATAGAATTTTTTTTACAAGTTGATAGAAAATTAGAAGCCACCAAAAGTAATTTATTTTTACCAAACAAACGAAGTAAAGTAAAAAGAGTACATTTAAAATAGTATTTGAGTTGTGATGGTGATTATCTCCGTTGAGCAATGGATTAAGAGAGATAAAGTAAAACGATTATTAATAATAAAAAAAGATATAAAGTAATACGTAAATAATAATAATTGATAGGTCTAGAATATTTTCTTGGTTTACCCAGCCGGCCCAATGGTTAGAGTAAATAATAATAATATTTTTAATAGTGAGAGTAAACTCTTCTTATGAAACAGATAAATACAAATTATAATAATAATAATAAATAATAATATAAATACACAAAAAAATAATAATAATAAACGAAAAATAACTAAAGCCACATTAAAAATTTTAACGATAATTATAACCGATATATTTATTCATTTTGTAGCCAAGTCTGTAGTTATCCTAATATTAATAGCAAGCTAAGTTATTATGTGACAACCCCAAAATAGGTCCATTCCATCCAACTTATTCTGAGTCGCCAAATACATGGTACAGAAAACAACTACAACTTTATTACAACAATTGTCGTGCAAAATACAACAACACATATGCTGTGAGTTTGGATACAAATATATACCAAATGTGACTCATGTTCCAACCGTGGACATCACCTCACAATGACACCTTACATAAAGGTATAGTCAAAAACTGTTTTAGAAATTAGAATCTTTGGGAAGTGCTCAAGGAAATCTTTGTACATGGGAGGCCATGCTTCTAGGTTGTGATAGATATCATATGGCCACAGAATTATCCTTGGTTGACCCAATAGACCCCAAAGAAAAACGAGAAGATTACTATCATATTCTTCCCAATGGTGAGTCTTCTCTTGACTTATCATTATCTCCACTGTCTTTAATTGAGAATTATACTTCAAACAAACACCAAGATTATATAGGTAGTGCCCATAGATATACTCAGCAAGTGGATGAGCACAACCCTGTCTTATGATGACACGAGGTTGTATGTCATTAGACATCTTGTATGATAGTGACAAAACACCCTTCCAACGTTGGGTTCGCCTCACCCTATTTTCTTCACCAAATATAACTACTAAATGATGACCACCGTTATATTCCCTTGTTACCCCCGCTCGACCCAGCTACACTCTTATTACCTGAAAGGAATTGTGAAACAAAAAGGTGAGCACAACTAGCCTAGTAAAGAATATCATGACTAAAGATAAATAAATTATCAATAGTCTTCATCAGTAATAAATCAGAGATTTAGAACATATGGTAGATGATAAAAATTTCAACCATAGTTGCAGCGGAACGAGCAATCCATTAGAAGAGTCAAGTAGACCATAAAGTCTATTATTTTCTCCACGTTAAAAGTCCACCAACAATGTTTTATCCCTGTAACATCAATCAACAATTCCTGTCCACAATCACATGTATAACTCATAATCGTAATTGTAGTTCTAAATTCCTTTTCTCATCCAGAACAAAGATAATTTTTATCACCTGAAACATCAAACATCATGGTTATACCAAATCACAGTTCATGTTCATAATCATACTAATAAATTCATCTCTGCACTACAGGCCAACGATATTCGTCAACAGTTCATCTTTGCACTACTGGCCAAAGATATTCAACCACAGGTCATCTTTGCACTACGGACCAAAGATATTCATCAATAAGTCATCTTTGCACTACGGCCAAAGATATTCATATCTCAACGAAATATATAATCAATTCAGAATTTATATAAACAATAATTATAACCATGTTGATCATTTCACCTTTGCACTTAAGCTAAAGATATTCAATTATAAATTCAATGGTCATGATCATACCAGTCAACAATTCAACTTTGCACTACTGGCCAAAGAGAACCCATAGTGATCATACCAATAATTTACCCATCTTTACACTCAAGCGAAAGAGAATTTCAACATCAAGGTTATAAAAATGTTATATATGATAATAAAAATAATATGATCAACATATAGATTTAATTTTAAGAGTAATATTCATAAATTAACTATAATTTGGTCAGAAAAAGAAACTAATTTTGTCGTGAATAGTAACTCGTGAATAGTAACTCATGAATAGTATCCATACCAATATTTCGGTATAATGATATTGAAAGAATAATATTTCTTAAGCTTATAAACAATTTATTTTAATTGTTTACACTTTACTAATTAATGCATTTAATCATCCTAAAATTTTAAACTCATAAGATTTCATCACCAATAATCAAAACTCTCATCAAAAATCTGCATATACCTCATATAGGATTCTCAAGCCATAAAATCCTATTTTCCAATTTTCTTACTTCACATAACATATTTAATTCATTTACTCATAACTAGTCTATTTTCATAAAAAATACCAAATCAGTTATAAAAATATTTTTTTTCTGGGATTTAGCAGAATATAGTCCCATATTGAACATATATTTTTCTCAGAATTTTTAAAACTCATTTACTATTTTTCATATGGCCAAAACCGCCGAATATTTAGACATTTATCATAAATTGTACTTTTATCCAAAAATTCCGAAATTCACAGAGTACACTGATATTATATAGATATACATCCAATAAAAATTTCATCAATTTTGGAGTTAACCGCAAGGAATTATAAGCGGTTACTTTTAAAATAGTCTTTTCCCATAAAATTCATAACTCTTAATCTATACATCCAAAAATCATCATTTTTGGACACAATCAATAAAACTCATCAAAATATCATTTTAAATTTTTTTAGAATTTTTTGAAGGTCAAAAGAATTACGAACTGAAAAACATAATAACCCTTAAAATCCCTTACTATCCCTTACCTCAAAAGTGCAGTATTTCTGACTGGAATGCAAAGCCGAAGGAAAGTTGCACTGAATAGCAACTCTCAAAGTATCTAAATACTCACAAAATATGCTTCATAATATAGAGAGAGAAAGAAAGAAAGCTTATGTTTCTGGTGTGATTTTCAATTCTAACTTAGCCATTTATTTATAGGAAAATGTTAGCACGCCGAAGTAGACTTAACCTGCAACCTGATGGCTTTACCTACTACTATTCTCACCCACCATATTTGAATAAAAATTTCAGCACATTTCTTCACCAACCAAGAGTGGGGCCCACCAATTCTAGAATTTTCTACCAAAATGATTAACTCCGAAAATTCAACAATTTCTGAACCAGACATATCGTAAAATTCATAACAATTCATACGTTCATTTTTAACGGTTCAAAATTTGTGGACATATACTCAACTTATATATGTATAACATATCCAAATATTACCACGATCCAACGGTCGGATTAAAAATTATAACACTCGCAAAATATCTTAAAAACCCTAATTTTTAATACCTCAATTCCGATAAAAATACTGATAAAAACCTCAACATTAACTCCTTCATTTTTAACCACAAAAATATATCCCTCATTTATATCCACATAAAATAAATATTTCCTTATCATATGAATCAATAATTAATTATTCACAAATAATATTACAGAGTCACAATTATGACAACCAGGCCGTTCCCAAGAAAGAGGGGACTTTCCGATAAGGATTTCTCCGTACTGGCGCGTAATTAGATGACCAAACCTCTCCTTAGACAAAACTTTCTAGACATTGTCAATAATGCTATCTAATAATATTATTCTAAATAATATGAATTATTGATCTGATAATGGAGATGATGTGCAGTGACAATTATTGAGCAACAATAATATAAAATATCAACGCAGCAATTATTGAATCAATAAAATAAAATATTGAACAGTAATTACTGTAACAATTATTGAGTAGTGTCTTCTTACGTAAGGATCAATAATTCAAAAATATTGTGCAATACCGTGTGCTACTGTGCAATAACGCGTATTACTGTATTTTAACCACCGGGTATTCCAACAGTGTTAACGGTAACAACTACGCTGTTATTTGTAAAAACTCAAATTTGTCATTTTCTTCACCCGACAGTTATTCTGTTATGGGGCCCACAAATGGCTGCGCCGTCGTACGAATATTCCCCGACAGAAAGAATATTCCACGGCCAAACGAATATTTCCGACAACAATGAATATTTTATGACCACTTGTGTATTTTGAAAAAAAAAATTCATATCTCACCCTTAACTTTAACATTTATCAATTTAATCATTTACTGAATAGTAATTATAAGAAAAATTGAATACTTTTATTTCATAAAATTCGGGGTCTTACATATTAAATATAAAAAAAAATCATATACAGAATAATCAAGAAATTTAAAATAATTATTTGTAAAAATAAACGGTGTTTGGTGGCTTCAAATTATTTGTCAACTTGCAAAAAAAATTCCTATGAAAACGACTTCGTTTTGATACACAGACAAAAAAAGAGTTATGAGACATTGGATCTCCTTTCTGATGTGTTGTCAACTCCACAGCAAAATCCTCACAAGATCCTCACAGAGAAATCCTCATAAAGGATCCAGATTCGTCCTCTCCCAGATAAGAAGAAAGAAAATATCAAAAACTTATGTGAAAACAGTGCCCCTTTTTTATTATTAAGTTCATCCATATATGGTGAATTCAACAATTTACAGTTTACCACATTCTTTTATAAGTCATTTTTTATAAAATTCTTTTGTCACAAATTAATACTCGTAATATTTTGGAGACTAAAGATTATATATAAAAATATGACACAAAATAATATGTATAATAGTTATACAGAGAAATATCAACTAATTATTATCTGACACGTTATTTTATATTGGCTTAAATATAATTTACTATCCTAAATTATAGGTCATATTCCACTTCGGTGATTCACCTTTCAATTTTATCAATTAGATTATTAAAGTATTAATTTTTTCCACTTTGGTCCAATTTAAGTTGCCACATCATAAATTGGTGACGTGGTTATTTAAGTGGGCCATTAGTCAGCGGATGTGGCTAAAAAAAAAATACTTTTTTAATTATGAATTAAATAATTCTGATAAAATAGAGGGTAAAATGGTCACAACAAAATTGATTCAGACAAATTAAACAAATTAAAATCTTCAGATCAATAACAATTGATCTAAACCAAGCCCCAAAGTCGATAGCCCAAACTCGATCCAAAAAAGCCCTAGCTCAAGAATCAACGATTCCAGCAAAGGATTGAGACCAAACCATCGCCTCCCAAAGCCACCATGAACACCATCCTTGCATCCCTGCATACCCAAATCCAACACAGAAAAAGAAAAAAAAGGAACAAAACCATCGCCTCCCAAAGCCACCATGAACACCATCCTTGCATTTTACTGAAATAAAATACACCATTAACAAATTACTATAAAATAAATTCAGTAAACAAATTAGACAATTAAAATTAAAATAATCATAACATCATAACACTCATCATCCACGATACCCAAACCTTCATCGAAGAGCCGTCTCCGTCTTCACTCCTAAAATTTGAAATCCTCAGTCTCCAATAATAAGACCCAAACAAGCATCCACCCCTGCCATTCCAGATCAATCACCATAGTTGCCGGCGAAAGGATCATCAAAAAATGCAGGGGATATTGCCTGAATCTGCAAAAATTCTGGCAAGAAACCCCCGATTCTGCTGAAGACCATAGCTGGACAAGGCGAATCAAAACAAAGAGGCCATGGGAACCCAATACCCGAATAGATCAACACATAGAGACAATATAAACAGATCTGGCAGAGAAAAGCGGATCAAAAGCAGCCACAAACTACATCAGATCCAACCGAAAATCAGATCACCAGAACATTTGAAAACTGAACTGGACAGTGGAAATAGTTCCAGTAGTTATTGTGACGCCCCCAAAATAGGTCCACACGGCCCATTCTGAGTCGTCAGATATCATACTATAAAAATCAAATACAAACTTCATTTATACAACGGTTGAACTATCGTGCAGAATACGACCACAATTAAACTATGAGTTTTAATACAAATGTATGTAACTCTCATGGTGCCTCGACCAAAACCTTATAATGGTACTTTACATAAAAGTACAGTCAAAAATTATTTTAGAAATTAAAATCTGTGGGAAGTACTCAAGAAAACCTTCGTACATGGGAGGCCATGCGTCTAGGTTATGATAGATATCATATGTCCACAGAATTATCCTTGGTTGACCCAATTCAATTGGAAGAATTAGTAGAAAATGAGAATGATGTGAATGAAAAAATTGGTAATCTAGATGAAAATGAAAATAATGATGAACCTTTCCTTGATGAAAATGAAAATATTGACTTGCCATGAAAATGAATGTCCCGAAACAAGATTTGATTTGAACATTTATGATTCACGAGTTTGGGATAATCTTGATGTAAAAATGAGAGATTTACTTGTAGAAAAAGGTCCCCTAAGAGAAACTAATCTCAAATTCCCCATAGACGAACACAATAGACATTTTTCCTTTAAATTATTATCTTAGCATGTTACTAAATGGGGAAACTAAGGATCAAAAATGGCTAGTGTACTCCAAGGAGTTGGATAAAGTGTTTTGTTTCTGTTGTAAGTTGTTTAAAACAATGAATTCTAGAAGTCAGTTAACTAGTGAAGGAACTAGAGATTGTAAACATCTTGGTGAGAAGCTTAAACAACATGAAAGTAGTATTAAACTCCTCACTAACTTGAGGTCTTGTGTTGAATTGCAAATCAGATAGAAAATAATTCAAATAATAGATACAGAATTACAAGAGCTAATCAAGAAAGATACACTACATTGGAAAAATGTTATTGTCAGAATCATTGCTGTTGTGAAATGTCTTGCTATACATAATTTGGCTTTTCGTGGAACAAATGAAAAAATTTATAAAGATGGTAATGGTAACTTTTTAGTCCTACTTGAAATGATTGCAGAGTTTGATCCAGTAATGCAACACCATTTTTGACTCATTAAAGATAAGAACATTCATTATCATTATCTTAGCCATAAAATTCAAAATGAGTTGATAGCTATTTTAGCATCAAATGTTTAACATGCAATCATTGAAAAAATAAAAACAGCTAAATATTTTTCAGTCATTCTTGATTGTACTCCTGATGCAAGTCACAAAGAACAAATGACTTTAATATTGAGGTGTGCAGATGTTTCCAGTACTCCAATAAATATAGAAGAGTACTTTTTAGAGTTTCTAAATGTGGAAGATACATCTGGATTAGGAATTTTTAATGAATTGCAAAATGTAATGGAGTCCCTTACACTTAATATTGATGATGTGAGGGGATAAGGTTATGATAATGGCTCTAATATGAAAGGGAAAAATCTAGGTGTGCAAAAAAGATTACTTGATATAAATCCTGGAGCATTTTACATGCCATGTGGTTCTCATTGTCTCAACTTAATAGTTTGTAATATGGCCAAGTCACGTGTTAAAGCAAAATCTTTTTTTGGAGCATGTCAATGCATATATACGGTATTCTCTAATTCAACAAAGCGATGGAGTGTGTTACTTGATTACATAGATGGTTTGACTTTGAAATCATTGTCAACTACACGTTGGGAAAGTCACATTGAAAGTGTTAAAGAAATAAAATCTCAAGCTTCCCAAATCAGAGAAGCTTTATTTAAATTAACAGAAATTAGTGAAGATGCCAAATTAAGTAGGGATGCTCAAAGTTTAGCATTAGGAGAGCTTTCAAGTTTTGAATTTATATTAAGTTTAGTTATTTGGCATGACATTTTGCATAAGATTAACTTAGTTAGTAAAAAGTTACAATCTGAAGACATGCGTCTTGATGCTGCTGTACGACAATTAGAAGGACTTGTTTTACTTTTTGAAAACTATAGAATAAATGGGTTTGTTTCAGCCATGATTGATGCTAAAGAAATTTCCCTTGATATGGGAATTGAGCCTGTATTTCCAAAAAAAACGTTAAATTTGTAGAAAAAGGCATTTTGATGAGGTTTCCAATAATGATAAGGAACAACAACCAGCTGAAGAATCATTTAGAACTGATTATTTTCTTGTTATAGTGGATATTTCTCTTAGTGAATTTAAGAGTAGGTTTGAACAATTGCATTGTTTTGAATCAATTTTTGGGTTCTTATTTGATGCTGCAAAGTTGACTTCGTTTGATGATAATGAATTGAAAAGTTCTTGTGTGAATCTTGAAAATGCTTTAAAACATGGTGATGTTTCTGATGTTGATGCAAGAGACTTATTTTCAGAATTACAGGTGTTACAAGTGATGTTACCAAAAGAAGCATATAAAACAGATAAACTGTGACGCCCCCAAAATAGGTCCAATCCATCTAACCTATTCTGAGTCGCCAAATACATAGTACAGAAAACAACTATAACTTTATTACTATAATTGTCGTGCAAAATACAACAACACATATACTGTGAGTTTTAATACTAACTGTGACTCATGTCCCAACTATGGACAGTACCTCGCATTGATACATTACATAAAGGTACAATCAATAACTGTTTTAGAAATTAAAATCTTTGGGAAGTGTTGAAGGAAACCTTCGTATATGGGAAGCCACGCGTCTATGTTATGATAGATATCATATGCCCACAGAATTATCCTTGGTTGACCCAATAGACCCCAAAGAAAAATGAGAAGATTACTATCATGTTCTTTCCAATGGTGAGTCTTCTCTTGACATATAACTATCTCCCCTATCTGCAAGTGAAAATTATATTTCAACCAAACTCCAAGATCATAAAGGTAGTGCTCGTAGATATACTCAGCAAGTGAATGCGCACAACCCTGTCTTATGATAACACGAGGTTGTATGTCATTAGACATCTTGTATGATAGTGACAAAACACCCTTCCAAAGTTAGGTTCACCTCACCCTATTCGGTTCACCAAAATTAAATATCAAATGACGTATACAATATGACACACTTGTCTAAAGTTCTCAATAAAATTATTTCCATACTATTTAGGGAGAACCTCAATAGCTATAGACCACCGTTCTATTCTCCTGTTATCCCCGCTCGACCCGGCAACACTCTATTACCTGAAAGGAATTGTGAAGCAAAAGGGTGAGCACAACTAGCTCAGTAAAAAATATCATGACTAAATATAATTAAATTATCAATAGTCTTTATCAGTAATAAATCAGAGAGTTAGAACATATGGTAGATGATAAACTTTTCAACCATAGTTGCAGCGGAACGAGCAATCCATTAGAAGAGTCAAATAGACCATAAAGTCTATTATCTTCTCCTTGTTAAAAGTCCACCAACAATGTTTTATCCCTGTAACATAAATCAACAGTTCCTGTCCACATTCATGTGAATAACTCATAATCATATTTATGGTTCTAAATTCCTCTTCTCATCCAGGACAAAGATAATTTTCATCACTTGTCTTTACCTGAAATATCAAATATCATGGTTATACCAAATCACATTTCCTGTTCATAATCATACTAACAAATTCATCTTTACAGTATGGGCCAAAGATATTCATCAACAAGTCATCTTTGCACTACGGGCCAAAGATATTCAAAAACAGGTCAACTTTACACTACAAGTCAAAGATATTCAACAACAGATCATCTTTGCACTACAGGCCAAAGATATTCAAAAACAGGTCATCTTTGTACTACGGGCCAAAGCTATTCAAAAACAG
The DNA here is from genome assembly GCA_016801055.1 of Panax notoginseng. NCBI lineage: Eukaryota > Viridiplantae > Streptophyta > Magnoliopsida > Apiales > Araliaceae > Panax > Panax notoginseng. The sequence goes on from CM029014.1 coordinate 19,336,732, forward strand.
GTCATCTTTGCACTACAGGCCAAAAATATTCATATCTCAAAAAAATACATAATCATTTCAGAATTTATATAAACCATAATTATAATCATGTTGAGCAATTCACCTTTGCACTTAAGCTAAAAATATTCAATTATAAATTTAATGGTCATGATCATACTAGTCAACGATTCAACTTTGTATTATTGGCCAAAGGGAACCCATAGTCACGATCATACCAATAATCTACCCATATATACACTCAAGTCAAAGAGAAATTTATTCACCAGGATTATAAAAATGTTATATATGATAATAAAAATAATATGATCAAAATATGGATTTAATTTCAAGAGTAAGATTCATAAATCAACGATAATTTGGTCAGAAAAAGAAACCATTTTTGTCGTGAATCGTACCATATACGTGAATATTAATTCCGACATAAAAAGATAAAGTTTCACAATAAAATTCATATCAATATTTATAACACCTTAATCCAAATGTTATAAATGACTTAATAATCTCATAATCTAATATTATTAATATTACAACAATATTTTAATCATTTCTTAAACATACAAATAATTTATTTTAATTATTTACATTTTATTAATTAATACATTTAATCATCCCAAAATGCAAAACTCATAAGATTTTATCACCAATAACCAAAACCCTCATCAAAAATCTTCATATACCTCATATATGATTCTCAAGCCATAAATTCATATTTTCTAATTTTCTTACTTCACATAACATATTTAATTTATTTACTCATAACTAGACTATTTTCATGAAAAATATCAAATCAGTACAAACAAATTTTCTTTTCTGAGATTTAGCAGAATATAGTCCCATATTGAACATATATTTTTCTCAGAATTTTTAAAATTCATTTACTATTTTTCATATGGCCAAATCTGCCGAATATTTAGACATTTATCATAAATTGTAATTTTGTCCAAAAATTTCGAAATTTACAAAGTATACTTCTGATATATACATGCACTCCCAATAAAAATATCACCAATTTTAGAGTTAACCACAAGGAGTTATAAGGGTTTACTTTTAAAATAGTCTTTTCCCATAAAATTCATAACTTTTAATCTATACATCCAAAAATTATCATTTTTTGACACAATCTAGAAAACTCATCAAATTATCATTTCAAATTTTTTCAAATTTTGTGAGGGTCAAAAAAATTACGAAACTAAAAAACATAATAACCCTTAAAATCTCTTACCTCAAAAGAGCAGTACTTCTGACTGGAATATCGGATGTAAAGACGAAAAAAACTTACACTGAATAACAATTCTCAAAGTATTTAAATACTCATAAAAATACGCTCGATAATATAGAGAGAGAAAACTTATATTTCTGGTGTGATTTTCAATTCTAACTTAAGCGCCTATTTATAGAAAAATGTTAGAACGCCAAAGTAGACAAAATAATAAAATATTATTATTATTTATCAACGCATGCTACTTGGAAAATTCAGCAGCCCTCCACCAAAGACCAACCATCTCAATTGAAAATAATTTGGCAGCCCACATGTTTAAAACAATAGTGGGTCTCACCCCTAATTTTAATAAAAAATTATTTTATTTTCCGAAACTTCAATAATTCATAGAAAATAGTCCGTTTATCAGAAAAATACGAATTTTATGTCCATTCCACATGAAATTGAATTCTCTACAACTTTTTAGCTTTAAGTTTTTTTCAAATTCCAGATAAAAAATATCCGAAATCCATAAACGGAAAATTTTTAACACCTCTTAAAATTTATAACAAATCATGTATTAATTTTTAACGGTTCAAATTTATGGACATATACTCAACTTATATATGTATAACATATCCAAAAATCACCACGATCCAAAGGTCAAATTAAAATTATAACTCACGCAGTAGAGCTTTAAGAATACCGATTTGATCTTTTAATACTTCCAATTCGACAAAATACTAATAAAATACCTCAACATTAATTCCTTCACTTATAACCACATAAAATAAATAAATCCATCATTTATATCCTCATCGAATAAATATCTTCTTATTAATAATTAATTATTCATAAATAATATTACAGAATCACAATAATGACAACCAGATAGTTTCTAGAAAAGAGGGGACTTTCTGATAAAGATTTCTCCTTACTGGCGCGCAATTAGGTGACTAAATCTCTCCTTGACAGAACTTTCTAGACATTGCCAATAATGTTATCTAATAATTTTATTCAAATAATATGAATTATTGATCTGATAGTGGAAAATACTGTGTAGTGACAATTATTGAAACAACAATAATATAAAATATCAACGCAGCAATTATTGAATTAATAAAATATTGAACAGTAATTACTGTAACAATTATTGAGTAGTTCCTTCTCACGTAAGAATCAATAATTCAATAATATTGTGCAATACCGTGTGCTACTGTGCAACAACGCGTATTACTGTATTTTAACCACCAGGTATTCCAATAATGTTAACGGTAACAACTACGCCATTATTTATAAAAACTCAAATTTGTCATTTTCTTCATTTGACAGCTATTCTATTATGGGGCCCACAAATGGCTGCACCGTCGTACGAATATTCCCGACAATAAGAATATTCCACGACCAAACGAATATTCCTCGAGAACAATGAGTATTTTATAACCACTTGCGTATTTTGTAAACTTTACATATATCACCCTTAACTTTAATTTTTATCAATTTAACCATTTACTGAATAGTAATTATAAGAAAAAGTGAATACTTTTATTTCATAAAATTTGGGGTCTTACAATCTCCCCTCCTTATGAAATTTCGGCCCCGAAATTTACGTTACTGGTATTTCAAAGAGTTAAGAATACATTGCTTTCATTTCAGATTCTATCTTCCCTGTCATCATGATTTCTCCATTGCTCATCTCCTGTATTTCAGATATCATTCTAGAATACAACTTCAAAACAAAGGTTAATTGACATATCACAATTTGTCAACTTAAGTAAGAAAATTCAGCTTAGGTAGGACACACACTAGCGAAGAATTTACTCGTCTCTCCCCTCCTAGTTCTATTCCCCGATCTCCTCCAGAGATCATATCCCTAAGCTCTGATACTAACTGTAACGCCCCCAAAATAGGTCCAATCCATCCAACCTATTCTGAGTCGCCAAATACATGGTATAGAAAATAACTACAACTTTATTACTATAATTTTCGTACAAAATTTAACAACACATATATTGTGAGTTTTAATACCAACTGTGACTCATGTCCCAACTATGGACAACACCTTACATTGATACATTACATAAAGGTACAGTCAATAACTATTTTAAAAATTAAAATCTTTGAGAAGTGCTGAAGAAAACCTTCGTACATGGGAAGTCACGTGTCTAGGTTATGATAAATATCATATGCCCACAGAATTATCCTTGGTTGACCCAATAGACCCCAAAGAAAAATGAGAAGATTACTATCATGTTCTTTCCAATGGTGAGTCTTCTCTTGACATATAACTATCTCCACTATCTACAATTAAAAATTATATTTCAACCAAACTTCAAGATCATATAGGTAGTGCTCGTAGATATACTCAAGAAGTTGATATGCACAACCCTGTCTTATGATAAGATGAGGTTGTATGTAATTAGACATCTTGTATGATAGTGACAAAATACCCTTCCAAAGTTGGGTTCACCTCACCCAATTCGGTTCACCAAAATTATATATTAAATGACGTATACAATACGACACACTTATCTAAAGTTCTCAATAAAATTATTTTCATACTATTTAGGGAGAACTTCAACAGCTATTGACCACCGTTCTATTCCCTTGTTATCCTCGCTCGACCCGGCAACACTCTTATTACCTGAAAGGAATTGTGAAGCAAAAGGGTGAGCACAACTAGCTCAGTAAAAAATATCATGACTAAATATAATTAAATTATCAATAGTCTTTATCAGTAATAAATCAGAGAGTTAGAACATATGGTAGATGATAAACTTTTCAACCATAGTTGCAGCGGAACGAGCAATCCATTAGAAGAGTCAAATAGACCATAAAGTCTATTATCTTCTCCTTGTTAAAAGTCCACCAACAATGTTTTATCCCTGTAACATAAATCAACAGTTCCTGTCCACATTCATGTGAATAACTCATAATCATATTTGTGGTTCTAAATTCCTCTTCTCATTCAGGATAAAGATAATTTTCATCACTTGTCTTTACCTGAAACATCAAAGATCATGGTTATACCAAATCACATTTTCTTTTCATAATCATACTAATAAATTCATCTTTGCACTACGGGCCAAGATATTCATCAACAAGTCATCTTTGCACTACGGGCCAAAACATTCAAAAACAGGTCATCTTTGCACTACAGGCCAAAGATATTCAACAATAGATCATCTTTGCACTACAGGCCAAAAATATTCAAAAATAGGTCATCTTTGCACTACGGGCTAACGATATTCAAAAACAGGTCATCTTTGCAGTACAGGCCAAAGATATTCATATCTCAAAGAAATATATAATCATTTCAGTATTTATATAAACCATAATTATAATCATGTTGATCAATTCACCTTTGCACTTAAGCTAAAAATATTCAATTGTAAATTTAATGGTCATGATCATATCAGTCAACGATTCAACTTTGCACTACTGGCCAAAGAGAACCCATAGTCACGATCATACCAATAATCTACCCATCTTTACACTCAAGTCAACGAAAAATTTATTCACCAGGATTATAAAAATGTTATATATGATAATAAAAATAATATGATCAAAACATGAAATTAATTTCAAGAGTAAGATTCATAAATCAACGATAATTTAGTCAGAAAAAGAAACTATTTTTGTCGTGAATCGTACCCTAGGCGTGAATAGTAATCCCGACACAAAATGATAAAGTTTCACAATAAAATCCATATCAATATTTATAACACCTTAATCCAAATGTTATAAATCACCTAATAATCTCATAATCTAATATTATTAATATTACAATAATATTTTAATCATTTCTTAAACTTATAAATAATTTATTTTAATTATTTATATTTTATTAATTAATGCATTTAATCATCCCAAAATGTCAAACTCATAAGATTTCATCACCAATAACCAAAATCCTCATAAAAAATCTTCATATACCTCATACATGATTCTCAAGCCATAAAATCATATTTCCAATTTTCTTACTTCACATAACATATTTAATTCATTTACTCATAACTAGACTATTTTCATAAAAAATATCAAATTAGTACAAACAAACTTTCTTTTTGGGATTTAGCAGAATATAGTCCCATATTGAACATATATTTTTCTCAGAATTTTTAAAATTTATTTACTATTTTTCATATGGCCAAAACTGTCGAATATTTAGACATTTATCATAAATTATACTTTTGTCCAAAAATTCTGAAATTTACAGAGTATACTTCTGTTATATACATGTACTCTCAATAAAAATTTCACCAAATTTGGAGTTAACCACAAGGAGTTATAAGGGTTTACTTTTAAAATAGTCTTTTCTCATAAAATTCATAACTTTTAATCTATACATCCAAAAATCGCCATTTTTGGACACAATCTAGAAACTTATCAAATTATCATTTTAAATTTTTCTAGAATTTGTGAGGGTCAGAAAAATTACGAAATTGAAAAACATAATAACCCTTAAAATCACTTACCTCAAAAGAGCAGTACTTCTGACTGGAATATCGGATGTAAAGCCGAAAGAAACTTGCACTGAATAACAATTCCCAAAGTATCTAAATACTCACAAAAATATGCTTGATAATATAGAGAGAGAAAACTTATGTTTCTGGTGTGATTTTCAATTCTAACTTAAGCGCCTATTTATAGAAAAATGTTAGAACGCCAAAGGAGACTAAATAATAAAATATTAATATTATTTATCAACGCATGCTACTTGGAAAATTCAGCAGCCCTCCACCAAAGACCAGCCATCTCAATTGAAAATAATTTGGCAGCCCACACGTTTAAAACAATAGTGGGTTCCACCCCTAATTTTAATAAAAATTATTTTATTTTCTAAAACTTCAATAATTCATAGAAAATAGCCCGTTTATCAGAAAAAATATGAATTTTATATCCATTCCACACGAAATCGAATTTTCTACACCTTTGTAGCTTTAAGTTTTTTCAAATTTCAGACAGAAAATATCCGAAATCCATAAACGGACGATTTTCAACACTTTTTAAAATTCATAACAAATCATGCTTTTAACGGTTCAAAATTTGTGGACATATACTCAAATTATATATGTATAATATATCAAAAAATAACAACGATCCAACGGTCGGATTAAAATTATAACTCACGCATTAGAGCTTTAAGAACACCGATTTGATCTTTTAATACCTCTAATTCGACAAAATACTAATAAAATACCTCAATATTAATTCCTTCACTTCTAACCACATAAAATAAATAAATCCATCATTTATATCCTCATCGAATAAATATTTCCTTATAAATGATTAATTATTCACAAATAATATTACAGAATCACAATAACGACCACCAGGCAGTTCCCAGGAAAGAAGGGGCTTTTCGATAAGGATTTCTCCTTATTGGCACAATTAGGTGACCAAACCTCTCTTTGACAGAAATTTTTAAATATTATCAATAAAGCTATCTAATAATTTTATTCAAATAATATGAATTATTGATCTGATAGTGAAAAATATTGTGTAGTGACAATTATAGAAATAACAATAATATAAAATATCAACGCAGCAATTATTGAATCAATAAAATATTGAACAGTAATTATTGTAATAATTATTGAGTAGTGCCTTCTCACGTAAAAATCAATAATTCAACAATACTATGCAATACCGTGTGCTACTGTGCAACAACGCGTATTACTGTATACCTCCAATTCGGCAAAATACTAATAAAATACCTCAACATTAATTCCTTCACTTATAACCATATAAAATAAACAAATCCATCATTTATATCCTCATTGAATAAATATTTCTTTATCAATAATTAATTATTCACAAATAATATTACGAAATCACAATAATGACAACCAGGCAGTTCCCAAGAAAGAGGGGGCTTTCCGATAAGGATTTTTCCTTACTGGCGCGCAATTAGATGACCAAACCTCTCATTGACAGAACTTTCTAGACATTGCCAATAATACTATTTAATAATTTTATTCAAATAATATGAATTATTGATCTGATAGTGGAAAATACTGTGTTGTGACAATTATTGAAATAACAATAATATAAAATATCAACGCAGCAATTATTGAATGAATAAAATATTGAACAGTAATTACTGTAACAATTATTGAGTAGTGCCTTCTCACGTAAGAATCAATAATTTAACAATACTGTGCAATACCGTGTGCTACTGTGCAATAACACGTATTACTGTATTTTAACCACCGGGTATTCCAACAGTGTTAACGGTAATAACTACGTCGTTATTTATAAAAACTCAAACTTGTCATTTTCTTCATCCGACAGTTATTCTGTTATGGGGCCCACAAATGGTTGCGCCATCGTACGAATATTCCACGACCAAATAAATATTTCCCTCTTTGACCCGTAGTGCAAAGATGAGCAGGTGTTTAGATGAACATGACCAACTGATGAATATCTTTGGCCTGTAGTGCAAAGATGAATATTTGATTCCAGATATATATTGATTGATGTTATAGAGATAAAATATTGACGAGGAACTTTTAAATTCATAGATAGAAGATAGTAGATTTTATTCTCTACTTAACTCTTCTAATGAATTATTATTTCTGCTGCGAATATTGATTTAAAATTTGTTGTCTATTGTATTCTATTAGATTTTTCCCTGTTGAAGACTAACGATAATTTGTTTTATGTTATCTTAGTCATAATATTCTTTACTGGGCTAGTTGAGCTCACCGTTTTCCTTTTTGTTTCATTTTTCTTCTCAGGAGGCGAGAATGTAGCGAGTACTAGTCGGGGTATGGAATAAAGGTTCTAGGAAGTTGTTTTAGTAGTCCTCACCATTTTTATAATATATTGTACCAATAATTGTAATAAGGACTTATTTGAGTGTGGATATTGTCTAGATAACAATATTTATATTTACACTCACAGTTTTTATGTTGTATTAATAAAGTTATAGTTGTTTCTATACCATGTTATTAACGACTCAAAATGGTTGATGTATACCTATTTTAGGGGCGTCACAATGATATCTACTATCTTCTATGATTTAAAAAGTTTTTCATCAACTTTATCACTGAGACTCAGCTTAATAAATAAACCACATCATCAAATCATCCCTGCACTACGGGCCAAGGATATTCATGTAATCATCAATGGTCATGATTATATCGAATAATCCCTGATCATAATCATATCAACCAACAGTCCATCTATGCACGTAAGCCAAAGATGACTTTCATCACAATATAAGCATGAGGATGATGACAATGATATAAGCATTTAATTAAATGAAAACAAAGGATAAATTTTAAAGATTCATAATTTAATTTATCCAGTATTCAATAATGTCCAAATTGTCAACATGATACTGTTTTGTGGAGTAAAATTTAAGAATAATATCCATGTATCAAAATTATTTTGACAGAAAAGAAATTAATTTTTTGGGTGAATAGTAATCGGGGTAATAGTACCCCGTAAATAGTACTTCGTGAATAGTAACTCGACATAAAAAATACCCCAAATTCCCGATTGAATAATATTATAGTATATAGTAATCGGGTGAATAGTAACCTGTGAATAGTAACTCGTGAATAGTATCCCGGCATGAAAAGTGTCCCGAATACCCGAGTGAATAATATTATAGTGAATAGTAACCGGGTGAATAGTAACTCGTGAATAGTACCCCGAGTGAAAATATTGATATTTAATGAGAAAGTTCAGATCAATATTTCAATGAAACGATACTGGATGAAGCGTAAAACTTCAAGGATATCCCACTAATTTCAGGAATTATAAAAGCAATACTTACCATAGTAAGTTTAGATGAAAAGAAATAACATACGAAACTACAAATGGATTTTCACCCGTAATACGGTACGTAATCCGCATAGACAGCTTATTCCGAGATATTAAAGGATGAATACGAAAAGTAGTATTCCTTATGAATACGAAAGAAATAATACCCCTTACCTTAGTAGAAAGCTGAATACTGCAAAAGTGAAGTAGCAGAATACTCTTCTTCTTGCTCTCTATAGTTTCTCTCTCTATAGTTTTTCTTGTGAATCTCAGTGAATTGGTGAGAATGAAAGAAGAATTAAGCTTCTATTTATAGGAGAATGGACTAAATAGTAACTAATTCATGAACGGTCCAGATTAATTTACTATTAGAACGGATGGTCCAGATTGATTACTATTAAAATCACAACCGACGGTCTAGATTGATTTACTTTTAAAACCACCACCGACGGTCCAGATTGATTACTTTTAAAACTACCACCGATGGTCCAGATTGATTACTTTTAAAACCACCACCAACAGTCCAGATTGATTAACTATTAAAATCACCATCAATGGTCCAGATTGGTTTACTATTAAAACCACCATCAATGGTCCAGATTGATTTAACTTATTACACTTTAGTACCCCTAAAGCTTTCCAAGTTTGTATAATTCCCCTCTAACTTTTGTAATTCACTTATCTTCAATAAACACATTCTTAATACTTCAACAATTACTGATCACTAATATTATAACTCACAATATTTAACAATCAGGTCGTTCCCAGAAAAGAGGGGGCTTTCCGATAAGGATTTTTCCTTATTGGCGTTCAATTAGGTGACCAAACCTCTCCTTGATAAAACTTCTAGACATTGTCAATATTGTAAATAATAATATGAATAACTTTGTTGTCTCAATTATTGATTTAATAATATAAAATATTATGCAGATGATATTGTGACAATAATTGAATCAAATAATGTGAGATACTATGCAACAATTACTGTAGCAATAATTGAGTAAACTGAGTGGCTTCTTATGTAAGCATCAATAATCAATACCGTGTGCTACTATGCAACCACGCGTATTACTGTACTTTTACCACCGAGTAGTTCAACAGTTAACTGTAAAACTTTCGCCGTTATTTTTATAAAAAGATATTTCTGTCGTTTTCTAACTACAACAATACTTTCGTTGTGGGGTCCACCAATGATTGTACCGTCGCACGAATATTCCCTGTTAAAATGAATATTCCCCGACCAATCGAGTATTTTATATCAACTTGCTTACTTTACAAAAATTTTCAAATATTACCCACAACTATAACATTATATCATATCCACACCATAATATTTAAAAATATATTTCGAGAAAAATTATTCTTTATTTTAAAAAAAGTTGGGGTCTTACAACCTCCCCTTCTTATGAAATTTCGTCCTCAAAATTAGGGTACATACCTGATATGTCGAAGAGGTGAGAATACCTTGATTTCATTTCAGATTCTAACTCCCAGGTCATTTCCTCCACATCGTGGTTTTTCCACAAAACTTTGACTTGAGGTATAACCTTGGAGCGTAGAATATGATCTTTCTTATCCAAAATTTTAACAGCTACCTCTTCATACGTTAAATCTTCCTCTATCTCGTCTGGTTCTAATTCAATAATGTGGTTCGGGTCTTTCACATATTTACGTAACATAGATATGTGAAAAACGTTATGAACACGAGACATATTTGGCGGTAAGGCGAGTTTATAGGCCACAGTTCCTACTCGATCGAGGATTAAAAATGGGCCAATGAATCGAGCATTCAACTTCTCATTTATATTTCATTTTATTTATAATGAAATATGGTGGAGTACCATTGAATTGTGAATATTATCTCATCCTCCAATAATATTTTACATGCATGAACATTTACTCTGCTGGAGAAGCTCAACTTGTACAGATAGATACCCATATATACAACCCCTCCATTCCATTCCTTAATATAATATTAAGACCAATATTATTTTATTTTTAAAAAAAAATTAATTAAAGAACTCGTTTAAGTTTTCTAAACAATTAATCATATAATTGATTATACTTTTTTGATAGTTGATAATATGCAATGTTTATAAAAGTCTTAATGATGATGATGTTATTTTATTACTTTGAATTTGTCACCTTAATTGCAACAATAATGTGCATAAAGTTGCCAATTTCAAGCGAATAATTTATAATACCCCATGAGTTAGCTTGGTAATAATGAGCTTGAATATCTAACAAGAAGCAAATACATATGTAATGGTAATATTACGGGTACTGAATGGTTGACTCATTACACATCAGATTTATAATTATAAAAAAAAATTATCGTGCTACTTATTTTCTTTTTATAAATTTAGGACTTCAACTATTATAATTATTATTATTATTTTTTACATATTATTTTGTTAAATAAACTTGAGTAAAAATGACTTTTGGCAGAAGATGACAAAAACAAAAAATGAATAAAAGGAAGGTACAATTACATATTCTATTACATTTTTAAAAATAATTACAACAATAATGCACTCATAAAATATTTACACAATTAATGTATTTAAAGTTTTATTTTCATAATTAGTGCAATTAGGTTTCTTTAAATTAGGGAATTAGTATGCAATTAGGATTCCATCTCTCATCTTCCAATTAATAAATTCATCTTCCATAATACCAACAACATCTTCTGAGCGAACATCACTTGGAATACGGCAATTCTCAATGTCCCAAAGAATAGCAACAAGAACATCCATAGAGTTCTGGAGTTGGGAAGGAGGTTGATGTAAGTTTGTGTTAGAAATTGTCACATGTGCTTGTGTTGCCTCATCTTCTTCGCCATCGTCGGAATGGCTTTTGCCGCTGCCACGACTGTTGCAGAGTATGCCACATCATCCATACCGGCGGAGGGGCCTTCGGATGAGATCGGAACTACCGATGGAAGTGACGATGCAGCACATGTTGTTGGAGGCGATGGTGGTGGGTTCCGTCCAATGGGTAGTGGTGGTGAAGATTGCGGTGGGCTTAATATTGGTTTACTTAGTAAATTAAGTAATTAATATCTCTACCAAACTACCAAATAAATTACAGTCCTTCTCTCATCGTGAATCTTCATGAACTCATTCGCCGACGAATCCTTCCAACCGATTGTACAGTTGGTAGCCAAATATTCATACCAAGGTAACCAATTCAATATTATTAGGTTTCTAATTTATTTTTAAAAAATCTATATTTATTTAATAGTGCAGTTGGTAGCTAACACTTTATACAAATGTTACCAATTCAGTTTTATTGGGTTACCAATTAATTAAAAAAAAATTATTGTAGATTTTTTTTATAATGCAATTGGTAGACAAAACTTAATACAAAGGTAACCAATTCAGTTTTATTGGATTACCAATTAATTATAAAAAATCTATTATAGATTTTTTTTTTCATAGTGCAATTGGTAGCCAAACCTTAATACAAATGTAACCAACAAAAACTAAAATTGTTACCTTTGAAAGTTTTGGTTACCAACTGCACTGAAATTTCTATTGGTTACTCACAAAAACTAAAATGGTTACCTTTGTATAAATATTTAGATACCAACTGCACTAAAATTTATCTTTTTCTCCTTTTAATTTCTGGACTAAATCAACATTCGTCATAATGGCAGCTATGGCCGGCGTCCATGGTGTTGAAGCGGCGGCGAAGGGGCGGCGGCGAAGGGGAGGAGGAAGATGACGTTGCCAAACTTTGAATATTTGAATTTTAATTATTATTTTTGAATTTGAATTTGATTTGTTTGTTAGATCTAATATATTTGAATTTGAATTATTAATTATGGTAGTTATTTCTCCTTGATTTTAGGTTTCCTTATTATTATGAATTGAATCCTATATTAATTCCCTAAATTAAGGAATCCTAATTGCACTAATATTGTAAATAAATATAGAAAGTGTATTAATTATGTAAATTTTTTATGAGTACACTAATAGTGTAATTACTTTCTAAATGTTGTATACTTACGTAAAGGACCCTAAAAGAAAATTCAAGTCAAAATGGGCCTATGAGTCCAAAACCACTTCAAATAAGCCACTTGACCATGACCCAAAATATGTAGCTCAAATGTGGGCAATCCAGCCCGAATATCCTCACCACGAACATTTGTAACCCGTAACCCTACATATAAAAGCAAATCTATCTTTACATTTTGCTATTAGGGTTTTTAGCTTCTTTATTCGCATTTGCCTCTCTCTCTCTCAGTTGCAAATCCTCCGGCAGCAAAAATGGTGAAAGGACGTCAAGGCGAGCGAGTCAGGTTAGAGCTATAGCTTTCTTTCTCCTCTCCATTTCCATTAAAATCTACAAAAACATCATTTGATTTTACGTTCGTGATCGATTGATTTCAGGCTCTACGTAAGAGGAACAATCCTCGGTTACAAGCGGTCTAAATCGAACCAGTATCCAAGCACCTCGTTGATTCAAATTGAAGGAGTGAACACCAAGGAGGAGGTCACCTGGTACCAGGGTAAGCGACTAGGATACATCTACAAGGCCAAGGTGAAGACTGGCGGCTCACACTATCGCTGCATTTGGGGAAAAGTGATTAGGCCTCATGGTAACACTGGTGTTGTCCGTGCTAAGTTCAAGTCCAATCTTCCTCCCAAATCCATGGTATTATTATGCAATCTTATTAAAGTTTATGTATGTGGTTTCTTATATATGAGTTTTTTGAAATGGGGTTTTGATTTGTGTAATTGTTCGTTGCTTGCAGGGAGCTAGGGTCAGGGTTTTCATGTACCCAAGTAATATATGAGGTAATGTACTTGCCTTTTTGTGCTATTGTATTTTAGTAATGGTTTTATTTGTTTGCTTTTGTTTTCCATTTGATTTGGTTGAAATTGGAGAGTATAAGCTCTGTATTAGTTCATTAACATATATTTTGGGTAATTTCTAGCTGCCAGGTTAGGACCTGAAAAAATCATTTATGTTAGTGTAACATTTGTAGTTACCTTTGTTTTTTAACTTTAGTTAACCTTAATAAGTTTGCCTCTGAACTTGATTGCATGCATATTGTAGTTTCTGTTTTTGTGTGTATGATCTTTTTTGATGGCTGGCCTTAGTTGATTAATTTTAAAATATTAAGGTCATGAGACATGAATAATTAACAAGTACCAAGATTTATGGTTGTTTCCTATTAAAGGCCACAATAATTTCCCCTTGACTTGGAGCATCTTCAGCAGGCCGGCAATGAACAAATCCTAGACTAAGATACAAATCTCGCTCCAGTAGACAGACTAAAGATAGTCCATCGGATTTTCCGGCAAGACAAAACGACTATATCAAGGAATCAAAACTGATGGACTATAATTTTTAATATATTTAAATAGGAGAGATGTTGATGAAGAAGAAGGGAGATGGTGAAGAAGGAAAAGTGGGATTCTGAAGAAGGAGACAAGCGACAAAGAAGAAGAAAGAAGAAGATGAGAAGTGTCTAATAAAAAAGTAACGAATAGAAATTAAAAAATTTATAAATATGCACAATAATTTAATATATTTTACCTATCTCTCAATCAACTACTTCAACTTTTAACAATTATAAGTATTTTGTTAATAATAATTTATATTTTTATTATATTTGATTTTTAGTTTTTTATTGATAATATTTCTTTAATTTATTTTTTAGATGGAAAATTATGGTCCTCCTATGTATTATATTATTTTTTATTATATTTGAGTTTTTTTGAATTTATTGATTATTTTAATTTTTTTATATTATAGTTCACGGGATAGTCCACATGATAGTTCATTTGCTAGAAGGATTGAAGACTAAAGGACATCTGCTGATGTAGTCCAACAGATAGTTCATCTGCTAGAGATGCTCTTAGTAACAGAAGATTTATAAAAGTTTGTATTTCTTAAATTGTAATATGTTTGGACTTCAGTAATCTCAGTAACATGAAGACCATACACATGCTGGGTAATTTTTTTGAGGGGATTGATATTTTCGTAGGTTATTTTGATAGTTCTGCTATGGCCCCACATTCAAATTGAAAATCATCTTTTGTGCCCAATTTACCCCTATTTGCAACAACACATGATTCCACTCTCTCTCTCCCACCTTCTGCACTTCATCTTCTCTTTCTAACCTCCACAACTATCCCAATCTAACCCAATTTCACCTACTCAAGTAGAAAGTAAGTAATCTTTCGTTCGATGAGAGAAAGACCCACAAATATGAACTACATAGAAATTATCTAATCCAATCCATCATCTACTCCCTCTGTCAAAACTCCCCCGTACCTACATCTAATTCAAATCCATAGTTGTCATAGTGGTTTTATGATGTCTTTATCATGTTAGATCTATTGAAAGACGAGGGACGTGGTGCAAAGATCAGTAGACGGCGGAGAGCTCAATTAGGTGTTGTAACAAGTAGGGCAAAATGGACACAAATAAATTACTTTTAATTAGGATGTAGGGTCCATTGCGGAAATATCAATTCCCTTTTTTTTAATTAATTGAAAACCAAATAATCCGTTGAAATCATGTATCTGTGTGTATTTGGTTTTATCATTGGTTTCCATGTTTGCATGCTTGTGGAAGAATATCTTGATTATGCCTTTTTTGGTGGTGATACTTCTGTTTCAATTGATAGATAATAACAATTTTCACATTTAGCTAAATGGTATTGTCACTTTAAACTTCTTTAGAATTATCTCTTATTCACTTTTATAACAGATTTACCACTTACTTATTTGTGAATCCTCCAATATGGCATTTTTACTGCAAGTGCAAGCTTCCTTAGAAATGTAGCATTTAGAGTAAATGCTTGTCCCCTAGTTGTCAATGAAAGAGTTAACTTCTATCTATCCAAGCATTGTTTTATTGGTACAGGGACACATTTCCTTTTGGCCTTGTTTTTGTGAAAGAGTCTAACTTAACTAATAAAACTAAAAATAAATGAATTGTTACCTCGATCGAGGATTATTCATTAACCTTTATACATTGCGTACTGCCTGCTTTTGTAGACATGTTTATGATTGTTTTATGTTGTAATTTTGTTTGTGTTTTCTTATTTCAGTTTCTACTCAAGGGAAAAAGAAAGGATTGTAATTTCTAGCTTCAAAAGGTTTTGAATATCATTGTCGAAGTCAACACCGATTGAGAGACTTGCATTGCATTTTAGTTTTTATTTCTTTTGGAGAGCTGAATGCTATGTAATTTCTCAAGTTAAAGTAGCCTGTCTTTGCACAATTTTTTACTTGTTTAGTACACAATTCTAGAACATATGACATGATTTGACGAATTTATAATTATTTGGGTTCTCGGTTATTCCTTGCTTTGAACTAACTTTAACCTGTTTCCACTCTGCTACTTAACCTCCTTCCTGTCCTGAAGAAGAAGATGGAGTACTACTGAATCGAGAATAATAAAATTCCATTAACAAGTAGCAAGGGAGCGAATAGAGAGATTGAGGATGGGGAGCGAGAGAGTAGTAGGAAAGTGATAATTTTAGGTGGCAAAGGCTCTTCTCTTGCGCATTGATTCTTCTTCCAAAATTTCCTCCTCTCCTACCAAAACTCCCCGACGAATTCAGGGCTTCTCTTCTTCTCCTCCTAAACAAGCTCGTCCTCCTCTCATCATCCACTTCAATTCCAAATGCAGCTGCGGCCTCTCTGTATATCTTTCTCTCTACTTTATGTACCTGCTGCTAATTTTCATGTTAGTGGTGTTTCAAACTTGCACGAAGCTTTTTGGGTTCCTTTCCATCTGCATCTTCTTGCTGCTTTGTTTATTTGACTCTTTTTGTACTTGGTTTCAAGTTTTTAGTAATGAAATTTTATTACTTGTCAAGTAGTAGTAGTGAAATGTGGTAATCGCATAACTTCATTTAACTAACCCATTAATATATTTCCACATCTAAATGCCTAATGTCCATCCTATATTAGTGTAATTTTGCTGATATTCAGATTCAGTATGATTTATTTATGGATGTGGTGGACTAGGCATATCTATTATCTATTATTATTATATATACTAAATTACAGTACATGACACAATAAATTGACACATGTTATTCTAAAAATTTAACACATGTCCATCCTAATTAATGCTTCTTATTGCCCTTGATAAAAATATCTTTGACAATAACTTTGATATATATACTGATCACCTTATTTTATGGATATTATCAATAGCCACGTTATTTTAAGATCCATTAATTAGATAACTCTCTTAGGCAACAACTAAATTAGATCAATTTAAACACGATAGGACCAACTTGCTTTTTACGAAAAATTAATTTTAATTATTTGAAAAGTAAATTTCCTTTAATATTATATTTTTATTTATTTTACATACTTTTCATAGTTCCATGCATTTAAAAATTATTTTCAAATTCATTTTAAAACTTCAATCTATTAGCTTCTAAAAATTCTTCCAATTATTTGAACTACACTAATTGATTTTAAATATATGAAAATTTATTTGCTTAACCAATTTATGGAAAACTCAATCAATTTAAAATTCACGTGAATATTTATTTTTATCTTTAAAATAATAATTTTGTAGTATCTGATATTTTTTAAAGTGGTTCAATAAATCAAATTAATTTACATGGATTGAAATTGTAATTTTCACTAATTAATTAGTAAAAGAATCTAATTGGGTTTTTTTATGGGATACTGGAAGTATGATTAATTTTGTCATGAAACTTGAAATTGGTTTAATTATTTTATTAAAATGAAATGAACAATTTACGTGAGTTCATATGAGGCTGTGCTGATGTGGTAAGATTTTGAATGGATTTATTATCTATTATCTGTTATCTACATAGCGCCATTGAATGACATGTGCCTTTCTCACATTGTAACACATGTTCTATATAATTAATGTGCATCCCACACTAATTTAATTATATTACAACATAATATTATACCATTTATAATTATATTACAACATAATATTATATTGTTTAAAACACTTCAAATAATTATATCCTAAAATTACTACTTTTCTAATATTATATCATTCATAATTATACCAAGCATTATATCATACATGTATGGTATAATATTATAATACACATATATAATAAAATAACTATCTATCTAAACTGTGCGGATATTATCATTATTCATTACTAATTTAATTATATTACAGCATAATATTATACCATTTATAATTATATTACAACATAATATTATACAGTTTAAAATATTTAAAACAATATTAAAATAACAAATAATATCAATCATAACTTACTTTGTTTATTTTATAATCTCATAAATCACTATTTTCTCAATCTAAACGGTTTTTATATTATTATTATTTTGATTTTATAATCCCTTAAATCACTACAAAATCTAAACTGTTCTGATAATGTTAACTGTTCTAATATTATGATTATTAAATTAATTATTAACTTTTAAAATCACTACTTTTTTAATTCCAAAATAATATTTTAAATTTATAATCCACTAAATCACTATAAATCTAAATTATTTTGGTAATGTCAACTGTTCTGATATTATCACTTCTAATTTAATTATTATCTCCTAAAAGTACTATTTTTTAATCCCAAATTAATATTTTGATTTTATAATCCCCTAAATCACTACAAATCAAAATTATTCTGATAATGTTAATTGTTCTAATATTAGCATTACTAAATTAATTATTATCTCCTAAAATCGCTACTTTTTTAATCCCAAATTAATAGTTTGAATTTATAATCCACTAAATCACTACAAATCTAAATTGTTTTAGTAATGTCAACTGTTCTGATATTATCATTTTTAATTTAATTATTATATCCTAAAATCACTATTTTTTTTAATCCCAAATTAATATATATTTTTATTTTACAATTCCCTAAAATCCACTACTTTTCTAAACTGTTACTAATTTAATTATATTAAAACATAATTATTGTATCATAAAATAATTATTTTTCTAATATTATAACATTCATAATTATACCATACATATATGGTATAATATTCTAATACACGTATATAATAAAATCACTACCTATCTAAACTGTGCAGATATTATCATTACTAATTTAATTATATTATAACATAATATTATACCATTTATAATTATATTACAAAATAATATTATACAATTAAAACATTTAAAACAAAATTTAAATAACAAATAATATAAATCATAAGTTACTATGTTGATTTTATAATCCACTAAATCACTACTTTTTCAATCTAAACGATTTTTATATTATCATAACGTAATTATTATCTTCTAAAATCATTACTTTTTAATCCTACATTATTATTTTAATTTTATAATCCCCTCAATCACTATACATCTAAATTGTTCTAATAATGTTAACTGTTCTAATATTATCATTGCTAAATTAATTATTATCTACTAAAATCACTACTTTTTTTAATCCCAAATTAATATTTTAAATGTAGAACTCTCTAAATCACTACAAATCTAAACTATTTTGATAATGTAAACTGTTCTGATATTATACTTTTAATTATTATCTCCAAAAATCACCACTTTATGATATTATCATTACTGAGCTATTATCATTACACTCCGTTATTTATCCAAATTTTCTTATCAAATATCCGATCAATCCCTTTGCAGCAATTGTTGATATCACATATCCTAATTTATTGAAAAAATTTGACAATGACTTTTATTTCCAAGACCAAGCCATCCTTGCTCCTACACTTGATGCTATAAATAAGGTGAACGAATATATAATGTATTTATGGCCAGGTGATGAAATACCATATCTAATATGTCCTATGTAAGGTTGATGAAAACTCAAACAGCTATGAAGGCATTTACATCCTATAATTTTTTAATAGCATTACATCTTCTGAAATGTCAAACCACAATATAACGTTGAAGATTGGGGTTCCTGTAATGTTGCTCCGAAATATAGATCAGTGATTTGGTTTGTGCAATGTCACGAGATTAATAGTAACTCAATTGGGAAAACATCTGATAGAAGCAAAAGTAATTTCAGTCAGCAATTTTGGACACAAAGTTTTCATACCTCGCTTGGTCTTAACACCGTCAAACATTAGATTACCTTTTAAATTCCAACAAAGACAATTTCCTTTGGTTGTTTGCTTTTTCATGACAATTAATAAGAGTCAGGAAAAATCTCTCTCACATGTTGGACTGTATCTGTCACGTCCAGTTTTTAGCCATAACTGTAAGACCCCAACTTTTATAAATAAAGATGAATTTCTATAAATATCATTTTTGAATATTATGGAGTTAATTTGATATAATATTCTAGTTGTGGGTAATATTTATAAATTTTGCAAAGTACGCAAGTTGTTATATAATATTCTATTGGTCGGGGAATATTCGTTTTAACAGGGAATATTCGTACAACGGCACAATCATTGGTGGACCCCACAGCGAAATTATTGTCGGATTGGGAAAACGATAATAACGACGGAAGTTTTACCGTTGATACTGTTGAACTACTCGGTAGTAAAAGTACAGTAATACGTGTGGTTGCATAGTAGCACACGGTATTGATTATTAATACTTATGTGAGAAGTCACTCAGTTTAATTCAATTATTGTCAATTAATAATATGAATTATTTAGCGATAATGAAATTTTGTTTTATTCGTATTATTAACGTAATAAAACAGAAACATCTTTTTATATAAAACAGAATTCTTTATTAAAGTTATTCTATAAATAGAATATATTATATTTTATTTAAAAGATTTTTCTTTAAATATGGACCGTCAGATTAAAGTAATCAATCTGAACCGTTCATGGATTAGTTACTATGCATTCCATTTTTCTATAAATAGCAGCTCATTCCTTCATTATTTCTTACGAATTCACTGAACTCTAGAGAGAGAAACTATAGAGAGAAACTATAGAGAGAGAGAAGAAAAGTATTCTGCTACTTAACTACTTCCTTATTTCAGTTCTTCTTTAAAACGGTAAGGGGTGTTATTCTTTCTTATTCATGAAGAGAACTGTTATTATTCTAATTCTTATTATTCTGTTGGAATAACCTGTATACGTGGTCTACCCTATACTTGGTGACATTCTTCTATTATTCTGTTGGAACATCCTGTCTGTGTGTTTTATACCGGACCTAGTTCCGTCTTTATTATTATTCTGTTGGAACATCCTGTCTGTGTGTTTTACACCGGACCTGGTTCCATTATTTATTATTCTGTTGGAATATCATGTATGTGTGTTTTACGCCGGACCTGGTTCCATTATTTATTATTCTGTTAGAATATCCTGTCTGTGCGTTTTACGCCGGACCTGGTTCCATTATTTATTATTCTGTAGGAATAACATGTCTGTGCGGTCTATCGCATGCATGGTGATTTCTTTTGTTATTCCATTCTTTATTATACTCAGTTGGTTAAAACTTTGACTTCTATACTCCATGAAATTAGTGGAATATCTTTGATATTTGCACTTCCTCCAGTATCTTTTCGTGGAAATATTCTTCTGAGTATTCTTGAATTTTACTCCACAAAGCAGTATCATGTTGACAATTTGGACGTTATTAGTTCCTGAATAAATTAATTCTTGAACTTGTTTTATTGAATTCTTATATCATTGTCATCATCCTCATGTTTATATTTTTTGAAAGTCATCTGTGGCCTGTAGTGCATAGATGGACTTGGTATGATTATGACCAGGGATTATTCGGTATAATTATGACCGTAATGTTATAAATGACGTAGTAAAAGTCCACATTGGCCCGTAGTGCATTGATGGACAGTTGTTGACATGATCATGACCATTAATGAATACACAAATATTCTTGGCCCGTAGTGCATGGATAATTGTGGTCGTGATACTAAAGAATATCCTTGGCCGTAGTGCAGAGGTGATTCGATAATGTGGATTATTTTATTAAGTTGAGTCCCAGCGATAACAGTGTTGAAAAACCTTTAAAATCATAAAAGATAGTAGAGTTTATTTTCTACTTGACTCTTTTAATGGATTGCTTGTTCCGCTGCAGTTAAACTTGATGTCTATTATATTTTATCAGTTTAACATTGTTGAAGGCTAATGATGATTTATTCTGCATTATCTTAGTCATAATATTTCTTACTGGGCTAGTTGAGCTCACCCTTTCTTTCACTGTTCTCTTCAGGAAATGAGAACGTAGCTGGGACAAGTCGGGGAACGGAGTGATGGTCCGAATGATAGTATTAGTTAGTAGTCCTCACTATTCTATGTAATAGTGTGTTAATAAATGTAATGAGGACTCCTTTTGAGTATGAATACTCTCTAGTAGACAATATTTGTATTCAAACTAGCAGTTTATGTTTTATCATATTGTACACGACAGTTGTATTATTAAGTTGTATTTGAATTATGTACCTTGTATCTGATGACTCAAGATGGGTGATGTATACCTATTTTGGGGGCGTCACAGTTGGTATCAGAGCTTAGGGATATGATCCCTGGCTAAGATGTGAGAATAGAACTAGGAGGGAAGAGACGGGGAATTCCTTCGCTAGTATGACCTACCTAAGTTTATTTGCATGGTATTTAATTGGTCGGTCAGAATATAAGGATAATATATGACATATCAATTAACTTTTATTTTGTGGCAGTATCTGAGAATGACATCCGAGAATGTTGAGAATAGCAATGGAGCACAGGCGACTGTTGATTCACCACATATCAATAATCGGGATAATGTGCATCAGGAAGGCGATAATCCTCATGCAAATAACAACACTGACCAAATGATGAATGATGGAATGTTC
Organism: Panax notoginseng; assembly: GCA_016801055.1. Taxonomy (NCBI): domain Eukaryota; kingdom Viridiplantae; phylum Streptophyta; class Magnoliopsida; order Apiales; family Araliaceae; genus Panax; species Panax notoginseng. Next base: position 19,359,453 of record CM029014.1, read on the forward strand.
AGAAGCTTTATGCAGTTCATGCAACAGCAGGCGAGAGTGGCTCCTGTCCAAAATGTAGGTGGAAACGCTGAAAACTCTCGGACGGTCACCGCTAAACAGTTCAAGGAGCTGGGACCACCGGAGTTTATTGGAGAGCCAAAACCACTTAAGGCGGAGACATGGATAAAACAGATCACCAAGATATTTGATGTCTTGGAATGTGCCGAGGAGTAAAAGGTTCCCTTTGCCACCTTTATGTTGCAAGGAGAGGCAGATTACTGGTGGGAATCGATTAAGCGTACTCAACCTGCCGCACTGAAGATGTCTTGGGAGAAGTTCCAAGAGCTGTTCAATGACAAATACTTTCCCGAAAGTATTCGTCACATAAAAGAGGTAGAGTTTATCAAGTTGGAGCAGAATAATATGACCGTGTCGCAGTACGAAGCCAAGTTTGCCGAGTTATCCCAGTTTGCGTCCCACTTGGTGGATAATGAAGAGAGAATGACGCGGATATTTTTAAGAGGTTTGAAGCCAGAGATACGTCAGCATCTTATTTCTCATAAACTGTGTTTGTATTTAGATGTTGTGAATAGGCCTCAGTTAGTGGAGCGCGATAACGAGTCAACGCAACCAAAAGAGAGCAGCCGGCAAAATGATAATACTAGTGAGAGCAGTCATCGAAGCGGTGACAACAAGCGTGGAGGGAATCAACAGGCCAGAAATGGTAACCACTTCGGTGGTAATCAGGGTCAAAACAATAAAAATGGACATTTCAAGAAGAGGAGATTCAACAATGATGGAAAGACGTCAGCACCAACACCCGTTGTTAAGGAAGGAGAACGACCACCTATCATATGCTTCAAATGCGGAGGGGAAGGACACATCAGTCCAAACTGTGCGATGCCGTCCAAAGCATGTTATAATTGTGGAAGAGAATGTCATTTAGCTCGATTTTGTCATTTACCGAAAACAAGTTCAGCTAGGATGGAGGCACCAAAGGCCGTCCCAGAAAAGTCAAAGCCGGTAGTGCAAGGGAGAGCGTTTGTTGTGACCTCCCAGAAAGCAAGGAACCCGATTGAGGTCATCACGGGTAAGCTTATCATAAACTCTAGCGAAGTCTATACTTTATTTGATACCGGTTCTATCCATTCTTTTATTTCTCCTACTTGCGATCAACGATTAAATTTGACTCCAGAGAAATTAGACTTTGACTTATCTGTGGAAACTCCGTTGGGAGAAACTTTCATTACATCCACGGTTTATAAGTCTTGTTTGGTTCAAGTTGGTACCCACACATTACCTGTCGATCTTATTTCATTAAAAATACTTGCATTTAACGTGATTCTAGGGATTGATTGGTTAACTACTCATCATGCTAAAATTGATTATTTTCGTAAGGTTGTTAGTTTCCATATTTCTAATCAACCTATTATGCGAATTCAAGCGACCAAACCATTAAAATCAATCAATGTCATCTCAAGCCATAAAGCTATTCGTTTATTGAAAAACGGATGTCAAGCTTTCTTTGCGCATGTCACGGATCTAAATAAAAATACGCCAGTTTTGAATGATATTTCTATTGTTAATAAATTCCCTGACGTATTCCCTGAAGAACTTCCTGGCCTACCCCCAGAGCGTAAAATTGAATTTTGTATCGACCTTGAACCCGGTACAAAACCCATTTCCAAAGCCCCATATCGAATGGCTCCTATTGAACTTCAGGAGTTAAAGATCCAACTGCAGGAATTGTTAGACATTGGCTTTATTCGTCCTAGTACTTCTCCTTGAGGTGCTCCTGTTCTATTCGTGAATAAGAAAGATGGAAGTATGCGACTTTGTATTGATTATCGGGAGTTGAATCATGTCACCATCAAAAATAGGTACTCATTGCCACGTATTGATGACATGTTTGACCAGTTGCAAGGAGCACAATTCTTTTCAAAGATCGATCTTCGTTCGGGATATCATCAGCTGAAGGTTAGAACTGAGGATATTCCAAAGACTGCCTTCAGAACTCGGCACGGGCATTATGAATTCCTAGTCATGTCCTTTGGATTGACCAATGCTCCTACTGCCTTCATGGATATGATGAACAGGTATTCAAGGAGTATTTGGATCACTTTGTGGTCGTCTTTATTGATGACATCCTTATTTATTCCAAAAGCCGTGAAGATCATGAGCAACACTTGAGGCTGGTACTCCAAAAGCTTCGTGAATACAAGCTTTATGCCAAGTTGAAGAAATGCGAGTTCTGGCTGGAGGAGGTAGCATTCCTTGGGCACGTAGTATCAAGTCGTGGAATATCGGTTGACCCGGCAAAGATTGAAGCTATTCAAAGCTGGGAGCAACCTAAATCAGTGACCGAAGTACGTAGCTTTCTTGGTTTAGCTGGTTATTATCGGAGATTCGTGGAAGGATTTTCTCGAATCGCTACTCCATTAACTCAGCTGACTCGGAAAGATACAAAGTTCGGTTGGAGCGAAGAATGTGAGCAGAGTTTTCAAGAACTCAAGAGGAGACTCATTTCAGCACCTGTTCTAACAATACCATCTGGCTCGGAGGGATTTGTCATCTACAGTGATGCTTCGAGCAAAGGGTTGGGATGCGTTCTCATGCAACATGGAAAAGTCATAGCCTATGCATCAAGACAACTCAAGGAATATGAGAGGAATTATCCTACTCATGATCTAGAGTTGGCAGCTGTTGTCTTTGCACTTAAAATTTGGAGGCATTACTTGTATGGGGAGAAGGTGGAGATCTTTACGGATCATAAAAGTCTCAAATATTTCTTCACTCAAAAGGAACTCAACATGCGACAACGACGTTGGCTTGAACTGTTGAAAGATTATGATCATACCATTCAATACCATCCTGGAAAAGCGAACGTGGTAGCTGACGCATTGAGTAGAAGATCATATGCAAGTACGAGTGCGATATTGTCAACACAAAAGCCCATTTTGTGTGACTTGCAAAGGATGGAGATAGAGTTAAAGACTCCAGGGACCCATGTGATGATGGCGAATATACGAGTAGAACCGACTTTAATCGATAAAGTTAAAGCTGCTCAAGCTACAGACCTGGAGCTGATGCGTATGAGGAAGAAAGTGCAAGAAGGTGCTATGCCGGAAGCAAGAATCGATGAAGAAGGAATACTTCGAGTCAACTCCAGACTTTGTGTTCCTAACAACCCTGATTTAAAGTATGAAATCATGATGGAGGCGCACAACACACCGTTTGCAATCCATCCTGGAAGTACCAAAATGTATCATGATCTTCGTCATACATTTTGGTGGAGCAATATGAAGAGAGAGATAGCGTTGTTTATCTCAAGGTGTCTAACTTGTCAACGAGTCAAAGCGGAGCATCAAGTACCAAAAGGTCCATTGCAACCACTTGAAATTCCAGAATGGAAGTGGGAGCACATTACCATGGATTTCGCTACCGGTCTTCCTAGGGTTCTCAAGTTATTGATGCGATTTGGGTCATTGTTGATAGATTGACCAAGTCTGCTCATTTCTTACCGATACGAGAAACTTATACACTTGAACGTCTTGCTCGTTTGTACATAAACGAGATTGTAAGACTGCATGGTATGCGAGTATCCATAATTTCTGATCGAGACCCAAGATTCACTTCACGATTTTGGGTTAGTTTGCAAAAAGCTATCGGCACGGATTTACAATTTAGTTCGGCATATCATCCTCAGACGGACGGACAATCAGAGAGGACTATTCAAACTCTGGAAGATTTATTAAAACTATGTGTCCTTGACTTCAAGGGAAGTTGGGACAAGTTCTTATCATTGGTGGAATTTTCCTACAACAACAGTTATCAAGCAAGTATTGGCATGGCTCCATTCGAAGCGTTGTATGGAAGAAAGTGTCGTTCTCCAGTATGCTGGGATGAGGTGGGTGAAACAACGTTGTTGGGACCGGAGTTGGTACGTATGGCTACAGAAAAGATTCAAACGATCCGACAACGTATAAAAACCTCACAAGATCGACAAAAGAGTTATTCTGAACTTCATCGAAAGGACGTGGAATTTGATATAGGAGATCATGTATTCTTACGTGTTGCTCCATGGAAAGGAGTTACGAGATTTGGAAAGAGAGGAAAGCTCAATCCTCGATTCATCGGGCCATTTTTAATCCTCGATCGAGTAGGAACTGTGGCTTATAGACTCGCCTTACCGCCAAGTATGTCTCGTGTTCATAACGTTTTTCACATATCCATGCTACGTAAATATTTGAAAGACCCGAACCACATTATTCAGTTGGAACCGGACGAAATAGCGGAAGATTTGACGTATGAAGAGGTTCCTGTTCAAATCTTGGATAGGAAGGAACATATTCTACGCACCAAGGTTATACCTCAAGTCAAAGTTTTGTGGAGAAACCACGATGTTGAGGAAATGACTTGGGAGTTAGAATCTGCAATGAAATCAATGTATCCTTACCTCTTCGACATAACAGGTACGTACCCTAATTTCAAGGGCAAAATTTCATAAGAAGGGGAGGTTGTAAGACCCCAACTTTTATAAATAAAGATGAATTTCTATAAATATCATTTTTGAATATTATGGAGTTAATTTGATATAATGTTCTAGTTGTGGGTAATATTTATAAATTTTGCAAAGTACGCAAGTTGTTATATAATATTCGATTTGTCGGAAATATTCGTTTTAACAGAGAATATTCATACAACGGTACAATCATTGGTGGACCCCACAGCGAAATTATTGTCGAATTGGAAAAATGACAAAAATATTTTATTAAAAATAACGGCGGAAGTTTTACCGTTGATACTGTTGAACTACTCGGTAGTAAAAGTACAGTAATACGTGTGGTTGCATAGTAGTACACGGTATTGATTATTAATGCTTATATGAGAAGTCACTCAGTTTAATTCAATTATTGTCAATTAATAATATGAATTATTTAGCGATAATGAAGTTTTATTTTATTCGTATTATTAACGTAATAAAACAGAAACATCTTTTTATATAAAACAAAATACTTTATTAAAGTTATTCTATAAATAGAATATATTATATTTTATTTAAAAGATTTTTCTTTAAATATGGATCGTCAGATTAAAATAATCATTCTAGACCGTTCATGGATTAGTTACTATGCATTCTATTTTTCTATAAATAGCAGCTCATTCCTTCATTATTTCTTACGAATTCACTGAACTCTAGAGAGAGAAACTATAGAGAGAAACTATAGAAAGAGAAGAACAGTATTCTGCTACTTAACTACTTCCTTATTTCAGTTCTTCTTTAAAACGGTAAGGGGTGTTATTCTTTCTTATTCATGAAGAGAACTGTTGTTATTCCATTTCTTATTATTCTGTTGGAATAACCTGTATACGCGGTCTACCCTATACTTGGTGATATTCTTCTATTATTCTGTTGGAACATCCTGTCTGTGTGTTTTACACCGTACCTGGTTCCGTCTTTATTATTATTCTGTTGGAACATCCTGTCTGTGTGTTTTACACCGGACCTGGTTCCATTATTTATTATTCTGTTAGAATATCCTGTCTGTGCGTTTTACGCCGGACCTGGTTCCATTATTTATTATTATGTTGGAATATCCTGTCTGTGCGTTTTACGCCGGACCTGGTTCCATTATTTATTATTCTGTTGGAATAACCTGTCTGTGCGGTTTATCGCATGCATGGTGATTTCTTTTGTTATTTCATTCTTTATTATACTCAGTTGGTTAAAACTTTGACTTCTATACTCCATGAAATTAGTGGAATATCTTTGATATTTGCGCTTCCTCCAGTATCTTTTCGTGGAAATATTCTTCTGAGTATTCTTAAATTTTACTCCACAAAGCAGTATCATGTTGACAATTTGGACGTTATTAGTTCCTGAATAAATTAATTCTTGAACTTGTTTTATTGAATTCTTATATCATTGTCATCATCCTCATGTTTATATTTTTTGAAAGTCATCTGTGGCCTGTAGTGCATAGATGGACTTGGTATGATTATGACCAGGGATTATTCGGTATAATCATGACCGTAATGTTACAAATGACGTAGTAAAAGTCCACATTGGCCCGTAGTGCATTGATGGACAGTTATTGGCATGATCATGACCATTAATGAATACACAAATATTCTTGGCCCGTAGTGCATGGATAATTGTGGTCGTGATACTAAAGAATATCCTTGGCCGTAGTGCAGGGGGGATTCGATGATGTGGATTATTTTATTAAGTTGAGTTCCAGCGATAACAGTGTTGAAAAACTTTTTAAATCATAAAAGATAGTAGAGTTTATTTTCTACTTGACTCTTTTAATGGATTGCTTGTTCCGCTGCAGTTAAACTTGATGTCTATTATATTTTATCAGTTTAACATTGTTGAAGGCTAATGATGATTTATTCTGCATTATCTTAGTCATAATATTTCTTACTGGGCTAGTTGAGCTCACCCTTTCTTTCACTGTTCTCTTCAGGAAATGAAAACGTAGCTGGGACAAGTCGGGAAACGGAGTGATGGTCCGAATGATAGTATTAGTTAGTAGTCCTCACTATTCTATGTAATAGTGTGTTAATAAATGTAATGAGGACTCCTTTTGAGTATGGATACTCTCTAGTAGACAATATTTGTATTCAAACTCACAGTTTATGTTTTGTCATATAGTACACGACAGTTGTATTATTAAGTTGTATTTGAATTCTGTACCTTGTATTTGACGACTCAAGATGGGTGATGTATACATATTTTGGGGGCGTCACAATAACCAATTGTATGTAGTAGTATCAAGAGTTACAAGCAAGAGTGGAGTAATAATACTAATTTGTGACAAAGATGGACAAACATACAATACTACAAAGAATATAATTTTTCAAAAAGTTTTTTACAATTTAATGTATAAAGGTTTGACTGTTTTTGGCTATTATCTTTTTCCTGCTCATTATTAGTGTAAACCCTGATTATTTTATTATTATACCTCATGAAATTTTTACTATAATCTATTTGAATCTTTTTAGGTAAATCTATGATTTGCATTTACAAAACTATCTCGATCGAGCCAAATTTCAGTTGCAAAGACAAAAATAAATCGACAAACTCTCAACACTACCCCCAACAAAATTGTTTAGTTTTTATTATACCTTCAACTCGAAATTTTGTTAATACATGTACTGAGTAGAGTTTATGTATATTCATTTTTTTGTCTGTGTATATATATTCATGTATAACCTTTGAAAAACTTTTAAATAAGATTATAATAGATTTGTCTTTTACTTTTTGGATGACAGTATTTAAAATTCTATGTAAGTCCATTTCATATGTGTTTTACTCTAATTCTTTTCATTTTTATTTAATATAGGAGCTCTTTATGTTCTGTTAATTTTCAATCTGACAAACACATGAATTTTTAGCTAAGTGTGAGACTTATTTTTATCTCGGGCAATACTATTTCCTATAAAAGTGTTGTGGAAAGATAATTATTTATTTGGTTGATAGTTTATGCAATGTTGAAATCAACTATTAAGTATGTCTAAATTCTTATACTTCACTATTGTCTAGATTCCTGTCGCAAATATTTATAAGATTGCAACGACTGTTAAAAAGACCATTTAAGTGCTAATTTTTGTTTGTGTGAATATATTGAACATTCAATAAATATAACTGGATTGAAGACCTAAATTAGAAGAAGCTTAAATGTGATAATCCTGGTACCTATAGTTCAATAGTAATGTGACAATGAATTTGGTGTAGGCAGTTCTTGGCAGAGTTAAATTTTTGTTGGCATGCTTCTTGCATTATTTCAGGTGCATCATGGATTTTATTCTGCTTAGCACAACAAAATTTTGCGCCCTACAATTCTAAATACTGTTGAAAGTGCAAAGGATTTATATGAATACCTTCAGATTATGGGACAATGTATTCAATGGGAGGGGCTATGGCTTCATTTTGTGGACTATATTGTAAGACCCCGAATTTTATGAAATAAAAGTATTCAATTTTTCTTATAATTACTATTCAGTAAATGGTTAAATTGATAAAAATTTAAAGTTATGAGTGAAATATGATTTGTTTTCAAAATAAGCAAGTGGTTATAAAATAATCATTGTTGTCGGGGAATATTCGTTTGGTCGTGGAATATTCTTTTTGTTGGGGAATATTCGTACGACGGCGCAGCCATTTGTGGGCCCCATAACAGAATAACTGTCGGGTGAAGAAAACGACAAATTTGAGTTTTTACAAATAACGGCGTAGTTGTTACCGTTAACACTGTTGGAATACCCGGTGGTTAAAATACAGTAATACGCGTTATTGCACAGTAGCACACGGTATTGCACAGTATTTTTAAAATTATTGATTCTTACGTAAGAAGGCACTACTCAATAATTGTTACAGTAATTACTGTTCAATATTTTATTTTATTGATTCAATAATTGCTACGTTGAAATTTTATATTATTGTTGTTCAATAATTGTTTATGCACAGTATTTTCCTTTATCAGATCAATAATTCATATTATTTAAATAATATTATTAGATAACATTATTGGCAATGTCTAGAAAGTTCTGTCTAAGGAGAGGTTTGGTCATCTAATTGCGCGCCAGTAAGGAGAAATCCTTATTGGAAAGCCCCCTCTTTCCTGGGAACGGCCTGGTTGTCATAAATGTGATTCTGTAATATTATTTGTGAATAATTAATTATTGATTCATATGATAAGAAAATATTTATTTTATGTGGATATAAATGAGGGATATATTTTTGTGGTTAAAAAATGAAGGAGTTAATGTTGAGATTTTTATCCGTATTTTTGTCGGAATGGAGGTATTAAAAATCAGGGTTTTTTTGAGAAATATTACGGGTGTTATAATTTTTAATCCGACCGTTGGATCGTGGTAATTTTTGGATATGTTATACATATATAAGTTGAGTATATGTCCACAAATTTTGAACCGTTAAAAATGAACGTATGATTTATTATGAATTTTACGAGATGACTGGTTAAGAAATTGTTGAATTTTCGGAGTTTAACATTTTGGTGGAAAATTCTAGAATTGGTGGGCCCCACTTGTGATTGGTGAAGAAATGTGCTGAATTATATTTCAAATGTGGTGGGTGGGAATAGTAGCAGGTAAAGCCATCAGGTTGCAGGTCAAACCTACCAAAATTTTCCTATAAATAGAGGGCTAAGTTAGAATTGAAAATCACACCAGAAACATAAGCTTTCTCTCTTTCTCTCTCTATATTATGAAGCATATTTTGGGAGATTTTAGATACTTGGTGAGTTGCTATTCATCAGTGCAAGTTTCCTTCAGCATCATATCCGATATCCAGTCAGAAGTACTGCTCTTTTGAGGTAAGGGATAGTAAGGGATTTTAAGGGTTGTTATGATTTTCAGTTTCGTAATTTTTCTGACCTTCAAAAATTCTGAAAATATTTGAAATGATATTTTGATGAGTTTTCTTGATTGTGTCCAAAAATAGTGATTTTTGGATGTATAGATTGAGAGTTATGAATTTTATGAGAAAAGACTATTTTAAAAGTAATCGCTTATAACTCATTGTGGTTAACTCCAAAATTGATGAAATTTTTATTGAGAGTACATGTATATAATAGAAGTATACTCTGTAAATTTCAGAATTTTTGGACAAAATTACAATTTTTGATAAATGTCTAAATATTCTGCTATTTTGGCCATATGAAAAATAGTAAATGACTTTTAAAAATTCTGAAAAAAATATATGTTCACTATGGGACTATATTATGCTAAATCCCAGAAAAGAAATATTTTTAGAACTGATTTGGTATTTTTCATAAAAATGGTCTAGTTATGAGTAAATGAATTAAATATGTTTTGTGAAGAAAGAAAATTGGAAAATAGGATTTTATGGCTTGAGAATACTATATGAGGTATATGCAGATTTTTGATGAGGGTTTTGGTTATTGATGATGAAATTGTAAGAGTTGGCATTTTATGATGATTAAATGCATTAATTAGTAAAGTGTAAACAATTAAAATAAATTGTTTATAGATTTAAGTAATGTTATTCTTTCAATATCATTATACCGAAATATTGGTATGGATTTTATTGTGGAATTTTTATCTTTTGTGTCGGGGTTACTATTCATGAGTTACTATTCACGATTTACTATTCATGAGTTACGAATATTACTCTTGAGATTAAAACTATATGTTGATCATATTATTTTTATCATCATATATAACATTTTTATAACCCTGATGTTAAAATTCTCTTTCACTGGAGTGTAAAGATGGGTAGATTATTGGTATGATCATGACTAGGGTTCTCTTTGGCCTGTAGTGCAAAGTTGAATTGTGACTGGTATGATCATGACCATTGAATTTATAATTGAATATCTTAAGCTTAAGTGCAAAGGTGAATTGATCAACATGGTTATAATTATTGTTTATATAAATTCTGAAATTATTATATATTTCTTTGAGATATGAATATATTTGGCCTGTAGTGCAAATATGAATTGTTGATGAATATCTTTGGCATGTAGTGCAAAGATGGCCTGTTGATGAATATCTTTGGCCTGTAGTGCAAAGATGAACTGTTGTTGAATATCTTTGGCCCGTAGTGCAAAGATGGTTTGTTGATGAATATCTTTGGCCTGTAGTGCAAAGATGGATTTTTTAGTATGATTATAAACAGGAACTGTGATTTGGTATAACCATGATCTTTGATGTTTCAGGTAAAGACAGGTGATGAAAATATTCTTCGTCCTGGGTGCGAAGAAAAATTTATAGTCACAATTATGATTATGAGTTATTCATATGATTGTGGAAAGGAACTGTTGAGTGATGTTACATGGATAAAATATTGTTGGTGGATTTTTAACATGGAGAAGATAATAGACTTTATAGTCTATTTGACTCTTCTAATGGATTGCTCGTTCCGCTGCAACTATGGTTGAAATTTTTATCATTTACCATATGTTCTAAATCTCTGATTTATTGTTGATGAAGGTTATTGATAATTGAATTATCTTTAGTCATGATATTCTTTACTGAGCTAGTTGTGCTCACCCTTTTGCTTCACAATTCCTTTCAGGTAATAAGAGTGTAGCTGGGTCGAGCGGGGGTAACAAGGGAATATAACGGTGGTCATCATTTAGTAGTTATATTTGGTGAAGAAAATAGGGTGAGGCGAACCCAACGTTGGAAGGGTGTTTTGTCACTATCATACAAGATGTCTAATGACATACAACCTCGTGTCATCATAAGACAGGGTTGTGCTCATCCACTTGCTGAGTATATCTATGGGCACTACCTATATAATCTTGGTGTTTGTTTGAAGTATAATTCTCAATTAAAGACAGTGGAGATAATGATAAGTCAAGAGAAGACTCACCATTGGGAAGAATATGATAGTAATCTTCTCGTTTTTCTTTGGGGTCTATTGGGTCAACCAAGGATAATTCTGTGGCCATATGATATCTATCATAACCTAGATGCGTGGCCTCCCATGTACGAAGGTTTCCTTGAGCACTTCCCAAAGATTCTAATTTCTAAAACAGTTTTTGACTATACCTTTATGTAAGGTGTTATTGTGAGGTGATGTCCACGGTTGGAACATGAGTCACATTTGGTATATATTTGTATCCAAACTCACAGCATATGTGTTGTTGTATTTTGCACGACAATTGTTGTAATAAAGTTGTAGTTGTTTTCTGTACCATGTATTTGACGACTCAGAATGGGTTGGGTGGAATGGACCCATTTTGGGGTCGTTACATATATCCCACGGTGTTTATATTTATGGCTTCTTCATTTATTGCATTCTATTATATGGATTGTGGCTTTGCATGATTTGTTAATTACTATACTGCTATGTTTTTGGACATGGTGTTTGTTTGACATGAAGATCCAACATAATTATTAATTCTCGTACTTTTCAGTTTTCACATGTAACATGTGTTTTCCCTTCATGTCTGAGGACCGAAACTGAGACATTCTTTCGTTGTTTTTCCTTTCGTTTGGATGTTAGAATTCTGGTACAAATAAGCATATACGAGACATGGACTCTTCAAAATACATCAAGTACATGTGTCAGATATTTGAGGCTTGATGAGGTTTGTGTAATGTGTAACAAACTTTAAATATACCACTAGCAATCATATCAATATAACAATTTGATGGCATTGTGCATGACACTTTCTAAATATTTGTTAGTGCTTTAGAATGAAAGAGTTACCTATTTTTAACCATATTGGTTACATTATAAATATTTTTATCAAGACATTAATATATATATATATATATATATATATATATATATATACACACACAAACACACACACACATAACTGTTATGTAATGTTCTGGGGTTTAGTGATCAGATTAATTATATACTTGGATATGTATTTGCACATAAAATTTTTATGCAACACTATATAACATATGCTATTAAAATTTGATAATCGCATAACAATCTACCATCTTCTTATTATATTTCAATTTATTAATTGCATGTATAAATTTATTATTAACAAAATAAATAATCCCGTCGCAAAGCGCGGGTTTGTATCTAGTTCTATAGTAAAATGGAGTCTACCACCATTGCTGATACCAGAGTTCTACACGACTTGGTTGAAAATGTTTGAAAGATGGTTTGATTAGTCTACTTTTGGGGATTACAGAAAACAAGTTCAGACTTCAAAGTGATAATTGCTTCTGGCTTTATAATAATAATGCTCTTAACTAAATGTATTGATTGCTCAAACTAGTTTCGATTTGGAAAACACTATCAATTATATAGTTTTTACTGCAACATCTGGAGGAAAAATTGTTCAGCTTTCTCACATTTCTCCTTGGATTTCTATTTGATAAGGTTTGAATGGTTATGATATTTGTTGAATAATTTGTTTAACAGTTACCATCTCCAATATTTCTGATTCAGATGGCTCATAAGAATTGGAGGGCTGTCCTTTATTAAGACATTCTACTTTTTTTTCCAAATATTTTTCTCTAATAACATTTCCTCTTTTACCTAAATTTTTTTTCAGGATTACATCTATTTTGCATTGACCAAAACTGCAACGGCTGTGATCACAGAAAACCCTTAAAAGGGTAGGGAGCATAAAGTTCATTTTTAGATAAGTTGGTAAATTAGTCAATAGAATGCTGACACACGTAGAGTCTTGCCTGCCAATTGACCAACTTACTCAAAAATGAACTTCAAGCTAACCATTTCCGTAGGGAAGGTAAGCCTCCATTAATGATGCAAAAGAAACAGGTAGTTTATTGTCTGTCCTGGATTTGAAATTACCAAATTATAATGCAAAGAAAAACATGAATATGTTGAGTGAAGTCTTTGGGGATACAGAGAGGAAAGGAGCTTCCACAACATAAGTGTCGCTATAGATCTTATAGCGACGATTTTCACTGTCGTTACACATCTTCAGCGACATTTTTGTTATAAAAATAATAAAAAATATTGTGGATTTAACGATTCATCTTTTATTTTTTCTAGGCAAATTTATAATCAAGTTATATGAACATTCACAAGCAAATTATGAGAATCATATTTCAAGTTTTTTCACTATCAAATTATGAGTGACAATCAAGTATGAACTTATGAAGTATGAACTTCAAAAGTCAGACCTAAAAAAATTAAACTGGTGTTTAATCTATGAGGTACATAAATTTATGTGTTTTTATTTAGTTAATTAACACTTCACTGTAGTTCAAGAGTGCCGTCTACTTCATTAAGAAATTCAATGCAAGAGATGGCTCCTTTCAATGGTTAAATTATAAGAGGCTGGCAGCCTGTTGATGTGGTTAGGGTGCTAATGGCGTATTGAAGTATTTAGGAATGTTAAGAAAAGGCGCATATTTTATATATACCCAATTAAGAAAAACTCCTGACATCAGGTCAACGCATTTATACTCCCCTCCATCCCATTCTGACCTGATATCAACATATCTTTAAGGACTTTCATAGGTTTAATATCGATGGTGATAAAAATTGATAGAGATGAATTGTTTATATTTCTACACTTTTTATTTTTGAGCTTCCGAAATTACCCCTACACAGTATTCCTAAATCCTATTTTCTCCCTATTCTCTCTCCAGTCTCTTTTTCCCCAATTTTCACAAACAATCTTGGCACTCGGTTTCTCTCTCCAAATTTCAACTCCAAGAGCGTTCATCCGTTGCTCCTCCGCCGGCGAGCAGCGCAGACAATCTCCATACTCCTTAAAGGTACACATTCTATATATATATATATATATATATATATATATATATATATATATATATATATAGTTGCAGCAATGACATGAGGTCAATTACAAAAATGGATAACATTTGTTGTTTAAATCTCGATTTCCATGTGGTGTAAAACCCCTATATCTCGAAATATACTAGCTGTGAGGCTTTAATATGTCGATATATGCCAGCTTGAGAGGTTTAACATACTCTTTCAATCGTTGTTGGGAAATTTTAGTCAAAAAGCGTTGAGATTACTCTTTAATATTTAATTTATTGCTGTGATGCTGGTTGAGCCATGATGCTCTACAAGAAATTTGAAGATGGTCAAAAATAAGCCTCTGGGTTGTTGGGTTCCTTATGAAGTATGAACTTCAAAAGTCAAACCTAAAAAAATTAAACTGGTGTTTAATCTATGAGGTACATAAATGTATGTGTTTTTATTTAGTTAATTAACACACCACAGTAGTTCAAGAGTGTCGTCTACTTCATTAAGAAATTCAATGCAAGAGATGGCTCCTTTCAATGGTTAAATTATAAGTGGCTAGCAGCCTGTTGATGTGGTTAGGGTGTTAATGGCGCATTGAAGTATTTAGGAAGGGTAAGAAAAGGAGCATATTTTATATATACCCGATTGATAAAAACTCCTGACATCAGGTCAACGCATTTATACTCCCCTCCATCCCATTCTGGCCTGATATCAACATATCTTTAAGGACTTTCACAAGTTTAATATCGATGGTGATAGAAATTGATAGAGATGAATTGTTTATATTTCTACTCTTTTTATTTTTGAGCTTTCGAAATTACCCCTACACAGTATAGCTAAATCCTATTTTCTCCCTATTCTCTATCCAGTCTCTTTTTTCCCAATTTTCACAAACAATCTTGGCACTCGGTTTCTCTCTCCAAATTTTAACTCCAAGAGCGTTCATCCGTTGCTCCTCTGCCGGCGAGCAGCGCAGACAATCTCGAGACTCCTTAAAGGTATATATTCTATATATATATATATATATATATTTTGTTTATATATAGTTATAGCAATGACATGAAGTCAATTACAAAAATGGATAACATTTGTTGTTTAAATCTCAGTTTCCATGAGGTGTCAAACCCCTACATCTCGAAATATACTAGCTGTGAGGCTTTAATATGTCGATATATGCCAGCTTGAGAGGTTTAACATACTCTTTTAATCACTGTTGGGCAAGTTTTAGGCAGAAAGCGTTGAGATTACTCTTTAATAATTAATTTATTGGTGTGATGGTGGTTGACCTATGATGCTCTACAAGAAATTTGAAGATGGTCAAAGAATAAGCCTCTAGGCTGTTGGGTTCCTTATGAAGTATGAACTTCAAAAGTCAGACCTAAAAAAATTAAACTAGTGTTTAATCTATGAGGTACGTAAATGTATGTGCTTTTATTTAGTTAATTAACACTCCACTGTAGTTCAAGAGTGCCGTCTACTTCATTAAGAAATTCAATGCAAGAGATGACTCCTTTCAATGGTTAAATTATAAGAGGCTGGCAGCCTGTTGATGTGGTTAGGGTACTAATGGCGCATTGAAGTATTTAGGAAGGTTAAGAAAAGGAGCATATTTTATATATACCCGATTGAGAAAAACTCCTGACATCAGGTCAACGCATTTATACTCCCCTCCATCCCATTCTGGCTTGATATCAACATATCTTTAAGGACTTTCACAGGTTTAATATCGATGGTGATAGAAATTGATAGAGATGAATTGCTTATATTTTACTCTTTTTATTTTTGAGGTTCCGAAATTACCCCTATACAGTATACCTAAATCCTATTTTCTCCCTATTTTCTCTCCAGTCTCCTTTTCCCCAATTTTCACAAACAATCTTGGCACTCGGTTTCTCTCTCCAAATTTTAACTCCAAAAGCGTTCATCCGTTGCTCCTTCGCCGGCGAGCAGCGCAGACAATCTCCAGACTCCTTAAAGGTACATATTCTATATATATATATATATATATATATATATATATATATATATATATATATATATTTTGTTTATATATAGTTGCAGCAATGACATGAGGTCAATTACAAAAATGGATAACATTTGTTGTTTAAATCTCGATTTCCATGAGGTGTAAAACCCCTATATCTCGAAATATACTAGCTGTGAGTCTTTAATATGTCGATATATGCCAGCTTGAGAGGTTTAACATACTCTTTCAATCGTTGTTGGGAAATTTTAGTCAAAAAGCGTTGAGATTACTCTTTAATATTTAATTTATTGGTGTGATGCTGGTTGAGCCATGATGCTCTACAAGAAATTTGAAGATGGTCAAAGAATAAGCCTCTGGGATGTTGGGTTCCTTATGAAGTATGAACTTCAAAAGTCAGACCTAAAAAAATTAAACTGGTGTTTAATCTATGAGGTACATAAATGTATATGTTTTTATTTAGTTAATTAACACACCACAGTAGTTCAAGAGTGTCGTCTACTTCATTAAGAAATTCAATGCAAGAGATGGCTCCTTTCAATGGTTAAATTATAAGAGGCTGGTAGCTTGTTGATGTGGTTAGGCTGCTAATGGCTTATTTAAGTATTTAGGATGGTTAAGAAAAGGAGCATATTTTATATATACCCGATTGAGAAAAACTCCTGACATCAGGTCAACGCATTTATACTCCCCTCCATCCCATTCTGGCCTGATATCAACACATCTTTAAGGACTTTCACAGGTTTAATATCGATGGTGGTAGAAATTGATAAAGATGAATTGTTTATATTTTTACTCTTTTTATTTTTGAGCTTCCGAAATTACCCCTACACACTATACCTAAATCCTATTTTCTCCCTATTTTCTCTCCAGTCTCCTTTTCCTCAATTTTCACAAACAATCTTAGCACTCGGTTTCTCTTTCCAAATTTTAGCTCCAAGAGTGTTCATCCGTTGCTCCTTCGCCGGTAAGCAGCGCAGACAATCTCCAGACTCCTTAAAGGTACATATTCTATAAATATATATATATATATATATATATATATATATATATATATAATTTTGTTTATATATAGTTGCAGCAATGACATGAGGTCAATTACAAAAGTGGATTACATTTGTTGTTTAAATCTCGGTTTTCATGAGGTGTAAAACCCCTACATCTTGAAATATACTAGCTGTGAGGCTTTAATATGTCGATATATGCCAACTTGAGAGGTTTAACATACTCTTTCAATCATTGTTGGGCAAGTTTTAATCAGAAAGCATTGAGATTACTCTTTAATATTTAATTTATTGGTGTGATGCTTGTTGAGCCATGATGCTCTACAAGAAATTTGAAGATGGTCAAAGAATAAGCCTCTAGGCTGTTGGGTTCCTTATGAAGTATGAACTTCAAAAGTCAGACCTAAAAAAATTAAACTGGTGTTTAATCTATGAGGTACATAAATGCATGTGTTTTTATTTAGTTAATTAACACACCACAGTAGTTCAAGAGTGTCGTCTACTTCATTAAGAAATTCAATGCAAGAGATGGCTCCTTTCAATGGTTAAATTATAAGAGGCTGGCAGCCTGTTGATGTGGTTAGGGTGCTAATGGCGCATTGAAGTATTTAGGAAGGTTAAGAAAAGGAGCATATTTTATATATACCCGATTGAGAAAAACTCCTGACATCAGGTCAACGCATTTATACTCCCCTCCATCCCATTCTGGCCTGATATCAACATATCTTTAAGGACTTTCACAGGTTTAATATCGATGGTGATAGAAATTGATAGAGATGAATTGTTCCTGTAGTGATTGTTCTTTGAAGCATTTCAAAGGATAATATTTTCTAGACCTTATGGTTGGTGGTGGAAGTGGTTTAGATACCAAATTTCAAGAAATAGAACATTTACTATAATATATATATATATATATATATATATATATATATATATATATATATATTGTATTTGCTTGTCTTGTCAAATCTCTAGTTCCTATATACTACTGTTTCTATTTCTTCAGTCTGTCGAGTTTAACTTATAATTTGGAATAGCTATGAAGAGAAAATTTTGCAGAAGGATTTTGTGAGAGCAGAAAGGTTTATGAGTGAAACATGTGATGGTTGTTGTCTTATTCATAATATTTTGTTTATGCTTAAGAATTTGTATGCTGAAGCTATACCTTTAATAATAGCTTTAATAATAAATAGTGAAGTAGATTATTAATCATCAACTTTCCTTATTTTAATTTTCCAACTTTAATCAAAAAATATTTAAGACAATGGTTACAATACAATAAATAGGTACTCAATACAAGGAGTCACTGATATTCTTGGAACTCTAGTATTTATATATGTTTTATAAGTTTCTTTTTCTTAGCTTTCAGGGGTGGTGTGTTGGTCAGATTTACTAAGCTCTTATTTCTTCCTTTAGTCTAAAATGTGTTCCATTTATGATCTTGAGATGGATTTCTTGTAAGACCCCAACTTTTATAAATAAAGATGAATTTTCTATAAATATCATTTTTGAATATTATGGAGTTAATTTGATATAATGTTATAGTTGTGGGTAATATTTATAAATTTTGCAAAGTAAGCAAGTTGTTATAAAATATTCGTTTGGTCGGAGAATATTCTTTTTGTCGAGGAATATTCGTACGACGGCACAATCATTGGTGGACCCCACAACGGAATTATTGTCGGATTGAGAAAACGACCAAAAATATTTTATTAAAAATAACGGCTGAAGTGTTACCGTTAAAACCGTTAAAACTGTTGAACTACTCGGTAGTAAAAGTACAGTAATACGCGTGGTTGCATAGTAGCACACGGTATTGATTATTGATGCTTACGTGAGAAGTCACTCAGCTATACTCAATTATTGCTATAGTAATTGCTGCATCATATCTCTTAAATTATTGTCATAGTATCGTCTGTATAATATGTTATATTATTAAATCAATAATTGAGACGTTGTGGTAAGTTTGGTTATTTTATGGGGGGTCATATGTCATCATCTAAGAGTCTCTTCGTCAATAGTAATTACCGTCGTCAATAGTAATTACCGTCGTCAATAGTAATTACCGTCGTCAATAGTATTTACCTTGGTCAATAGTAATTACATTCGTCAATAGTATTTACCTTGGTCAATAGTATTTACCTTGGTCAATAGTAATTACCTTCGTCAATAGTATTTACCTTGGTCAATAGTAATTACTTTCGTCAATAGTAGTTGTCCCTTCAATATTACCAAGAGTCATTTGACCCTTCGTTAAGACCAAGAGTCATTTGACCCTTCGTTAAGACCAAGAGCCACCCTCAGTTTTTCTATAAATAGAGGCCTAGGGCTTCATTATTTTTCACGAATTCATTCAAGCTATAGAGAGAGAAAGTATAGAGAGAATAAGAGAGAGAGAATAAAAGTATTCTGCTACATCACTTTTCCAATATCCAGTTCTTTTAAGGTAGGGAATATTATTTCTTTTATATTCATGAAGAGAACTTTTGTTATTCCATTTGTTATTATTCTGTTGGAATAACCAGTATACACGGTCTACCCTATACTTGGTGACATTCTTCTATTATTCTGTTGGAACATCCTGTCTGTGTGTTTTACACCGGACCTGGTTCCGTTTATTATTCTGTTGGAACATCCTGTCTGTGTGTTTTACACCGGACCTGGTTCCGTTTTATTATTATTCTGTTGGAATATCATGTCTGTGTGTTTTACACCGGACCTGGTTCTATTATTTATTATTATGTCGGAATATCCCGTCTGTGCGTTTACGCCGGACCTGGTTCCATTATTTATTATTCTATTGGAATAACCTGTCTGTGCGGTCTATCGCATGCATGGTGATTTCTTTTGTTATTCCATTCTTTATTGTACTCAGTTGGTTAAGTTTTGACTTCTATACTCCATGAAATTTGTGGAATATCCTTGATAGTTGCGTTTCATCCAGTATCTTTTCAAGAAAATATTCTTCTAAGCGTTCTTGAATTTTACTCCACAATGCAGTATCATGTTGACAATTTGGACGTTGTTAATTCTTGGATAAATTAATTCTTGAACTTGATTTATTGAATTCTTATATCATTGTCATCATCCTCATGTTTATATTCTGTTGAAAGTCATCTGTGGCCTGTAGTGCATAGATGGACTTGGTATGATTATGACCAGGGATTATTCGGTGTAATCATGACCGTAATGTTACAAATGATGTGGTAAAAGTCATCATTGGCCCGTAGTGCATTGATGGACAGTTGTTGGCATGATCATGACCATTAATGAATACACGAATATCCTTGGCCGTAGTGCAGGGGTGATTCGATGATGTGGATTATTTTATTAAGCTGAGTCTCAGCGATCGCAGTGTTGAAAAATCTTTTAAATCATAAAAGATAGTAGAGTTTATTTTCTACTTGACTCTCTTAATGGATTGCTTGTTCCGCTATAGTTAAACTTGATGTCTATTATATTTTATCAGTTTAACATTATTGAAGGCTAATGATAATTTATTCTGCATTATCTTAGTCATAATATTTCTTACTGGGCTAGTTGAGCTCACCCTTTCTTTCACTGTTCTCTTCAGGAAATGAGAACGTAGCTGGGGCAAGTCGGGGAACGGAGTGATGGTCCGAATGATAGTATTAGTTAGTAGTCCTCACTATTCTATGTAATGGTGTGTTAATAAATGTAATGAGGACTCCTTTTGAGTATGAATACTCTCTAGAAGATAATATTTGTATTCAAACTCACAGTTTATGTTTTGTCGTATTGTACACGACAGTTGTATTAATCAGTTGTATTTGTATTCTGTACTATGTATCTGACGACCCAAGATGGGTGATGTATACCTAATTTTGGGGGCGTCACATTTCTCTCCAATCTCATTCCTTTTCTTGGAATCCAGTGACTTGAAGATTGATAATATCTAAATCCTTGATTGAAGTTCAAAGTTCTTATTACTGAATCAATTCATAGAGGTTGGATCGAGGCTTGTTTGTGTGAGAGTTGTAAGGCCAAACTTGTAGTGTGGAATCAAATTCTATTTGTTTATAATTTAAAGAAAACAGGAGTGGGTTAAATTTACAGAAAACCTCTTTATGGAAGGACAGTGGTTGTTAGGGTGATACTATCTAAGCGGAAAGTTGAGTTTACTAAAAGTCTAAAGAAGTTGTCTTACTGGCTCTATGCCCTCTAGGGGCTATGTTGATTAAATAGGTTGTGTAAGGAAGAAGTAAACTTGTTCATGGTATTCTTATTGTTTGAGTACACATATTTAGGATGTGTTCACTTCTACATAAGTTTTATGTTCTCTAATGTTTGATGTGTTGGTCAGGCAATGGTAAGGGTGGGCATTTTTGTCCATTAGGAAAACTTCATCCATTGAGTGGATAGGTATCATTGCTGCCTCTTTATGAATTTAACCAACTTATAAGTCATTTTCCACTGTTAAGTTATTTGGCAACTAACTTATTTTTTAACTTATAAGTTGATTTATAAGTAAAAATAAAAAGCAAAAATTTGTAACTTATTTAAAAATGACTTATAAGTCATTCTTAATAAGTTGGTTTAACCAAATGTAATATTTATTTTGTCCCTAAACTATTTTGCTAAATTACATCTGATTGCCCTTTTAAAAAGCCTGATCTCTCTCTTCTAACGTAAATAAAATTGGAGATATGCTTTGCTCTTCTCTCTCTCTCTCTACTCTTGATCCTTTAATTTCTTGGTTTTTCCCTCCTTCCCTCCGCACCTGTTAGTCCTACTACTCATTCTACTCCTTCATTTGCTTCTACTCCTTCGATTGCTGCTACTCATTTGATTGCTGTTAAGTACCAAACCCTAGACCAAATATTTGATATGTATATATGTGTGTATTATGTTATGTTTGAATCTTTGGCATATGGTTTTTCTTCTTCTTTACCTCTTTAATTTTGACTGTAGTTTCAGAGCCTGTGGGTTTCGATTCAATTTCATTTTTTGTTAATTTATGTGGTTCAATTGATTGATTGATTGAAGAAATTGTTGTATACTGGGTTGTGCTTAATTAGTAATAAGTGAGCAACTTAATTTTAGTAATTTTCAGTAACTTGGGTTTTGTTTATATAGATTTAACCCGAGTTCTGCTTAACAATTGGATATAAATATATTGGTGCAAAATTATATTTTTGCACTATACACGAGTGTACTCTCAGTAACCTGTAAAAATATAGTACATCGAATGAAAATTAATAATTATACTAAAAAGAAAAAAATTCAAGTTGTCCATGATGGGTATTAATGTGCTAATATAATATAGATATGGATGATAGTTTGAATATATAAGGAGTCTAATTAAGTTGTAAAAATTGAATATAGAGGTTTGGAGGCAAGATTGAGCCTATAAGAAGCTGCATTATGTTTCAGTTGTTATAGCAAATTGATGTTGTTACATCTTATTCGCTCATATAAATAAATGCTTAGTTTTGCAGAGTTGTATATTATACTACAATGATCTTGTAGCTTTAATGTGTGACATACTTAGGAGAAAAATTAGGTAATTTCTAATTTGTTGGAGTTGATCTTGTGCAATATTCTGTCAAAATTCTGGTTGTTTACTATAATTGAACTTAGTTTCGTTTTGGGGTTGATATTATAATAAAGATGGTCATGAAAGCCTTCTTTTCCTTTCTTCGGTTAGAAGAATGTACATTAAGTGTCTATGCAATTTACTAAAATCCTAATATTAAGGAGCTAACTTGTCTGCTTAAGAAATGATCTACTCGTATATACGAGTGGATGTATTGTATATATGGCTTTTACTTGTAGCTTTAATGACTTTTGCTTGTATATTTTGGAACGGAAGTATGAAACTAAAAGTCATTTTGCATTTAAATGTTTTAACGAGTATGAAACAAGAGACCATCATTATTTTTTCTGTTGCAAATGATTGTTGTTTTTATTTGCATGGAGAATTATAGAATATAAGCAAGGAACATGAAACATCTTAATGAAATGATTTATAACTTGAAATGATTTTGGTAATAAAACCCTTCAATTTAAATTAAATTGATGAATGTGATTATCAATTGCATTCACAGCTATCTCAATTTGAGAAGAGCAGTCAATCAACAAAATGTTGGAATTAGAAAGGTTGTTATAGCATCATTCATCCATTCAAAAGATTTTACTTCTTCGAGGGTTGTTTCCATGTTTTGTTCTGGAGACTGCTTTCTTGTCATGAGGTACAACATTGGTGGTATAAACGATTGAAAGGAGAACCAACTAGCTGACAACTTAAACGGCCCACCTCTCCTCTATTCTCACTAATTGCAATGCAATTACAAGTGTTTCAATTTGGTTGGCAACTTAGGTAGTCCTAATTTATTTGAAACTGCAGTTTTAGATTTTGTCTAAACCTTGTTCTTCTCTTAGTAGTTGCTGCTTAGGTTTATAAAGATTTTGTCTAGTGATTGATTAGTTGGAATAAGATTGTAGTTGATATGTTTTGAGAATTTGTTTAGTGTTTTATTTAATGAAATTGTGGATGATTGTTATGATATGATATTGAATCAATGTATCTTTTTATTAATATCTTTTTAGTAATCTTTATATTTGATTTTAAGTCATTATCAGCCTAACACCTTCATTCACTAATTGCTACTTATAATTAGATATAATATCGTTTACTTGATACTATACCTTAATCTAGAAGATGATATTGATCAAATTAATTTAACTGGCCAAATTAAATCAATCAGATAGAATAACATGTAATCAATTAAAACATATTATCAAAATAAATTTCATACAAGAAGGAATAAATAAAGTAAACTTGATCAAACCGTTAATTATAAAGAAGGTTCAACATCCCTTAGAACTGAAATAGTGAGCTTAACTTGACATGCCTTCAATCTTTCTCCAATAC
This sequence comes from Panax notoginseng, assembly GCA_016801055.1. Lineage (NCBI taxonomy): Eukaryota > Viridiplantae > Streptophyta > Magnoliopsida > Apiales > Araliaceae > Panax > Panax notoginseng. The sequence goes on from CM029014.1 coordinate 19,383,527, forward strand.
TAGGGTTTTTAGTTGAATGTAGATGATAGATGCCCTAATAACTGGCTAATAACATGTATTTATAGTCCTAGAATAAAGCACTACTACCCTAAGAAGTAACAATCCAATTCCTAGTAGAATTCCATCAAAATCAACAAAATTGAGAAAATCTGCCGACTGGCCACGCCCCCGGAAAATCACGTCAGAGCCGTGGCCTCTAGTTATGCCCATCGCGGCTTCCATCAGGCGTCGCGACTCTCCATATTGCCGGCCGTGGGCCATTCACTGATGCACATCAGATTAACATGCATCCACATAAGTAACTCGCATATGATCAATATAAATACTTAACCAAGCTTGTATAGAACAACAATTGTGCACACTGATTCATAACTTAGAGCCTATTTTCCCTTATATTCATTTTTTTCAAAGAACCTTCTCTCAAACACAGTTGAAAACTGTTACCAATAGTTTGTAGTCTATTCACAGGAGCCCGATTTGCTAGACTCAATGACAAGCATGATGGCAGAACATTACATCTCATAATAGGGTCATAGTTCAGTATTGATGTCCAAAGGTTCAAAACTATGAGGGGCAAACTTATAGCTATACTTTAATACAATGTTCTAAAAGGCGCTAGGCGGGCGGCAAGGGGGGTCTAGCGGGATTTTTTATTTTAAGTTAATTTTAATATTTTATCTTATATTTATCAAAACAAAACAATAATATAAAGCAAAACAATCTATAATAAAGATAATAAATGTCTTTACTTAAAGTTCAAACACATATCCATATTGCTATTGTCAAAGTTCAAACACAAACATGCAATTGTTCAAAGTTAAAACATATTTTTAACGTATTAGTTTTATTCATAAACAAGATTGCTATTAAATAATAAAATTTAAAATTTCAAGAATTTAATTCAATATTAAAACTTAAGAAATTAAACATAAATTTAAGAATTATTGAATTAAACTAAATATTATAAATGTATCATCATTTATATAATTTGAAGTTGGTACAAGTTCAAAAAATTACAACTATAATAAAATTATCTATTTTGATTTGATATTATTCACTTCTTGTTGTGATTTGATAAGATACATGTATTATGAATATGGTAAATCATTATAAAAATAAATATATCAAGATTTGATTTGGGTAGTTATTAAAAAAAAACTCTCAGAATACTGCCTTAGACCCTAGGCACCGCCTAATTTTCTGGAGGGATGTTTTTGCTGCCTTAGACCTAAATGAGATGTCAGGAGGGCTTGACGCCTAGGCAGAAATTTTCAGAATACTGCTTTAATACCATCTTTATTAAATAGAAAAGTGTTATTCCTAGAAGATCCTATGAGTGTGAGATCTATTTAATATTCGTGTGAGGAGTACCTTGTGTAAATATCATTAATACTTGCGAAAAATATCAATTACCTATTAAATAAACTAGCTGGGACCATGGGTTTTTGTTTGTTTTCCAAAATTGATGAGGTGCTATCCCACCTGCACCCCACTCCACCCCACCCCACGCCACGCCACCCCCTCACCTCATCGCGCAGTTTGCTAATAGAAAAGGGAATCTTCCTAGCAACCAAGTAAGTTCACCTATTCAAGGGTTTTACAATTTTGCATCTCTTAATCTCATTGTGTTTTACAGTTTATCTATTGAAGTAGTTTTGATTATATTCTTCAAATTTGAAAGCACTTTGTGAGATTAATTTAAAGTGGATGCAAAGGAATGGCTAAAATCAGAGATAGAACTGAAGACTTCAAAGATGCTGTCCACAGGGTAGCGTTGTCTTTGGAGTACAGTGAGGTTCGTTTGAATTTATGGTTTTTAGTATAAACTTTTTTCCTAATCTCGTTGTTAGAAAAGCATTTGACGTAGATTGTGGAGATCTTATGTAATATGTACAATGAAATTTGATTTTACGCACCTAAGAAAAATTTCATGCCATTTGCCCATTTTAACCAAGAAGAATCTTGATATGTTGTTGATGGTTTAGGAATTTCCTTGTATTCCCCTTTCACATCCATGCTCCAGTTCAAAATACCCATGTTTGGATTGAAATATGTAAAAATAAAAAGGAAAAGTTTGGTTAGCTCTTGTTTCTTAGAGTCTAAAATGAGTAGCATGCCTTGGTACTTTTTAGCTATCAATTTAGATAATGATGTAATTAGCGAGCTTTCCCATTCAATTTGGTGGATGTGAGAGAATTTTCTTTTGTCCTTTCTATTGGTTATGGTTTCGGAGCCACTACATAATATGAAAGTAGGTATAATTTATTGATACTTGTTTAGTGTAACCAGAATGGCTTCTTTAATATACTAGTAGTTTAATCCACCGTCTTCTTATTGATAATCCTAAGATCAAAAAAAATTATTATTAATTATTAGAATTAGTATAATAAAGTTTGGGAATTATTATTTTTACAAGGAAAACATGATATTTCCACAAGGTCTTGCTCACATGAAGGTGGACCCGACTTACTATTCATGTGAGGAGAGCCTTGCAGAAATATCAATTTCTCTTGCGGAAATATCAATTTACCTTGCGGAACCCAGAATGGCTTCTTTAATATACCAATAGTTTAATCCGCTGTCTTCTTACTAATAATCCTGAAAGATCAAAAAAAGTATTATTAATTATTAGAATTAGTATAATAAAGTTTGGGAATTACTATTTTCACAAGTAAAACATGATATTCTATAAGATATCACTTACATGAAGGTGGACTCCACTTACTATTCATGTGAGGAGAGCCTTGCGGAAATATCAATTTCCCTTGCAAAAATATCAATTCCCTAAAGTTTTACGTATACATCCAAAAATAAATTCCTTCATATGTACTTCTACAAAAAGAAGACCATACATATCTTTCACCTATATTCTGTTTGTTGTACAAAAATTACATTAACATGTTTCATTTAACAAATGACAAAGCTTACTTTTTATTTTTTATTTTTTTTGAATTTCCAATTTTGTTTTGACTATTGTTTTCATGTTTATATCTTAGTGTTCCTTGTAGTTTTATCAAAGAAACAAGAAAACGTAGTTTGACTATCATCTTTCAAGAAGTAGTTGATACATTATATTTTTTCCAGAAATGCTTATATACTTGGGGATATGGTGTGATTACTGTTAAAGTTCAAACTTAAGCCAACATAACCATTGTACAATGCTTTTAAATTTCAGCTTTATGTTTCGTATTGCAGAGAAATCATGCACTTTTTTTTCTTCTTGTTGGAGGCGGTCATTCACATCATATAGCATTTTGTTATTAGCTTTTATGGTGATAACCTAAAATGTATAGAAATCCTAACTTTTTTATATGGTTTAACATGTGATTACCACAGTCAAAAATGACAGCTATAATGGCATCTTTCATTATGCACAAACCTCGGCAAAGATCACCTTTCACCAAAGCTGCTCTGAAGACGGTACCCTGTGCATATATTCTTTTCTACTACAATACCTTACGAATAAGCATTTATTATTTTATGTGTTTTGAATATTGAATCTTATTCCCTGAGAATATCTAGGTTTGCTGTAAAGGGAAATATTTGAAGGTTGACCTACTGTAATTTAACTGAAACTTTTATTTGTCAGCTTGAGAGCATTGGAGATCTACAGCAGTTCTTGATGAAGCATAAGAAGGACTATGTTGATGTGCACCGCACCACTGAGCAGGAGAGAGATAGTATTGAGCATGAAGTAAGATTTGAGATTTGAACGAATCTAAAATGGGAATCTATGATACAATTTAAGTCGCCATAAATTTTTTTATGTGATATGTATCTTGTACTTGCACCAGAGTTATAAAATATTTGCTCATGCCAGAACTTTTAACACGTTTACACTGAATGAATGTGGTTGCTAGTAAGAAAAATAAATACTTTCCTCTTATATTTGGTCTAGAAAGATGAAACATTTTGTTTGGATGATATGAAAAAGTCTTCACAGCATTTCTTGGAATTGACTTTTATAACTTCATCTACATTTGATTTACCACAGCAAGAAAACCAATTTTGAGGCCCTGCTTGGTTGAGGGACAATCAATTTCTCATGGTTCTTTGAGTTGGTTGTTTGCATATGATTAGGTATCTACATATTAGGCTTAAAGAACCTTTTTGGATTCTTGGGATTATGTATAGATTTTACACAAAAGGTCTATGCAAGATTAAATTTGAGCAGCTTTTGTCCAAGTCTCTAGTTGTCTTAACTAGGTTCAGTTGAATATATACACACACACACACATATATATATACAAGTGTGAGACATATATAAAGGAAGCCTACTTGTAAGGTTTGTTTACTGTCAGAACTCTACCACCCTTCACTTCTCAAATCAGATCCACAAATTTTGATCCTTTATATGTATTTACTTCTGCATTCTGAGATTTGTTTGGGTGAACCAAAAATATGTTAGAGTGAGAGAGTGGGGCCCATATCAAAGTTGTAAGTGTCCTCACTGGGTTAAGTCCTGCCTCACCGCACCATGGCTGGAGGGAATACTGGCCAATATTGAATTACATGTCTACCTTGCCATATGATTTTGAAACTCTTAGGGTAAGGATGGGCAAATTTTACAGATTTGAATAAAAATGACTTGGCACAAAATGCATCAGTTGGATTGGCAAAGCAGTAGTTTGATGTTTTGTTTTCTTTTGTTTGCAAACCTAGAGTTATTCATATCTCAATGCTTTGATACAATTTCGGTGACACCTACTGAACTTACTATAATTTGGATATATTAGATTGTAAATTGGTGATTTAGGTTTTGTATCTTGCACAACAAAAGTTAAGGTCTAAAGTCTAAATTATATTGGATGTTTGCCTGCTCAATTTTTTGTTACTTAACCCTCTGCAGGTTACAATTTTTATAAAAGCGTGCAAAGAACATGTAGACGTACTAAAAATTGGTATAAATGATGATGAAGCAAATTCAAAGGGCTGGCTTGGTATCAGGGGCGATAGCCCTAATGCTGATACCATAGCTCACAAACATGGAGTGGTATGTTTACAACATTTTGATGATAAAGATCTTTTATGCTTTGGGGCTAATTAGATAGTTTTTTGCTTAAATTGTTCATGAAAAAGCTTGATAGACAAATATAACGAGCACTTCTGTGCGAATAAAGGTTAAATTTTATATATATAAAATTCTCTGTCGTAAATGTTTTAGTTATGATCCCAAATAAAGTATAAGCTGTTGCGATATCACAATCATAAACATCACCCTTGTTATGATATCCCACTTGCAGTTGATATCAGAGTGAACTCGTGCTAGTCTTAATGCAACCATCTCAAGTTAGGCTTGACTCTTGTCCATGTGGTGCTGTCTCTCTGAATTTCATGGCAATGCCTACAACTGCAAAACTTTACTTAAAAGCTTAGCTTTTTTTCCTCGAGTTCTCGCTTCTTTTATATATAGTTATCGTGCCCCCTAGCTCAAAACAAGGAAGTACAACTTGCAGAATAGAATATATATATATATCTATATATATATACACACACACACACAATCTCCATCTTGTAGGATTTGCATGCAGTTTATATATTTGTTGACATGCAAGATATTAAGGTTACTCTCCTTTCTAGTATTATAGAAATGTTTTTTGCAAGAAAGTGAATTCAAGCAATTGCTAAATGTAATAAACTTAAAAGAATAAACACCAAGCAATTTGTATTTTCTTCCAAATGTAACTCATGCATATGAACGGGGGTGCCCCATTTGAGCGAACTGTTAATGTTTTCCATTTAATCTTTTGGATGCAAGTAATTTCTCTATGCTTTTTGTTTATTGGGTGCAGGTTTTGATTTTAAGCGAACGGCTTCATGCTGTGACATCACAGTTTGATCAGTTGAGAGCTGTTCGCTTCCAATATGCTATCAACCGAGCTATGCCAAGAAGAAAACTAAAGAAGGCTGCCACAACAGATTCTACTGATATTTCAAAGCTTAACAAGTTGGAGCTAAGGGAGCATATCAATTCAGAGATTGGGGAGACTAGTGATGTTCAAGCAGAGCCTCTTAGAGTCCAGCAACAGCTATTGGATGACGAAACACGTGCACTTCAGGTAATTAGATATTTAATTCCTGATGCATTTCTTTAAGTCTCTCACATTTGTAAAGTCTTCGCTCATTATTCACAGGTTATTTCTTTAGCAAAGCTGTTTCTTTTGTGATACAGGTAGAGTTGACGAGTCTTCTAGATGCTGTACAAGAAACTGAAACTAAGATGGTAGAAATGTCTGCATTGAATCATCTCATGTCGACACGTGCTGCAGCAGTCTCAACAGATTGAACTTTTGTATGAGCAGGTCTGAACATTGGCATATGATTATTTATCTGGTTGTTTATTTAATCAAGTTCATACTTAATCAGCACGGTCATCTTTTCAACATTTTACAAAGAGAAATAATGCAGCCAGCTCTAGCTTTCTCACTACCTCTAAGAATTGGTGAAACAAACCTACCTTTGAAAACCAAGATCATGAGTTAATTCACTAGATATGGCTTGCCAGTCAAATGCAGCTGCTAATTTGGTTGCTTTGTTTTTCTTTTCCTTAGTTAGGCAAGTCTCCAATACTAAATGACATGGAAGTTGTCATACCTATGAGAAAATTGAAAAGAACTCTTGAGCATCTGTGTATGACTGAAAAATCATGGTCTTTTGAGTACTTCTAATCGAGGAAATTTGAAATTTTCAATGTCCACTATCTGTTACCCGGGCATTGAATACAGGTAATTTTTTGATAGAAAAACCTTCATGAGATTCAACTGCCAAAACGACATTGTTTGACAGGAATCAAACATTTAACTATAGGAATTTTACTTTTGCCCCTTCAATTTATAGTTTACACGAAGTAAAATTATTTTACCGTTGCAAATAAAAGCTTCTAGACTAAGTTACTGGAGTTGATGCACTGGTTTTACGTGCACCTTGCCGCAGTTAAATGTTCTTAGAGCAATGCTCTTTGTTAAGCTACATCGCCATTGCATGGATGAAGATGGTCCCTCTGCAAACAATTCGATCTCGTGCTCAATTCATGAAGATCTCTGCTCTCAGTCTCGTTTTTTGTGGTTCTGTTGTCAATGGTAATATATCGCTCAGGTATTTGCCAGTCTCGTTTAATCAGGCAATTGGGGCTACCACGCCCTTCTTCACTGCTGTGTTTGCCTATTTGATTACGTTAAAGAGGGAGGCGTGGCTTGTTTATGGCGCTCTCATTCCTGTAGTTACTGGGGTTGTAATTGCTAGTGGGGTATGCAAAAAGATAAACTTTTCCTTCTTACAGAGTATTTTTTTTTTTTTTGCTCATGCAGACTTGATTGATTTCTTCATAATTGAATTGGGTGTGATAGCTTTTGTAGTTTAATTATCATATGATAATTTGAATATTTTGCTCAGAGTTGTTGTACTTAAATGGTGCTTGAATTTACAAGAAAGTTATAGCCTTGATTACCTTTTAGGTGAATTTGTGTTGCATGTTTTTGGTTCCAACAAATGTAAAGTAAAGACTTGTATTTTGATTAGGATCATGTAAGTTTTAAATCTTATTGTTAGCATTATGGTTATAAAGTTATTCGAAATTTCTAGGAATAAAGTGGAACTTGTTAAACATTTTATTTGTTAAGGTAGCTTAATTTAAATTTTAATTGTCTCTTCATTCCCATAGTTGGTGAACTTAGGTACTGAATAGTAATGGATTTGGGTTAGAGCACTGATATGTCTTCCATTTATAATCTGTTGGTCTAAAACTAGCATGTCTAAGGATGTTTCTTTTACGATTATAATATTCTGGGAAAATCTATGTTGGTTCTTATTCTTTTTTCTTTTTCTATGTACTCGTCCTTAGAGTGAGCCAAGTTTCCATCTATTTGGATTTATAATGTGTGTCGGTGCTACGGCTGCCAGAGCACTCAAATCAGTGCTTCAGGGAATTTTGCTTTCTTCAGAAGGGTAAGGTGTTTCATTTGTTTTCTTAGTGCTAATAGATATAGGTCAAATCAAGTACAAATATTTCTTGTTCTGCACTGCTTTTGTTTTCAACCTGGCAATGGATATTGTGAAGTTGTTATTTTGTTTTAGGGAGAAGCTGAATTCTATGAATCTCCTCCTGTATATGGCTCCCATAGCTGTTGTACTACTACTTCCTGCAACACTCTATATGGAAGAAAATGTGGTTGGTATCACACTAGCACTTGCTAAAGATGACATCAACATCGTCTGGCTCCTGCTATTCAATTCTGCACTTGCTTATTTTGTGAATTTGACCAACTTTTTGGTCACAAAGCACACCAGTGCTCTGACTCTCCAGGTACAACCCATCCCGCTTCTGTTTCCAAGTTAATCTTGTTGCATCATCATCTGCAGTACCTGAAGATAAAAAAAAAAGAAAAAAAAGATTAAACGATGTTAGAGAATGAAAGCGGATTTTTATCAAATCCTGATAAGTTAGTCTAGGATAATTCACAATAATATCTTATAAATAAAAAAAATGAAAAGCAGAACAATGTGGAAAAGTTTCAAATATCTCTGATTCTCTGTATGGTGTGGATGTCCTCGCAAATAATTTTGTTCTTTTTTTTCCCCTTCCAATATCTGTTATTCTAAATTCGCATCAATGTATAAATCATTGTAGCATAGTTGGTGCCTGAAGTTGGTGGTTACTTGGTTAGCAAAGGGAAGCTAAACAGTAGCTAAGCTTTCATTGTATTCTCCTAATTTATTTGTGATATCAAAAGATATGATAGTAGCTACTTTTTATATTAGAGTACATGTATGGCCGCAAATAAGATCTCTAAAGATAATCATGTGTGTAAACTATGTTATGTTTACCAATGCTGTCATGCATTTTGCAATATCCCCGAGTATATATTTGGTGAAAGGGTAATAACTAAGGATTTTATCACCGTTATATGGAATATTGTATACATATTTACATTTTGAGAAGCGTGATAAATTTTAAGGTCAGAATGTGAACAAGGTTGTCTGCTAGCTTAGTACCCCACGTTGCAATGCTTTGGCCTGCAGCATGGGGGTGAGATCTTTGACAAGGAACTTTGTTCAGTACATTCACCATAGGATTATAAGTTAGGAAGCCCCTGGGATAGTTTTGTACTTCATATTTATCTGATGATATGGGTGTTGTGGCTTGATTAATCGTCTTATAGTCTATAGAACTCCCTTCCCCTTATATATTTGTTTTAAAATCTTTTATTATATATTTGTTTTAAAATCCTTTTTATAGGTTCTTCTGATTATTTTGAGATTATAATTTCATAGCACTCGGGCATACATAATAGAGGTTTTATATCAAGCCATCATTGAAAATAAATATTATTCTGGGATTTTAACAATCAAAAGTCGATTAAGAGGTTGAAGTGATAATAGAATTGGGAAAGAAAATAACATAGTAAAATAGTTCACTGCATTTTAAAGATTGGACCAGGCGATGTTGGATGAGAGGAAGCTATTTGGTGGTGTAATTATCTGGATGAAACTTTTATTGCTCTAATTACAGTAATGCCAACTTGAAGATTGTACAAGATGGCAGCATGACTGTAGCTAACATAAGTTGTTAAGGTGTGGATTTGTTGAATTAGTTTTTTTTTTCCACTTTAATAACATGTAGTTTCGGTTCTTCCAGGTCCTTGGAAATGCGAAAGGAGCAGTGGCTGTGATTGTCTCGATATTGATTTTCAAAAATCCTGTCTCAGTTACCGGGATGCTTGGCTATACACTTACCGTTATCGGGGTTATATTCTACAGCCAAGCCAAGAAACGCAGCAAATGAAAACTGCGGTTTTCTTCTGTTTTGCGTCTATTATGCGAGGATAGGGGGCAACCATGTCGAAGCAACTTTTGGATCATGTGCTTGGATTCAGTTTCTTTTGCCCTCTAATTTCTACTTTTTCATTAGGAACCCACAGCTGGTTCCCAATCTGTACCCAACTACAATTACATTACCTAGAGTAGATAGCCTAATAAATGCTCATTTGTCTAAACTTTTCTTCCCAGCTTGGGGTTATTGAAGAACCTCACCTTTTTTTTTTCTTCTTTTCTATGATATTCTTTCAGGAAAGGTTGTAAAATAGGCCCTATATACATCATGTTACTCTCATATCAATTAATTAACTTAAAGAGACTAGTAATTTTGCAAATTTTGTAGCCAGCCCATTTTTATTGAGGATTTTTTTTCCCTCGTCATTCCAGGAACTTGGTTGGAGGATTTAAAATTTTATTTTTATTTTTTATTTTTTTTACCTCTCGAGTCTCTGTCATTACGAACTACTTCTGCTGACGTGCAACCAGGCTTCACACTTGCTATACAGAACTCTGATTTCCATCAAATCTTTTAACTTTTGATCTGCTGAAGAGTAATTTGGCCAGTTGCATAATCCATTAAGGTTTTCCCTAGTTTTGTTGAAGACTTTCCATGATCTATTTCATCAGACTAAAATGTCGCCGAGGATTGATTTACAAAACGATGTGATATATGCAACTACTCTAAGCCAATCACATCATTTTATAAGCAATTTTTTGTAAAATTCTTTTGTCATCAAAACCCACAAGCACGCCGGAGAGGAAAGAGGACATTGTTTTTTGATACACCTGGACCAAATAAATTTTTTTCCAAGCACGGTTTAGATTAATTTTAATTTTAATTTTAATTCAATGACCTAGATTTTATCTCAATTCTTCCAACTTAATCTAGAGACTCGTATTTTATCTCGCACAAAAAAAAAACCCGCCCAAATCAAACCCAGCCCCTACAAGCTACCCCCTCCTGCAGTCTACACGCCCAAGGCTCTTTGACCATACTGCTGAACATTCAATAACCATATGAAGAGTACATCGATGGGTTTGTGTGCTGGGAATATACAAGGCAAAGCATGCTGCATATTTAATTTGACTGGGAGTTTGCTAATTCAATAAACAACACTAAGCATGGGCCATGGGTTCATACTAATATATACCCCCAGCTATCCGTTCCTTTCCAATTTTCCTTCAGGAAACACTTTAGCAAAACCACCAAGATAGTGTAAAATCAGAAATTTAGCACACTTCTAGTCATGGAGTGTATCATGCATAACAGTTAACTCCCTTCCCATTCACAACCAACCCGAATCTGCTCTCTCTCTCTCTCTCTCTCTCTCTGGTTCGGCAGCTAGCATCAAGAGTGATCGGGGCTGGGGCTTGATTCAGATAGCAGGGAAGCAACAAGGAGGATTATATCTCACACGTTCATGAAGGTGATGGTATCGCCACCGTCATCCGCCTTGATGGTGGCAATATCATCATTTCCGGCGCATCTCGGACATGTTGGAGAGGTTGATTCCCATGGAGAGGTTCCGATGGCAGCGGTAGTGCTCAAAACCGCATCAAGTAGCTCATTTTTATTAGTTTTAAAGATTTAATGTTTAATGCTCAAGTTAGTTTCTTGGACAAGAGTAGAGTTGGAAGAGGAAAGAATGCGGCAATCAGTATACATTGAAACATCACAGAAGATACCCACCCTACTACTCCAACTGCAAGCACTAAATGGGGGAAAAAAACAGGGTTGAACTACCAGCCACCGGGACTGGACCTGCAAGTAAAACTCATCATATATATACCCCCTCTAATACTTGTACAATAGGCGATACACATCCAGGTTTGGACTCATCTGGTGTACAAAAATTATACCCCAGTTTCAATGACTAGACTAGAAGGTCTTCCCAGTTATAGACTTGAAATTATATATATAATGATTAAATTCAATAAGATGAACTCAGCAACTACCATAACTTGAGCCTCGCCATCGTGCTTTGTTTCCATAACTCAAATTCCAGGCTTCTCTTCTTCTCTTGGAGCCAAATAGTACTTGATGTATCCCATCTCAAGCCCAGCAGAATGGAACACATTAGCAGCAGCAGCAGCAACAAGAAGAAGAAGAGAGGCCGCAGCAACATCAGCAAACCAACAGCAATCTATCCAAATCCACGCTTTCTCTATCTATATATCTATCTAATTCCTACATTGAATCTTAATACCAATATCTATAGCTAGCCACATGTGGCGATCCTCAAGCCTCAAATTCATTGAATAACCCCCAAAAGTTTCTCCGTTGAATAAATTGAAATCCTCTGCTTTGAAAACACCAACAACATCACCACCACCGCCTCTGTCTTCCATCGTTTCCTCCGTGCCACCGCCATCTTCTGTGCCTTCGCTGGGCATGTAAAGGGAAACCAGTGGAGGAGAATATATCATAGACTCGACTCAATTTTTGTACATAATTGTATTGTTATGCTACCATTATTAAACCAACAACTTAATACATAAGAGTTAAGATAAATATGAAATAAATTATACAATCTTTAGTATTTTTAAATTTTGCAACACATTAATAATAACAAAAAGATTTAAAATAATAAACTGAAATACAACAAATGCGTGTGGCCTGTGTGTTAATGGCGACAATAAATTCATATAATCGACCTTCTTACAGCAACAATTACTGCAGTCAGAATCTGTAATGTGCAGTTGATCGTCTCTCTCTCTCTCTCTATTTAAGAAAGAAAGAAATTCTGAAATAATGAGAATTTCAAAAAATAAACAAGGAAATTTATCCAACAAACAAAAATAACTCCCTCCATCGACTATTTTAACTTTATGCGCATACATTAAGAAAGTCATTTAATATTATTATTTAATAATTAAAAATTGTATAAAATTTCATAAAAGTTAAAAACTATTCGTAAAATTTTCTGAGAGAATGAGAGAATTAAGGAGTGGGATTCAATTAGCATGGAATTTAATTTTTGATAAGTTAGTCAATTAGCTAATAGAATACTAGAATACTGACACACATAGAACTCTGCCTGCGTGTCAATACTCAATTGATCAACTTACTCAAAAATAAATTTTATGCTAACCACTTCCTAAGGAGTGATATAAGAAAGTAAATAATTTTTTCTCCTTAAAAAGTGTAAATAACAAATTGAAACAAATCTTTTTCTGAATGGAGGGAGTTTAAACTAAAAATCATAACAAATTTGTATTCCTCAAACATTAGCTACATAATAATAAATTTATGTATTACAATATGATGAAGGCGGAGTAGTGCGTGCGCACTGCAGTTGCTACTTGCTAATAGGTGGTGGCCTCTACAAGTTTGTTTAGTTTCTTGGTCTTTAATCTCCCAGCTTACTTCTGACTCCCCTTGGCATTCGTATCTGCATCACAATATAGACAAAAATGTAAATTATCAATCTAAAAGAATGATGTAAAAGGGCACCATATTTGGATTCTCTTGCTGCTCACTTGAAACTGACTAAAAATCACTATTATAAACCAGCAGTCTCCATACTCTGACTTCACTATCTATAAGAACATCATTTTCATAATCAATTCGCACATTATTGCGTTCCTTATGTATTGTTAGCAGTAGAACTAAAAGGACGTAACACCATAATATTTATGTGTATATTTTAGTATATAAAGAATGAGAACCACAGACTAACCTTAGCCGCTAGAATGGGACCATGGGACTACTTTAGATGGAAGGACTGTGGGCTGCACATGTTAGCTCTGTAGTGAGACTGAAAGATAGAAGACAACAGATAAGATGTATAGGGCTTTTTCCAAACTAGTGTTTTTTTCCGCTGGAAAGTGGAGGCTGGCTCCATTGGTGGGAGTAGAATTGATTTTGGGATGTGTTTAATTTGAGGGCTTATACCGATTATGCCTGATTTTTAAATCAGGAAAACAGAACTATTTAACAACAGAATTGATCAATCTCAACGACTGATGTACTACAGACAACACCGCATCTAAACCTGTCAAGAAAGTGTAAATATTAATTTTCTGATAAGTACATGAAAGAGTAGAACTTAATAAAATGTGCAGAATTTAAACTGTGTTTGTCCTAATTTGTTCAAAAATACAATAGACGTCGCTAAACCTGTCAACTAAATTAAAAAACTATATCGCCAAAGATTTTGTTTGGCTCTATTTCCAAGCAATCGGGCCAAACTATTTCCAACAGCGACTAAAGTTTACACCAATAGATATCTGAAAGCCTCGCTGTGAAAGGACAACATCTGTGGCCAATTTTCACCATTTCCTGGCCACATTCCTTTGAAAAAAATCGAAAAAGGCACCCGTCTTGTGGTGAGAGAATTTATCAAGGTAAAAAACTTGCAAGACGTTGCGAATAGAACATATATATAAATCGTAAGATAAAAGCATCAGCCGTCAGGACAAGGTAAATATTTTATTTATTATTTTTTGAGAGGACAAGTCAAGGAGTTTACTCAAGTCAATTAAATTTTTAGGAGGCATTGATATTATTCCCCAATGCAGCAGAAGCAGCTTTATGATTATTAAAAACACATTTCGACCAATTAGCCATAAAGATATCCAGCATCAACTTAATGAGTTCTATATTGGCTACTCCAGTAACAATATTCTTGACTGGTTCAGAAAATTAATTAAGCCTTGCAGGAAGTAATGAGGCTGGTAAGAATATTCCACTAACATTTGCCATACATGATGGATTAAATTAAGTTCTAAAGAGTTAAAATCATCCCAATCAGCATTATATCCAGACAGCACAGCTTGGTTTTACTGAGACATGGAAGTTATAAAATTAGTCATGGTTAACATAACAGGATATGAGCGTGATCAAAGTAATGTTAGTTAAGACTACTGATCATACAGATACAATTTACATGTTTTCCAAATGGAAATTTATAGCAGATTCTTACCGTTACTGTATTGTTTCCAATAAAGGACGGACAAAGGGCTGTCAAGTTGGGGTCATCCTTATGCTTGTCCCAAGCTGCTTCAAACTGTGGACCCTTGCATCTTATGGTTGCAGAATGAAACAGAAAACTTTTAGGCAAGTTCAAGGAAGAGAAAATAGCTGAAAACTCATCAGTGAGTATATAATGTTCAGGAGTTGGTATTATACTTACTGCTGGAGCAATATCAGTATCTGAAGAACATGAGTTCTAATATCTTCACGACCAATTTTCAATGCTGCCACCTTGTATAAAATGACTAGCTCATCAACTAATCTGGACCAGAAGCAACACCAAAATGATTATCATCCCAACAGAAGAGAACACAGTAGTAAAGACTATGGATCTTAAAAGAGGATTAAGGAACATACACATAATAAATTTTCTGTTTGGTTGGCGTAAGTAGATTATTTAATACTTTAGAAGGTCAACTTCTCATCCTAAGATTTGTTCATGTTCTACTTTCCAGTCATTCTAAATGCATTTTTTAAATTTTGGTTCCACTACTAAAGTGGTGAAAACAACTTATACATACTAGAGTAAAAGAAAATATATAGTTCACCTTTCAATATAGGGTGAATTTCTTATCCACGTTAACTTTATCACTAATTTGACCTGGTTGAGAACCTGCACATTCATAAAAAATGCATTTGTTTATCTATCATAATTTCCAAGTATCAGATCCATAAGAATAAAGTTTACATTTGGTTTTTATCATGTACGTAAATAATGTATAGAGAAGTGACAAGCTAGTGATATAAGAAACCCTATCTTGTGCTATATTGTCAAGCATTTTCTGTTATACATATATATGACTCCGTCAAGAACCATTATTCAACAAGTATTAAGGATTGAGAAACCAAATTTCCAACTAAAGTAATGCCATGCATATTTCTAAAGATCTGAGAGAAGGAACGTAACCTTTTTTCTTTATTTTTTTGATAAATAAGAGTAGGAAAATAACTGAACTACTGAAGTAAAAGAAGGGTTTCGATTTTTTCAAATGAACAATTCACAAGCTAGTCAATCATGCATCAGATGTCTGAGATCTTCCCATGCTCAGGTCTGGTATGAACTACTCTGAATGCAATATAATGGACCAAGAAAAAAAGAGTTAATCACTGCCTTCGTAATTCTCTTTTGACAACATGTTCCCCCACCCCCCCAAAAAAAAAGTTCTTTTCACAACAAGCTTTTATCAAACCAAATGTTCTATAGTAGCTATGTGGAAAGGAGACGCTATGATTAGGTCTTCTAAAAATACAATAAAGAGGTCAAGATTCAACACAACATTCTTGCCCGACAAACTTAATAGAAAAGGAGACCTGATGAAGATTCATTACGTTTCAATCTGAAGGCTTAATTCTGCTAAATGTATCAAATGTGACTAACCACTCTAAAAAGTCTTCCAGGAAATACAAGTGTATATGACAAGTTTTTGTGCGGGAAATCACAATTACCAGTAGAATAGTTTCATCGTCATCAGCATGCATCCACTGAAAGAAAAGTGGAAATATACGTCTGAAATGAGCTAATAATACGAGACCCAAACCATTGAGAAGTGGTGTAATGTGCTTAAGCCATGCATTACGCCGCTCCTTATTTCTTGGTTGTCGCTCTAGATGACTTAACATCTCATTAAGTAGCTTTTCATACCTATACAAATAGGAAATGTTTTTAGAAAGAGTTGCAATTTACTTTGAAACCAAAGAGAGGAAGAATTATAATTATATCTTCGTGAACTCTAAGCATGCTTATATATACATATACTTCCTCCGTTCCGAAATATAAGATCGTTATTGACTTTTTGAAGTCAACTTAAGATATTTTCAAGCTCAAAATTACCATGAATTCATTTAATTTTAGTCAATACAATGATGAGTATTGTAAACTATATAAAAAGTCCTACTCATTCTAAGTTTTATTCTTTCATAATTTTTAGTAAATAATCTCAATTTTGAGTTTGAAAAAGTCTCAAATTAACTTTCAAAAGTCAACAATGATATTATAATTTGGAAAGGGAGTACATTTTTATTTATTTTTTTGATAAGTAAAAAGAATACATAATTATATAAAAAAAATGTCATTGCCACCATAGATTTAAGTTATTTTCTCTTCAACATTTTTTATGCATATCATTTATAGAAATGATTCACATTATATAAAGCAAAAAAATAAACTTCTTTTCCGTTTTAGACAATTTGATCCAAAGTCCAAACAAAAAGCAAAATTGGCAAAGTATAAAATATAGGGAAAATTTACTTATCAATATATAGGCAAAGTTTACCATGAACTGCGAGGATTACTTTGTTGTGTACATGTCACTAGAAGCACTGACATCTCAACAACATAGTCCCAAATCTCATCACTAGAGGCAATATTTTCAAAACACGCATCAAGGATTACATCTTCATACCAACCAAGCTCAGCAGCGTTCACATTTTTGGCAAGATGTATAAAGCTAATCATGCCTTGCCCCTAAAATAGGGAAAATAATATTTAATCAACAAGAAGACACAAACAAGTGCAGACATGAAGTTCAGAAATACACAAGCACATTCTAGGATGCATATCTAGAGATTGCCCCACATTCGAAGGTATTACCATCAGCTTTAAAAAGCTTAAAATAACTGAATCGAAGTTCCTTCTTCGAAAAATTAGAGTTAATAAGAAAATGTTGATGAGCATGACAAGCCATTAAAAGATAAACTTAGAGACTAAAAGGAATAACAGAAATTTGGTTCCATTAACACAAGGGCACTCCTTTTTTGAGGTGTCAAGCATGAACTAAAGAATAAGAAGCATAATTGCTACTATCTAACATTTAAATTAAGTACAACTTAAGAGAGGGGGAAGGTTGGGGAGCAAAAAAAAAATTGAAACATTTTATTTTACACACTTTTACTTGGGGTGACCAGTGGTCAAGAGCAGTTAGAGAACCAGGAATCACCAAAGAACACAGCTTTCCCAAATGAGGGTAATCAACCTGCCAAAACCAATCAAGAAACATATCAATCTCAACACTAATTCCTAATTCTAATATAAACGAATCAGTAGAATTATTACAATACCTGTGTAACGAACCATCTAAACTGATGAGCAGCGACAATAGCATATGCAACTGAAACTCTAGCTGCTGCAGCAGATATCTCATCAGCATCATCCGATTTATCAATACTACTTTCATTAACCCTCGCTTTAAGCAAAGGCATAACTTCAGGAATCAATTCAATAACCAATTTCTTCTCATCAGACACCGATGTCAAGTCCAAACCCAATTCCCTGATCTTCCCCAATTGTTCGCCATTCAAACTGCTGCAAAAAGCTTTAGCAATCTCTCTAAATGCCGAATTCGCCGCAAGCCATAGCCAATTGGGAATCCACAAGAGGTGCTCGCTTGTTGTAGTTTCGGATGAAGATAATGCTGTACAAAATAAGCAGAAATCTCGAATTTTGATACGAATTTCAGCTTCAGAGGCGTCGGAGTTCGAAGGAGGGTGGTGGTTATGAGGTAGAAGAGACTCGAGCATGGATTTGATTGAAACATTTGAGCCTTCCGGTAGTTTATACTTTGCTTTCGATAGCGATTCTCGAAATTGATCGGATAACCTATAGATAATACAGCAGAATGAGAAATTAAACTGGTATACACATTCACATATATATATATATATATATGTATACTAGCTGTGTCCGGATTTATCCAAACTTTGGATTTATTAAAATCAGTTGTATTGTGTTAGATAGATATAGAAAGAGGAGAGAGAGTGAGCTTACAGATAGAGAGTTTGAAGAAGGGGTTTGGACATTCTAAGGGCTCTTTCAGTTGAGCTTCTTGGTCGGTGGTTAGGGCTGAGAATTTTTTGGGTACAGAGATGGTGAGTGAGACCTGAGTACGTCTCCGATTATCGATGATTCTACAGACCATAAGATGCGCAGCGTAACTACGTCGCGTTGAGTTATTATTCCTTTAAGCGACGGCGTTTAAAATGGTTGACAAGCTTTAATAACCACAAAATTAATTAAGTTTTAATTTTTTGTAGAAATACAGGCATTTTTATATTCAAACTAAAAGTGATATTGTCAAACAAACATAAATTAATTATATTTTTATATTTATTTTAATAAAATTAATATTTTAAATAATACTGACAATATTATTTTTATTTTGCTAATATTAAATGTCTTTTAGATAAGGTTTCTTTGTTTTGACCCTTTTTTTTCTTTTAATTCAAAATAAATTTTCAAGTGAAAAATTGAAAGAGAAACAAATTGAAAAGCAAGAAAAAGTTATTCTTCTTCAATCCATACATCGTAAAAAGTGATTAATTTTCTCATCTTGGGTTTATTTGTTTTTATTGAGC
This sequence comes from Panax notoginseng, assembly GCA_016801055.1. Taxonomy (NCBI): domain Eukaryota; kingdom Viridiplantae; phylum Streptophyta; class Magnoliopsida; order Apiales; family Araliaceae; genus Panax; species Panax notoginseng. The sequence goes on from CM029014.1 coordinate 19,402,665, forward strand.
TTTGCCCCCCACGCTAAAACTTTAGTAAGAATGATTTTTTTTTTCTTTTTCTTTTCTTTTTCTGTCATGAACACGTACAAGTTTTGATTTTTAAGGTCGTTAAGTTGAAAAATAAAATTTTGAGCCTCAACTAAAGATTTTAGGATATTTTATTCGGCTAAACAATCATTTTGATCCTTGTACTATACAATTAGTTTAATTGTATTGTTGTCCGATTTCAGATAGAGACAATTACGTACAAATATACACGATCAAGAAGTAATAAACCATAAATAAAGAGTCTCGAACCCACATGAATCTACGCCTAGTATATTTCAACTACTAATTTTCTATCAATTCAATTTTATTTAAACAATCTCAAATTTAAATAATGATTAAAAACAAATTAAAACTAAGAATAGAAAGTAACACAAAGGTTGAAATCAGATATTTAATACTACTATAATATTCTCAATTACGTTACACGAAACAATTACCTAAATCATCCAATTATTAAATCTACTATAATTGTTGAAAGGAATTCAAGATTATTTATAAGCCATTTTCCAAGGATCAAATAAAAGTATTCAATTCAATTAATCTTGCTATATTCCTATGCAAAATAAGAGAATTAAATTTATTAATTTACAATTCCCTTAAGTTACATGCAGTGCAAAGAGATATTCTTATTCAATACACAACCATTGTTATTTAACCCGAGAAAATAACTAAGAATACATGTTATCACATTCAGATCTAACCTTATCACATTCAGATCTAACCTTATCACATTCAGATCTAACCTTATATTCTTCTAAAGTATCCCGCTAATTGTTGGTCAAACAATAAATCAATAAGCGCAAAATATGTTAGACAACTCGATCAATATGAATCAATAATAGGAATTAAATAGATAATCAATCCATGAAGGTAAAAAGTTCAATTACAGCCTTAATTAAATATTTAATTCATCCTATAATTTAAAACAAAAATCTCAAATAAGTCATCATCATAAAATTACAAAACTGAAAATAAAAATTCAATGAAATCTTATTCCGTCTTCAAGCCTCTAGTCTGTAATTCTTATGAAACTCTGCGAATCTCGAATCTCAATCTCCATCTAATCCTCTCCAATCTCAATCTTCAACTAATCCTCTCCAATCTCTATGTAAAATTGATTAGAAGCCTTCATCCTTTTATATATAGAAGTCCTCACTCCTCATCACAGTCCAACTAAATTAGAATTCAATTCCTGTTAAAAATTTACATCAAACCCCCAACTAAGCAAAACTCGACCATTATAATTATGTTAAACAATAATTTTATACTTATTGTTAGTACAAATGCAGATTCTCAAGAAATTTAAAATCGTGTGGAAATATAAAAAATAATTAGCTTCATATGTACATCCTAAAAAGTATGAGCATCATATAAGAATCTAAACAATGAGAAACAAAGTCATGACTAAGTTGTGGAGGAAAATGAGTATGAATTTATAAATATATTAGTTGGAAAAAATATAGAAGTTTGAAACATCTGTGACGCCCCCAAAATAGGTCCAATCCATCCAACCTATTCTGAGTCGCCAAATACATGGTACAGAAAATAACTACAACTTTATTACTACAATTGTCGTGCAAAATACAACAACACATATACTGTGAGTTTTAAAACCAACTGTGACTCATGTCTCAACTATGGACAACACCTCACATTGATACATTACATAAAGGTACAGTCAATAACTGTTTTAGAAATTAAAATCTTTGGAAAGTGCTCAAAGAAACCTTCGTACATGGGAGGTCATACGTCTAGGTTATGATAGATATCATATGACTCGAGAATTATTCTTGGTTGATCCAATAGACCCCAAAGAAAAATGAGAAGATTACTATCATGTTTCTTCCAATGGTGAGTCTTCTCTTGACATATAACTATCTCCGCTGTCTGTAATTGAGAATTACATTTCAACCAAACTCCAAGATCATATAGGTAGTGCTCGTAGATATACTCAGCAAGTGGATGTGCACAACATTGTCTTATGATAACACGAGGTCGTATGTCTTTAGACATCTTGTATGATAGTGGCAAAACACCCTTCCAAAGTTGGGTTCACCTTACCCTATTCGGTTCACCAAAATTAAATATCAAATGACGTATACAATACGACAAACTTATCTAAAGTTCTCAATAAAATTATTTCTATATTATTTAGGGAGAACCTCAACAGCTATAGATCACCGTTCTATTCCCCTGTTATCCCCGCTCGACCCGGCAACACTCTTATTACTTGAAAGGAATTGTGAAGTAAAAGGGTGAGCACAACTAGCTCAGTAAATAATATCATGACTAAAGATAATTAAAATTATCAATAGCCTTCATCAGTAATAAATCAGAGATTTAGAACATATGGTAGATGATAAAACTTTTCAACCATAGTTACAGCAGAACAAGCAATCCATTAAAAGAGTCAAATAGACCATAAAGTCTATTATCTTTTCCATGTTAAAAGTCCACCAACAATGTTTTATCCCTGTAACATCAATCAACAGTTCATGTCCACATTCATGTGAATAACTCATAATCATAATTGTGGTTCTAAATTTCTCTTCTCATCCAGGACAAAGATAATTTTCATCACTTGTCTTTACCTAAAATATCAAAGATTATGGTTATACCAAATCACAGTTCTTGTTCATAATCATACTAATAAATTCATCTTTGCACTACGGGCCAAAGATATTCATCAACAGTTCATCTTTGCACTACATGCCAAAGATATTCAACAACAGTTCATCTTTGCACTACAAGCCAAAGATATTCAACAACAGGTCATCTTTGCATTACGGGCCAAAGATATTAATATCTCAAAGAAATATATAATCATTTCAGAAGTTATATAAATAATAATTATAACCATATTGATCAATTCACCGTTGCACTTAAGCTAAAAATATTCAATTGTAAATTCAATGGTCATGATCATACCAGTCAACGATTCAACTTTGCACTACTGGCGAAAGAGAACCCATAGTCATGATCATACCAATAATCTACCCATCTTTACACTCAAGTCAAAGAAAAATTTCTTCACCAGGATTATAAAAATGTTATATATGATAATAAAAATATTATTATCAAAACATGAATTTAATTTCAAGAGTAAGATTCATAAATCAACGATAATTTGGTCAGAAAAAGAAACCAATTTTGTCATGAATAGTTGTGACAACCCCAAAATAGGTCCATTCCATTCAACCTATTATGAGTCGCCAAATACATGGTACAGAAAATAACTACAATTTTATTACAACAATTGTCGTGCAAAATACAACAACACATATACTGTGAGTTTGGATACAAATATATACCAACTATGACAAATGTCCCATAAGTGGACAGCACCTCACAATGACACCTTACATAAAGGTATAGTCAAAAACTGTTTTAGAAATTAGAATCTTTGGGAAGTACTCAAGGAAACCTTTGTACATGGGAGGCCATGCTTCTAGGTTATGATAGATATCATATGGCCACAGAATTATCCTTAGTTGACCCAATATACCCCAAAAAAAACGAGAAGATTACTATCATATTCTTTCCAATGGTGAGTCTTCTCTTGACTTACCATTATATCCACTGTCTCTAATTGAGAATTATACTTCAAACAAACACCAAGATTATATAGGTAGTGCTCGTAAATATACTCAGCAAGTGGATGAGCACAATCCTGTCTTATGATGACACGAGGTTGTATGTCATTAGACATCTTGTATGATAGTGGCAAAACACCCTTCCAACGTTGGGTTCGCTTCACCCTAGATGATTCACCAAATATAACTACTAAATGATGACCACCGTTTTATTCCCCTATTACCCCCGCTCGACCCAGCTACACTCTTATTACCTGAAAAAAATTGTGAAACAGAAGGGTGAACACAACTAGCCCAGTAAAGAATATCATGACTAAAGATAAATAAGTTATCATTAGCCTTCAACAGAATTAAATAAGAGATTTAGAACATATGGTAGATGATAAAAATTTCAACCATAGTTGCAGCGGAACGAGCAATCCATTAGAAGAGTCAAATAGACTACAAAGTCTATTATCTTCTCCATGTTAAAAATCCACCAACAATATTTTATCCCTGTAACATCAATCAATAATTCTGGTCCACAATCATATGAATAACTCATAATCATAATTGTAATTCTAAATTCCTCTTCGCACCCAGGACGAAGATAATTTTCATCACATGTCTTTACCTGAAACATCAAAGATCATGGTTATACCAAATCACAGTTCCTGTTCATAATCATACTAACAATTTCATCTTTGCACTATGGCCAAAGATATTCATCAATAGACCATCTTTGCACTACAGGTCAAAGATATTCATCAATAATTTATCTTTGCACTACTGGCCAAAGATATTCAACCACAGGTCATCTTTGCACTATGGGCCAAAGATATTCATCACCAGTTCATATTTAATTCATTTTCTCATAACTAGTCTATTTTCATGAAAAATACCAAATTAGTTTTAAAAATATTTTTTTTTGAGATTTAGCAGAATATAGTCCCATATTGAACATATATTTTTCTCAAAATTTTTAAAACTCATTTACTATTTTTTATATGGCCAAAACAACCGAATATTTAGACATTTATCATAAATTATACTTTTATCCAAAAATTTTGAAATTCACAAGAGTACACTGATATTATATAGATATACTTCCAATAAAAATTTCATCAATTTTGGAGTTAACCACAAGGAGTTATAAGCGGTTACTTTTAAAATAGTCTTTTCCCGTAAAATTCATAACTCTTAATCTATACATCCAAAAATCACCATTTTTGGACACAGTCAATAAAACTCATCAAAATATCATTTCAAATTTTTCTAAAATTTTCTGAAGGTTAGAAGAAGTACGAACTGAAAAACATAATAACCCTTAAAATCCCTTACCTCAAGAGAGCAGTACTTCTGACCGGTATAAGGCTGAAAGAAACTTGCACTGACAATTCTGAAAGTATCTAAATACTCACTAGAATATACTTGACAATATAGAGAGAAAGAAAACTTGTTTCTGGTGTGATTTTCAATTCTAACATAAGCACCTATTTATAGAAAAATGCTAGAACGCCAAAGGAGACTAAAATAATAAAATAATAATAATATTATTATTTGTCTCCTACGTGGCCCATTCTGAAAATCATAGCAGCCATATTGGAAGGATTTTTGGCAGCCCATGTGTTTAATTAACACCAACCAAAGTGGGTCCCACCCATAAATTAATAAAAATTATTTTATTTTTCTAAACTTCAATAATTCATAGAAAATAGCTCTTTTATCAGAAAATTTGAATCTCGTAATTTTTTATAGAAAATTCAATTCTCTACAACTTTACAGAAGAGAGTTTTTTCAAATTCTAAATAAAAATTGACCGAAATCCATAAACGGGCGATTTTACAGGCTATAATCAAATTTCAGTTAAGAAATGGGGTCCACCGACACACAAAACATGTATTAATCATTTAATAAAATAAAAATACTCTTCCTCCTGATATACTCATATATCCCACATTCATTGTAAAACTATCACCATTATTATATTATTAAATATAATAATAAATTATTTTATCAGAAAAGATAAAATATCATTTTTCAACAATTGTCACTTTTAAAATTTTCTCCATATATATCCACATAAAATTAAATTTTTTCTCATCATATAAATCAATAATTAATTATTCATAAATAATATTACAAAATCACAGTACTGGCAACCAGGCCGTTCCCAGGAAAGAGGGGGCTTTCCAATAAGGATTTCTCCTTACTGGCGCGCAATTAGATGACCAAACCTCTCCTTAGACAGAACTTTTTAGACATTACCAATAATGTTATCTAATGATATTATTTAAATAATATGAATTATTGATCTAATAATGAAAAATACTGTGCAACAACAATTATTGAAACAACAATAATATAAAATATCAACGCAGCAATTATTGAATTAATAAAATAAAATATTGAACAGTAATTACTGTAACAATTATTGAGTAGTGCCTTCTTACATAAGGATCAATAATTCAAAAATACTGTGTAATACTGTGACGCCCCCAAAATTAGGTATACATCACCCATCTTGGGTCGTCAGATACATGGTACAGAATTCAAATACAACTTAATAATACAACTGTGGTGTTCAATATGATAAAACATAAACTGTGAGTTTGAATACAAATATTGTCTACTAGAGAGTATCCATACTCAAAAGGAGTCCTCATTACATTTATTAACACACTATTACATAGAATAGTGAGGACTACTAACTAATACTATCATTCGGACCATCACTCCGTTTCCCGACTTGCCCCAGCTACGTTCTCATATCCTGAAGAGAACAGTGAAAGAAAGGGTGAGCTCAACTAGCCCAGTAAGAAATATTATGACTAAGATAATGCAGAATAAATTATCATTAGCCTTCAACAATGTTAAACTGATAAAATATAATACACATCAAGTTTAACTGCAGCGGAACAAGCAATCCATTAAAAGAGTCAAGTAGAAAATAAACTCTACTATCTTTTATGATTTAAAAGGTTTTTTAACACTGTTATCGCTGGGACTCAGCTTAATAAAATAATCCACATCATCGAATCACCCCTGCACTACGGCCAAGGATATTCGTGTATTCATTAATGGTCATGATCATGCCAACAACTGTTCATCAACGCACTACGGGCCAATGAGGACTTTTACCACATCATTTGTAACATTACGGTCATGATTATACCGAATAATCCCTGGTCATAATCATACCAAGTTCATTTACGCACTACAGGCCACAGATGACTTTTAACATTTTATAAACATGAGGATGATGACAATGATATAAGAATTCAATAAAACAAGTTCAAGAATTAATTTATCCAAGAATTAACAACGTCCAAATTGTCAACATGATATTGCTTTGTGGAGTAAAATTCAAGAATGCTTAGAAGAATATTTTCATGAAAAGATACTGGATGAAACGCAATTATCAAGGATATTTCACTAATTTCATAGAGTATAGAAGTTAAAACTTAACCAACTGAGTATAATAAAGAATTGAATAACAAAAGAAATCACTATGCATGTGATAGACCGCACAGACAGGTTATTCTAACAGAGTAATAAATAATGGAACCAGGTCCGGCGTAAATGCACAGACAGGATATTCCGACAGAATAATAAATAATGGAACCAGGTCCGGTGTAAAACACACAGACAGGATATTCCAACAGAATAATAACAAGACGAAATTAGGTCCAGTGTAAAACACACAGACAGGATGTTCCAACAGACTAATAATAAAAACGGAACCAGGTCCGGTGTAAAACACACAGACATGATGTTCTAACAGAATAATAGAAGAATATCACCAAGTATAGGGTAGACCGCGTATACAGGTTATTCCAACAGAATAATAAGAAATGGAATAACAACAGTTCTCTTCATGAATAAGAAAGAATAACACCCCTTACCGTTTTAAAGAAGAGCTGAAATAAGGAAGTAGTTAAGTAGCAGAATACTCTTTTTCTCTCTCTCTATAGTTTCTCTCTATAGTTTCTCTTTCTAGAGTTCAGTGAATTCATAAGAAATAATGAAGGAATGAGCTGCTATTTATAGAAAAATAGAATGCATAGTAACTAATCCATGAACGGTCCAGATTGATTACTTTAATCTGACTGCCCATATTTAAAGAAAAATCTTTTAAATAAAATATAATATATTCTATTTATAGAATAACTTTAATAAAGTATTCTGTTTTATATAAAAAGATGTTTCTGTTTTATTACGTTAATAATACGAATAAAACAAAACGTCATTATCGCTAAATAATTCATATTATTAACTGACAATAATTGAATCAAACTGAGTGACTTCTCACATAAGCATTAATAATCAATACCGTGTGCTACTATGCAACCACACGTATTACTGTACTTTTACTACCGAGTAGTTTAACAGTAACAATGGTAAAACTTTCGCCGTTATTTTTAATAAAATATTTTTGTCGTTTTCTCAATCCGACAATAATTCTGTTGTGGGGTCCACCAATGATTGTGCCGTTGTACGAATATTCCCTGTTAAAACGAATATTCCCCGACCAATCGAATATTATATAACAACTTGCGTACTTTGTAAAATTTATAAATATTACCCACAACTATAACATTATATCAAATTAACTCCATAATATTCAAAAATGATATTTATAAAAAATTCATCTTTATTTATAAAAGTTGGGGTCTTACAAATACCGTGTGCTACTGTGCAATAACGCGTATTACTGTATTTTAACCATCGGGTATTCCAACAGTGTTAACGGTAACAACTACGCCGTTATTTATAAAAACTTAAATTTGTCGTTATCTTCATCCGACCGTTTTCCGTTATGGGGCCCACAAATAGCTGCGCCGTCGTACGAATATTCTCCGACAGAAAGAATATTCCACGACCAACGAATATTCCCCGACAACAATGATTATTTTATAACCACTTGTTTATTTTGAAAAATTTTCACATTTCACCCATAACTTTAACTTTTTATCAATTTAACTATTTACTGAATTGTAATTATAAGAAAAATTGAATACTTTTATTTCATAAAATTCGGGGTCTTACAATAGTATCCCGTGAATAGTAACTCCGACACGAAAAGATAAAGTTTCACAATAAAATCCATATCAATATTTATAACACCTTAATCCAAATGTTATAAATCACTTAAAAATCTCATAATCTAGTATTATTAATATTATAATAATATTTTAATCATTTCTTAAACTTATAAATAATTTATTTTAATTGTTTACCCTTTACTAATTAATGCATTTAATCATCCTAAAATGCCAAACTCATAAGATTTCATTACCAATAACCAAAACTCTCATAAAAATTTTTCATATACCTCATATAGGATTCTCAAGCTATAAAATCCTATTTTCCAATTTTCTTCCTTCACATAGCATATTTAATTCATTTACTCATAACTAGTCTATTTTCATGAAAAATACCAAATCAGTATAAACAAATTTTTTTCTTCTGGAATTTAGCAGAATATACTCCCATATTGAACATATATTTTTCTCGAAATTTATAAAATTCATTTACTATTTTTCATATGGCCAAAACTGCCGAATATTTAGACATTTATCATAAATTATACTTTTGTCCAAAAATTTCAAAATTTACAGAGTATATTTCTGTTATATACATGTACTCCCAATAAATTTTTTACCAATTTTAGAGTTAACCACAAAGAGATATAAGGGTTTATTTTTAAAATAGTATTTTCCCATAAAATTAATAACTCTTAATCTATACATCTAAAAATTATCATTTTTGGATACAATCAAGAAAACTCATAAAATTATCATTTCAAATTTTTCCAAAATTTTTGAGGGCCGAAAAAATTACGAAACTGAAAAACATAATAACCCTTAAAATCCATTACCTCAAAAGAGCAGTACTTCTGACTAGAACATCGGATGTAAAGCCGAAGGAAACTTACACTGAATAGCAATTCTCAAAATCTCTAAATACTCATAAAAATATGCTCGATAATATAGAGAGAGAAAACTTGTGTTTCTGGTGTAATTTTTAATTCTAACTTAATCACTTATTTATAGAAAAATACTAGAACGCCAAAGGAGACTAAATAATAAAATATTATTATTATTTATCAACGCATGCTACTTAGAAAATTTAGCAGCCCTCCACCAAAGACCAGCCATCCCATTTTGGTAGCCCACATGTTTAAAACAATAGTGGGTTCCATCCCTAATTTTAATAAAAAATCATTTTATTTTTCAAAAATTCAATAATTCATAGAAAATAGCCCGTTTATCAAAAAAATACAAATTTTATGTCCATTCTACACGAAATCAAATTCTCTACAACTTTGTAGCTTTAAGTTTTTCCAATTTCAGACATTAAATATCCGAAATCCATAAACGGACGATTTTCAACACCTTTTAAAATTCATAACAAATCATGCGTTAATTTTTAACGTTTCAAAATTTGTGGATATATACTCAACTTATATTTGTATAATATATCCAAAAATCACAACGATCCAACGGTCCGATTAAAAATTATAACTCACGCAATAGAGCTTTAAGAACACCGATTTGATCTTTTAATACCTTCAATCCGACAAAATACTGATAAAATACCTCAACATTAATTTCTTCATTTATAACCACATAAAATAAATAAATCCATCATTTATATCCGCATCAAATAAATATTTCCTTATCAATAATTAATTTTTCACAAATAATATTACAGAATCACAATAATAACAATCAGGCAGTTCCCAGGAAAGAGGGGGCTTTCCGATAAGGATTTCTCCTTACTAGCGTGCAATTAGGTAACCAAACCTCTCATTGACAGAACTTTCTAGATATTATCAATAATGCTATCTAATAATATTATTCAAATAATATGAATTATTAATCTGATAATGGAAAATACTGTGCAATGACAAATTATTGAAACAACGATAATATAAAATATCAACGCAGCAATTATTGAATCAATAAAAGAAAATACTGAATAGTAACTATTGTAACAATTATTGAGTAGTGCCTTCTTACGTAAGAATCAATAATTCAACAATAATGTTCAATACCGTGTGCTACTGTGCAACCACACGTATTACTATATTTTAACCACCAGGTATTCTAACAGTGTTAACGGTAACAATTAAGCCATTATTTATAAAAACTCAAACTTTGTCGTTTTCTTCATCCGACAGTTATTCCGTTATGGGGCCCACAAATAACTGCACCGTCGTACGGATATTCTCGACAAAAAGAATATTTCACGACCAAACGAATATTCTCCGACAACAATGATTATTTTATAGCCACTTGCTTATTTTGAAAATTTTATATATGTCACCCTTAACTCTATCTTTTTATCAATTTAACCATTTACTGAATAATAATTATAAGAAAAATTGAATACTTTTATTTCATAAAATTCAGGGTCTTACAATCTCCCCTCCTTATGAAATTTCGTCCCCAAAATTTACGTACCTGGTATTTCAAAGAGTTAAGAATATCGTAATTTTATTTCAGATTCTATCTTCCCTGTCATCATTATTTCTCCATTGTTCATCTCCTGTATTTCAGATATCATTCCAGAATACAGCTTCAAAATAAAGGTTAATTGACATATCACAATTTGTCAATTTAAGCAATAAAATTCAGCTTAGGTAGGACACACACTAGCGAAGGATATTACTCGTCTCTCCCTTTCTAGTTCTAATCCCGAATCTCCGCCAGAGATCATATCCCTAAGCTCTGATACCAACTGTGACGCCCCAAAAATAGGTCCAATCCATCCAACCTATTCTGAGTCGCCAAATACATGGTACAAAAAATAACTACAACTTTATTACTATAATTGTCGTGCAAAATACAGCAATACATATACTGTGAGTTTTAATACTAACTGTGACTCATGTCCCAACTATGGACAACACCTCACATTGATACATTACATAAAGGTACAATCAATAACTTTTTTAGAAATTAAAATCTTTGGAAAGTGTTCAAGAAAACCTTCGTACATGGGAGACCATACGTTTAGGTTATGATAGATATCATATGACTCCAGAATTATTCTTGGTTGACCCAATAGGCCCCAAAGAAAAACGAGAAGATTACTATCATGTTCCTTCCAATGGTGAGTCTTCTCTTGACATATAACTATATCCACTATCTACAATTGAGAATTATATTTCAACCAAACTTCAAAATCATATAGGTAGTGCTTGTAGATATACTCAGTAAGTGAATGTGCACAACCTTGTCTTATGATAAAACGAGGTCGAATGTCTTTAGACATCTTGTATGATAGTGGAAAAACACCCTTCCAAAGGTGGGTTCACCTTACCCTATTCGGTTCACCAAAATTAAATATCAAATGATGTATACAATACGAAAAACTTATCTAAAGTTCTCAATAAAATTATTTTCATATTATTTAGGGAGAACCTCAACAGTTATAGACCACCGTTCTATTCCCCTGTTATCCCCGCTCGACTCGGCAACACTCTTATTACCTGAAAGGAATTGTGAAGCAAAAGGGTGAGCACAACTAGCTCAGTAAAAAATATCATGACTAAAGATAATTAAAATTATCAATAGCCTTCATCAGTAATAAATCAGAGATTTAGAACATATGGTAGATGATAAAACTTTTTAACCATAGTTGCAGCGGAACGAGCAATCTATTAAAAGAGTCAAATAGACCATAAAGTCTATTATCTTCTGTAAAACCCCAAATTTTACGAATAAGATTTAATTTTCTCGAAATAATTTTTTTTAATATTATGGTGTGGATTTGATATAATGCTATAGTTGTGGGTAGTATTTATAAATTTTGCAAAGCACGCAAGTTGTTATATAATATTCGATTGGTCGGGAAATATTCGTTTTGATAGGAAATATTCGTATGACGGCACAATCATTGGTGGACTTCACAACGAAATTATTATCGGATTGAGAAAACGACAAAAATACTTTATGAAAATAATGGCGAATGTTTTACCGTTAATACTGTAAGACCCCAACTTATTAATGAATAAAATCAAATTTTCTCTAAATATTATTGTGAATAATAAGGGGTTAATTTGATATAATACTTTGGTTATGGGTGAAATGTGCAAATTTTGTAAAATAAGCAAGTGGTTATAAAATATTCATTTTGTCGGGGAATATTCATTTGGTCGTGGAATATTCTTGCTGTCGGGGAATATTCGTACGACGGCGCAGCCTTGTGTGGGCCCCATAACGAAAAGCGATTGGATGAAGAAAACGACAAGTATAAGTTGTTTATAAATAACGGCGTAGTTGTTACCGTTAATACTGTTGGAATACCCGGTGGTTAAAATATAATAGCACACGGTATTGTACCAATTATTGATTCTTACGTAAGAAGGCACTACTCAATAATTATTACAGTAGTTATTGTTCAATATTTTATTTTATTGATTCAATAATTATTGCGTTGATATTTTATATTATTGTTGTTTCAATAATTGTTGTTGCACAGTATTTTCCATTATCAGATCAATAATTCATATTATTTGAATAATATTATTGGATAACATTATTGATAATGTCTAGAAAGTTCTATCTAAAGAGAGGTTTGGTCATCTAATTGCGAGCCAGTAAGGAGAAATCCTTATTGGAAAGCCCCCTCTTTCCTGGGAACGGCCTGGTTGTCATAAATGTGATTCTGTAATATTATTTGTGAATAATTAATTATTGATTCATATGATAAGGAAATATTTATTTTATGTGGATATAAATGAGGGATATATTTTTGTGGTTAAAAATGAAGGAGTTAATGTTGAGGTTTTTATCAGTATTTTTGTCGGAATGGAGGTATTAAAAATTAGGGTTTTTGAGATATTTTGTGGGGGTTATAATTTTTAATCCGACCGTTGGATCGTGGTAATTTTTGGATATGTTATACATATATAAGTTGAGTATATGTCCACAAATTTTGAACCGTTAAAAATGAACGTATGATTTATTATGAATTTTACAAGATGACTGGTTTAGAAATTATTGAATTTTCGGAGTTTATCATTTTGATGGAAAATTCTAGAATTGGTGGGCCCCACTTGTGGTTGGTGAAGAAATGTGCTGAATTATATTTCAAATGTGGTGGGTGGAAATAGTAGCAGGTAAAGCCATCAAGTTACAGGTCAAGCCTACTAAAATTTTTCTATAAATAGAGGGCTAAGTTAGAATTGAAAATCACACCAGAAACAAGTTTTCTCTCTTTCTCTCTCTAGATTATTGAGTGTATTTTGTGAGTATTTAGATATTTTGAGAGTTTCTATTCATCAGAGCAAGTTTCTTTCAGCCTTATACCAGTATTCCGACCAGAAGTACTGATATCTTGAGATAAGGGATATTATTTTCTTCTTAAATGATATTATTTTCTTCAATATCATTATGCTGAAATATTGATATGAGTTTTTATCAAATTTAAAACTTTTTGTGTCAGGGTTACTATTCACGTATACGGCACAATTCACGTATACAGTACTATTCACGAATACGGCACTATTCACCGAAAAGTAAAATTTTTCCTTTTTGTCCAAGATGTCTATTATGGTTACTATCTTTGATTGTATCCATGTTTTGATCTTTATTTTTGAATTCTGCTTCACAATTGATTATTATGAAGTATTATTGATCTTAGATAAACTGTTATACGAATCCCTAATATTTGTCCTTTTGTCTCATTGGATTCGTTCTCTTTAAGATATTTTTCATCATCCTCAGTCCTAAATGATGATATTACTGAATATCTTTGGCCTGTAGTGCAAAGATGTATGATTACTTGATGAATATCTTTGGCCTGTAGTGTGCAAAGATGAACAGGTGTTGAGATGAACATGAATGACAGGTGATACAAATGAATATCTTTGGCCTGTAGTGTAAAGATGAATATTTGGATAAAGATGATTATTAATTGATGTTACAGGGATAAAATATTGATGATGGACTTTTAAATCTTTGAAGATAGTAGAATTGTTTCTCTATTTGACTCTTCTAATGGTTTGCTGTTTCCGCTGCAGTTGTTGATCTAAAACTTGTTGTCGATTATATTCTATCAGTGTTTTCCCTGTTGAAGACTAACGATAATTTGTTGTATATTATCTTAGTCATAATATTCTTTACTGGGCTAGTTGAGCTCACCCTTTTCCTTTTTGTTCCATTTTTCTTCTCAGGAGGTGAGAACATAGCAGGATCTAGTCGGGGTATGGAGTGATGGTTCTAGAAAGATGTTTTAGCAGTCCTCACTATTTCTGTAAAATAGTGTTTGAATAATTGTATTGAGGACTTATTTGAGTGTGGATATTGTCTAGAAGACAATATTTGTATTTAAACTCACAATATGTGTTGTCGTATTTTGCACGACAATTGTATTATTGAAGTTGTAGTTTGCTTTCTGTACCATGTATTTGGAGACTCAGAATGGGTGTTGTATACCTATTTTGGGGGCGTCACAGTTGGTATCAGAGCTTAGGGATATGATCCCTGGTTGAGATGTGAGACAAGAACTAGGAGGGGAGAGACGGGGAATTCCTTCGCTAGTATGACTTGACTAAGTTTATTTGGTGTTTATTTGGTCGGTCAGAGTATAGGGATAATATGTGACATGTCAATTAACCCTTGTTTTATGGCAGTATTTAAGAATGACAGCTGAGAACGTTAATAATGGAGTAAATCAGACCGTGGAGACACCTTTGATCACCACCCAGGGGAACGTGCAACAGGAAGGCAATATTCCTCCTGTAAACAACGTTACCGAGCAAACGATGAATGATGGAATGTTTAGGAGCTTTCTGCAGTTCATGCAAAATCAGACGAGGGAAACTCGTGTGCAGAATACGGGTGGAAATGATAACAACGCGCGGTTTGTCACAGCTAAGCAGTTCAAAGAATTGGGACCACCAGAATTTAAGGGAAAGCCGGATCCGATCATGGCGGAAACGTGGGTCAAGCAAATTACCAAGATATTCGATGTCTTGGGATGCACGGAGGAACAGAAGGTTCCATTCGCCACCTTTATGTTCCGCGGTGAGGCAGACTACTGGTGGGAGTCTGTGAAGCGTACCCAGCCTGACGCACTCAACATGTCCTGGGAAACATTTCAAAAACTGTTCAATGACAAGTACTTTCCTGAAAGTATTCGTCATATGAAGGAGGTGGAGTTTATCAGACTGGAACAAAACAACATGACGGTGTCCCAGTACGAGACGAAGTTTGCAGAGTTATCCAGGTTTGCACCTCATTTGGTCAAAAATGAGGAACGAATGACAAGGATGTTTCTGAGAGTTCTAAAACTCGAGATTCGACAATATCTTATCTCTCATAAATTTTCTTTATATTCAGATGTTGTAAACAGGGCTCAATTATTAGAGCGAGATAATGAGTATGTGCAACCGAGGGACCACAACCAGGGTCATACCGGTGGCGGCAGTCATCGAAGCAATGAAAACCAGCAGGGAGGAAAACATTCGGACAAAAGCGGTAACCACTCTGGTGGTAATCGTGGTCGTGAAAATAGAAGGAGCGAGTCGGGAGGAGATTTCAAGAAGAGAAGGTACAACAATGATAACGTGAAGACGTCAGCACAAACATCAACTGTTTCTAGAGGAGGAGAATGACCACCGGTCGTATGTTACAAATGTGGGAAAGAGGGACATATCAGCCCAAACTGCCCACAACAATCCAAGGTATGTTATAACTGTGGAAATGAGGGTCATATAGCTCGAGAGTGTTCTGTAGCAAAACTAAGTTCAGCGGGGATGGTGACTCCAAAAGTTGTCCCGGATAAGTCGAAAACAGCGGTTCCTGGAAGGGCGTTTGTCGTGACTGGCCAAAACGCGAGAAACCCGAACGAGGTGATCACGGGTAAGCTAATCTTGAATTCTTGCGAAGTTTATACTTTACTAGATACCGGTTCTACCCATTCTTTTATCTCTCCTGCTTGTGCTCAACGTTTAAACTTGACTCCGGAGAAATTGGACTTTGACTTATCTGTTGAAACTCCTTTGGGTGAAACCTTCATTACATCTACAGTTTATAAATCTTGTTTGATCCAAGTTGGCACCATCACATTACCTGTTGACCTTATCTCTTTAAAGATACTTGCTTTTGATGTGATTTTAGGAATTAATTGGTTAACTACACATCATGCCAAAATTGATTGCTTTCGTAAGGTTGTTAGTTTTCATATTCCTAAGCAACCTGTTATTCGAATTCAAGCAACCAAACCACTGAAGTCAATCACTGTCATATCAAGCCGTAAAGTCATTCGTTTATTGAAAAACGGATGTCAAGCTTTCTTAGCCATGTCATGGACTTGAACAAAAATACGTCAGATTTGAATGATATTTCTGTTGTTAGTAAAATTTTTGACGTATTTCCTGAAGAATTTCTTGGCTTACTCCCAGAGCGTGATATTAAATTTTGTATCGGCTTTGAACCCAGTACAAAATCCATTTCTAAAATCTCATATCGAATTGCTCCTATTGAACTTCAGGAGTTAAAAACCCAACTGTAGAAGTTTGTACTCGAGCCTTTATCTGGTGACTTCCTTTGCGGAATGCACTGAAGCCAAACTCTCCGTAGGGGACGCCATATTCGTACGATAGTAAACTGATAGGTGTCATTGTGACGTGCTATCCAAGGTTAGGATATGAGTCACAGTTGAGAGCAATCTAAGTCGGTAATCGAAATATGTAGCTTTCTAGGCTTAGTTGGTTATTATCGGAGATTCGTTGAAGGATATTCTCGAATCGCTATTCCATTAACGCAGCTGACTCGTAGAGATACAAAATTCGTATGGAGTGAGGAATGTGAGAAGAGTTTTCAAGAACTCAAGAGGAGACTCATTTTGGCACCTGTTCTAACAATACCATCTGGTTCGGATGGATTTGTTATCTACAGCGATGCTTCAGGCAAAGGGTTAGGATGTGTTCTCATGCAACATGGGAAAGTCATAGCCTATGCCTCGCAACAACTCAAAGAATATGAGAGGAATTATCCTACTCATGATTTGGAGTTGGTAGTAGTCGTTTTCGCGTTGAAGATCTGGAGACACTACCTGTATGGGGAGAAAGTGGAGATCTATACAGATCATAAAAGCCTCAAATATTTCTTCACCCAAAAAGAACTCAATATGCGGCAGCGACGTTGGCTCGAGCTGTTGAAAGATTACGATCATACCATCCAATATCATCCTGGAAAAGCGAACGTAGTAGCTGACGCATTGAGTAGAAGATCATATGCGAGTACGAGTGCAATATTGTTAACACAAAGGCCCATTCTGTATGACTTGCAAAGGATGGAGATAGAGATGAAGGCTCCAAGTACCCACATGATGATATCAAATATACGAGTAGAACCGACTTTAATCGATAAAGTTAAAGCTGCTCAAGCTACGGACATAGAGCTGATGCGTATGAAGAAGAAAGTGCAAGAAGGTGCTATTCTAGAAGCAAGAATCGATGAAGAAGAAATACTTCGAGTCAACTCCAGACTTTGTGTTCCTAACGATTTTATCTTGAAGCATAGAATAATGATGGAGGCACACAACACACCGTTTGCAATCCATCCTGGGAGTATCAAAATGTATCACGATCTTCGACATACATTTTGGTGGAGCAATATGAAAAGAGAGATCGCGAAGTTTATCTCGAGATGTTTAACTTGTCAACGTGTAAAAGCGGAGCATCAAGTACCAAAGGGTCCATTGCAACCACTTGAGATTCCAAAATGGAAGTGGGAACACATTACTATGGATTTTGTTACGGGTCTTCCCAAGGTTTCTCAAGGTATAGATGCGATTTGGGTTATTGTTGATAGATTAACCAAGTCCACTCATTTCTTGCCGATACGTGAGACTTATTCCCTTGAACGTCTTGCTAGTATGTACGTGAACGAGATTGTGAGATTGCATGGCATGCCAGTATCCATAGTTTCGGATCGTGACCCAAGATTCACTTCACGATTTTGGGTTAGCTTGCAGAAAGCTATGGGCACGGATTTACGATTCAGTTCGGCATACCATCCTCAAACGGACGGACAATCAGAGAGGACTATTCAAACTCTTGAAGATCTATTAAGACTTTGTGTCCTAGATCTCAAAGGGAGTTGGGATAAGTACTTACCATTGGTGGAAGTCTCCTACAACAACAGTTATCAGGCGAGCATTGTTGTCGCTCCATTCGAGGTGTTGTATGGAAGAAAATATCGTTCTCCAGTATGCTGGGACGAGGTGGGTGAAGCAACATTGTTGGGACCAGAGTTGGTACGTATTACTACAAAGAAGATCCAAACGATTCGACAACGTATACAAACGGCACAGGATCGACAAAAGAGTTATGCGGATCTTCATCGAAAGGACGTGGAATTTAATATTGGGGATCATGTATTAGTACGTGTTGCACCATGGAAGGGAGTTACAAGATTTGGGAAGAGAGGAAAGCTCAATCCAAGATTTGTTGGTCCATTTGAGATTCTTGAGCGAATAGGAAATGTGGCATATAGACTCGCATTACCTCCAAGCATGTCTCGTGTTCATAATATTTTTCACATATCTATGCTTCGTAAATATGTTAAAGACCCGAACCACATTATTGAGTTAGAACCAGACGAGATAGCTGAAGATTTAACGTACGAGGAGGTACCTGTTAAGATCTTGGATAGGAAAGAGCATGTCCTACGCACGAAGGTTATACCACAAGTTAAGGTTTTGTGGAGAAACCATGCTATTGAAGAAATGACCTGGGAGTTAGAATCAGAAATGAAAGCGAGGTATCCTCACCTTTTTGAAACATCAGGTACGTACGTCAATTTCGAGGACGAAATTTCATAAGGAGGGGAGGTTGTAAGACCCCAACTTATTAATGAATAAAATCAAATTTTCTCTAAATATTATTGTGAATAATAAGGGGTTAATTTGATATAATACTTTGGTTATGGGTGAAATGTGCAAATTTTGCAAAATAAGCAAGTGGTTATAAAATATTCATTTTGTCGGGGAATATTCGTTTGGTCGTGGAATATTCTTGCTGTCGGGGAATATTCGTACGACGGCGCAGCCTTGTGTGGGCCCCATAACGGAAAGCGATTGGATGAAGAAAACGACAAGTATAAGTTGTTTATAAATAACGGCGTAGTTGTTACCGTTAATACTGTTGGAATACCCGGTGGTTAAAATACAGTAGCACACGGTATTGCACCAATTATTGATTCTTACGTAAGAAGGCACTACTCAATAATTGTTACAGTAGTTATTGTTCAATATTTTATTTTATTGATTCAATAATTGTTGCGTTGATATTTTATATTATTGTTGTTTCAATAATTGTTGCTGCACAGTATTTTCCATTATCAGATCAATAATTCATATTATTTGAATAATATTATTAGATAACATTATTGGCAATGTCTAGAAAGTTCTGTCTAAGGAGAGGTTTGGTCATCTAATTGCGCGCCAGTAAGGAGAAATCCTTATTGGAAAGCCCCCTCTTTCCTGGGAACGGCCTGGTTGTCATAAATGTGATTCTGTAATATTATTTGTGAATAATTAATTATTGATTCATATGATAAGAAAATATTTATTTTATGTGGATATAAATGAGGGATATATTTTTGTGGTTAAAAATGAAGGAGTTAATGTTGAGGTTTTTATCAGTATTTTTGTCGGAATGGAGGTATTAAAAATTAGGGTTTTTGAGATATTTTGCGGGAGTTATAATTTTTAATCCGACCGTTGGATCGTGGTAATTTTTGGATATGTTATACATATATAAGTTGAGTATATGTCCACAAATTTTGAACCGTTAAAAATGAACGTATGATTTATTATGAATTTTACAAGATGACTGGTTCAGAAATTGTTGAATTTTCGGAGTTTATCATTTTGATGAAAAATTCTAGAATTGGTGGGCCCCACTTGTGGTTGGTGAAGAAATATGCTGAATTATATTTCAAATGTGGTGGGTGGGAATAGTAGCAGGTAAAGCCATCAGGTTGCAGGTCAAGCCTACTAAAATTTTCTTATAAATAGAGGGCTAAGTTAAAATTGAAAATCACACCAGAAACAAGTTTTCTCTCTTTCTCTCTCTAGATTATTGAGTGTATTTTGTGAGTATTTAGATACTTTGAGAGTTTCTATTCATCAGAGCAAGTTTCTTTCAGCCTTATACCGGTATTCCGACCAGAAGTACTGATATCTTGAGGTAAGGGATATTATTTTCTTCTTAAATGATATTATTTTCTTCAATATCATTATGCTGAAATATTGATATGAGTTTTTATCAAATTTAGAACTTTTTGTGTCGGGGTTACTATTCACGTATACGGCACTATTCACGTATACGGTACTATTCACGAATACGACACTATTCACCGAAAAATAAAATTTTTCCTTTTTGTCCAAGATGTCTATTATGGTTACTATCTTTGATTGTATCCATATTTTGATCTTTATTTTTGAATTCTGCTTCACAATTAATTATTATGAAGTATTATTGATCTTGGATAAACTGTTATACGAATCCCTAATATTTGTCCTTCTGTCTCACTGGATTCATTCTCTTTAAGATATTTTTCATCATCCTCAGTCCTAAATGATGATATTACTGAATATCTTTGGCCTGTAGTGCAAAGATGTATGATTACTTGATGAATATCTTTGGCCTGTAGTGCAAAGATGAACAGGTGTTGAGATGAACATGACTGACAGGTGATACAAATGAATATCTTTGGCCTGTAGTGCAAAGATGAATATTTGGATAAAGATGATTATTAATTGATGTTACAGGGATAAAATATTGATGATGGACTTTTAAATCTTTGAAGATAGTAGAATTCTTTCTCTATTTGACTCTTCTAATGGTTTGCTGTTTCCGCTGCAGTTGTTGATCTAAAACTTGTTGTCGATTATATTCTATCAGTGTTTTCCCTGTTGAAGACTAACGATAATTTGTTGTATATTATCTTAGTCATAATATTCTTTACTGGGCTAGTTGAGCTCACCCTTTTCTTTTTTGTTCCATTTTTCTTCTCAGGAGGTGAGAACATAGCAGGATCTAGTCGGGATATGGAGTGATGGTTCTAGAAAGATGTTTTAGCAGTCCTCACTATTTCTGTAAAATAGTGTTTGAATAATTATATTGAGGACTTATTTGAGTGTGGATATTGTCTAGAAGACAATATTTGTATTTAAACTCACAGTATGTGTTGTCTTATTTTGCACGACAATTGTATTATTGAAGTTGTAGTTTGCTTTCTGTACCATGTATTTGGCGACTCAGAATGGGTGTTGTATACCTATTTTGGGGGCGTCACAAATACTGTTGAAACACCCGGTGTTAAAAGTACAGTAATACGTGTGGTTGTATAGTAGCACACGGTATTAATGCTTATGTGATAAGTCACTCAGTTTTGTTTTATTAGTATTATTAATGTAATAAAACAGAAAAGTTTTATATATAAAACAGAATACTTTTATAAAGTTATTCTATAAATAGAATATATTATATTTTATTATGCATAGTATTTTGCATAGTATAATCTTTTTATATAAAACAGAATACTTTTATAAAGTTATTCTATAAATAGAATATATTATATTTTATTATGCATAGTGCTTGCATAGTATTTTGCATACTAAAATCTTTTTATATAAAACAGAATACTTTTATAAAGTTATTCGTTTTATTATATTATAAGTAGAATATATTATATTTTATTTAAAAGATTTTGCTTTAAATCTGGACTGTCCGTTTAAAGTAAATCAATCTGGACCGTTCATGAATTAGTTACTATGCAGTCCATTCTCCTATAAATAGAAGCTTATTCCTTCATTATTTCTTGCGAATTCACTGAAACTCTAGAGAAAAACACTATAGAGAGAGTTCTTCTTCTATAATCTTGAGCGTATTTCTTTAGAGTTTAAGAAAGCTTTGAGCATAGTGCAAGTTTTCTTCGAGTATATCCTCGCCCTACCAGTCGAAATACTCTTCTTTCAAAGGTAAGGGATATTGTTTGTTGTACTCGTAAGGGGTATTATTTCTTTTGTATTCATGAAGAGAACTTCTGTTATTCCATTATTTATTATTCTGTTGGAATAACCTGTATACGCGGGGGCTACCCTATACTTGGTGAAATTCTTCAGTTATTCCATTATTTATTATTCGGTTGGAATAACCTGTATACGCGGGCTACCCTATACTTGGTGAAATTCTTCTGTTATTCTGTTGGAATATACTGTCTGTGTGTTTTACGTCGGACTTGGTTTCATTATTTATTATTCTGTCGGAATATCCTGTCGGTGCATTTACGCATGACCTGGTTCCATTATTTATTTTTTTTGTTGGAATAACCTGTCTGTGCGGTCTATCGCATGCTTGGTGAATTCTTTTGTTATTCCATTCTTTATTATGCTCAGTTGGTTAAAGTTTTGACTTTTATACTCTATGAAATAGTGGAATATCTTTGATAATTGCGCTTCATCCAGTATCTTTTCATGGAAATATTCTTCTGAGCATTCTTGAATTTTACTCCACAAAGCAGTATCATGTTGACAATTTGAACGTTATTGATTCCTGGATAAATTAATTCTTGAACTTGTTTTATTGAATTATTATGTCATTGCCATCATCCTCATGTTTATATTATGTTGAAAGTTATCTGTGGCCTGTAGTGCATAGATGGACTTGGTATGATTATGACCAGGGATTATTCGGTATAATCATGACCGTAATATTACAAATGATGTGGAAAAAGTCATCATTGGCTCGTAGTGCATTGATGGACAGTTTTTGGTATAATTATGGCTATGGATTCTCTTTAGCCAAGGGTTCAAAGATGAATTATTTTATGGCATGATCAGGACCATTGATGAAAACACGATTATCTTTGGCCCGTAGTGCATGGATAATTCGTGGTCGTGATACTAAAGAATATCATTGGCCTGTAGTGCAGAGATGATTTGATAATGTGGATTATTTATTAAGCTGAGTCTCAGCGATAAAAGTGATGAAAAACCTTTTATATCATAGAAGATGGTAGATTTTATTCTCTACTTGACTTTTTTAATGGATTGCTTATTTCGCTGCAGTTAAACTTGATGTTTGTTATATTGTATTTGTTTAACACTGTTGAAGGCTAACGATAATTTATTCTGCATTATCTTAGTCATAATATTTCTTACTGGGCTAGTTGAGCTCACCCTTTCTTTCACTGTTCTCTTCAAGAAATGAGAACGTAGCCGGGAATAGTTGGAGAACGGAGTGACTGTCTAGATGATAGCATTAGTAGTCCTCACTATTCTGTTAGATAGTGTGACAATAAATGTATTGAGGACTTATTTTGAGTTTCAATACTGTCTAGATGACAATGTTGTATTGAAACTCTCAGCTATGTTTTGTCGTATTGTACACGACAGTTGTATAATTAAGTTTGTATTTGAATTTTGTACCATGTATTTGGCGACTCAAGTTGGGTGATGTATACCTGTTTTGGGGGCGTCACAGTTGGTATCAAAGCTTAGGGATATGATCCTTGGCTAAGATGTGAGACAAGAACTAGGAGGGGAGAGACGGAGAATTCATTCGCTAGTATGACCTACCTATGTTTATTTGACATTTAATTGGTCGGTCAGAGTATAGGGATAATATGTGATATGTTAATTAACCCTTGTTTTGTGACAGTATTTGAAAATAGCATCCGAAAATGTTGAGCTAAGCAATGAAGCACATGATACCGTTGAGTCATCAACGATCAATACCCAAGATAATGTGCAAAAGGAAGACAATAATCCTCATGTAAATAACAACACTGATCAATTGACGAACGATGGTACGTTTAGGAGCTTTTTAGAATTCATGCAACATCAGGCGAAGACGGCTCCTATTCATAATGCAGGTTAAAATAATGGCAACCCACGGTCGGTCACCGCTAAGCAATTCAAGGAGCTGGGACCACCAAAGTTTTTGAGAAAGCCAAAACCACTTAAGGCGGAGACACGGTTAAAGCAGAATACCAAGATATTTGATGTCTTGGGATGCTCTGAGGAGCAAAAGGTTCCCTTTGCCACCTTTATGTTGCGTGAAGAGGCAGATTACTGGTGGGAATCTGTAAAACGTACCCAGCCTGACGCACTCAAGATGTCTTGGGAGAAGTTCCAAGAGCTGTTCAATGACAAGTACTTTCCCGAAAGTATTCGTCACATGAAGGAGGTGGAGTTTATCAAGTTGGAGCAAAACAACATGACTGTGTCGCAGTATGAAGCCAAGTTTGCCGAGTTATCCCGATTTACGTCCCATTTGGTTGATAATGAGGAGAGAATGACGCGAATGTTTCTAAGAGGTTTGAATCCTGAGATACATCAATATCTTATCTCTCATAAACTGTGTTTGTATTCAGATGTTGTTAATAAGGCTCAGTTATTGGAGCGCGATAATGAGTCAACCCAACCAAAAGAGAGCAACCGACAAAATGATAATACTGGTGATAACAGTCATCAAAGCGGTGACAATAAGCATGGAGGAAATCAACATGCCAGAAATGATAACCACTTTGGTGGTAATCATGGCCAAAACAATAAGAATGGACATTTTAAGAAGAGAAGGTTCAACAATGACGTGAAGACGTCGGCACCAGCAATCGTTTCAAAGGAAGAAGAACGACCACCGATCGTATGTTTCAAATGCGGACAGGAGGGACACATCCGTCCAAACTGTACGCAGCAATCCAAAGCGTGTTTTAATTGCGGAAGAGAAGGTCAACTAGTTCGATTTTGTCGTATGGTGAAGTCAAGTCCAGCTGGGATAGTGATGCCAAAGGATGTCCCAGATAAGCCAAAGCCGGTAGTTTAAGAGAGAGTGTTTTTTTTCTCGTGACGAGGAACCTGAATAAAATTATCACGGGTAAGTTAATCATAAGCTCTTGCAAAGTCTATATCGTGTTAGATACTGGTTCTACTCACTCTTTTATTTCACCTAGTTGTGTTCAATGTTTGTACTTAACTCCAGAGAAGTTAGACTTTGATTTATCTATTGAAACTCCGTTGGGAGAAACCTTTGTTACCTTCACTATTTATAAATCTTGTTTGATTCAAATTGACACTTTCACGTTACCTGTCGATCTTATCTTTTTGAAAATACTTGTATTAATGTGATTTTTGGAAACGATTGGTTAACTACTCATCGTGCTTTTTATAAGGTTGTTAGCTTTCATATTCCTAACCAACCTGTTATGCGAATTCAAGCAATCAAACCACTAAAGTCAATCATTGTCATATCAAGCCATAAGTAAAGAGTCTGATCCTGTGTGGAATGCACCGAAACCAAACTTTCTGTAGGCGATATCGTGAATGACGATGGCAAGTTGATAGGTATCAATGTGACGTGCTATCCATGTCTTGGATGAGGGTCACAATTTTGAATGATATTTCTATTGTTAATAAAGTTTCTGACGTATTATTGAAGACTTCTTGGCCTATCCCAGAGCGTGAAATCGAATTTTGTATTGACCCCAGTACAAAATCTATTTCTTAAACCCTCAAATATTTCTTCAACTAAAATAAACGTAACATGCGCCAAAGACGTTGACTCGAGCTGTTGAAGATTACGATTGTACCATTCAATACCATCGTGGGAAAGCGAACGTGATAGCTGACGTATTGAGTAGAAGATCGTATGCGTTTACGAGTGCGAATATGCGAACCCACATGAAGATAACGAATATACGAGTAGAATCGACTTTAATCGATAAAGTTAAAGCCGCTCAAGCTACACACCTGAATTTGATGAATGTGAAGAAGATGGTTCAAGAGGGCGTTATTTCAAAAGCAAGAGTTACTGAAGAGAGGAAATCTCAACCCTCGATTTAATTGGCTCATTTAAAATCCTCGATTGAGTAGGAACTGTGGCTTATATACTCGTTTTACCGCCAAGTATGTCGCGTGCTCATAACATTTTTAACGTATCGATGTTACGTAAATATGTGGACGACCCGAACCACATTATTAATTTAGAACTGGATGAAATAGCAGATGATTTAACGTTTGAGGAGATACGTGTTAAAATCTTGGATAAGAAGAATCGTATTCAACACTCAAAGGTGATACCTTAATAGTTAGAATCTAAAATGAAGTCAAGGTATCCTCACCTGTTCGGCATACCAGATACGTACGTAAATTTCGAGGGCGAAATTTCATAAGGAGAGGAGATTGTAAAACCCCAAATTTTACGAATAAGATTTAATTTTCTCGAAATAATTTTTTTTAATATTATGGTGTGGATTTGATATAATGCTATAGTTGTGGGTAGTATTTATAAATTTTGCAAAGTACGCAAGTTGTTATATAATATTCGATTGGTCGGGAAATATTCGTTTTGACAGGGAATATTCGTACGACGGCACAATCATTGGTGGACCCCACAACGAAATTATTGTCGGATTGAGAAAACGACAAAAATACTTTATAAAAATAACGACGGAAGTTTTACCGTTAATACTGTTGAAATACCCGGTGTTAAAAGTACAGTAATACGCGTGGTTGTATAGTTACACACGGTATTGATTATTGATGCTTATGTGATAAGTCACTCAGTTTTGTTTTATTAGTATTATTAATATAATAAAACAGAAAAGCTTTTTGTATAAAACAAAATATTTTTATAAAGTTATTCTATAAATAGAATATATTATATTCTATTATGCATAGTATTTTGCATAGTAAAATCTTTTTATACAAAATAGAATACTTTTATAAAGTTATTCTATAAATAGAATATATTATATTTTATTATGCATAGTACCTGCATAGTATTTTACATAGTAAAATCTTTTTATATAAAACAGAATATTTTTATAAAGTTGTTCGTTTTATTAGATTATAAATAGAATATATTATATTTTATTTAAAAAATTTTGCTTTAAATCTGGACCGTCCGTTTAAAGTAAATCAAGCTGGACCGTTCATGAATTAGTTACTATGTAGTCCATTCTCCTATAAATAGAAGCTTATTCTTTCATTATTTCTTACGAATTCACTGAAACTCTAGAGAGAGAAACTATAGAGAGAGTTCTTCTTCTATAATCATGAGCGTATTTCTTTAGAGTTTAAGAAAGCTTTGAGCGCAAGTTTTCTTCGAGTATATCCTCGCCCTACCAGTCGGAGTACTCTTTTTTCAAAGGTAAGGAATATTATTTGTTGTACTCGTAAGAGGTATTATTTCTTTTGTATTCATGAAGAGAACGTCTGTTATTCCATTATTTATTATTCTGTTGGAATAACCTGTATACGCGGGTTATCTTATACTTGGTAAAATTCTTCTGTTATTCTATTATTTATTATTCGGTTGGAATATCCTGTCTGTACGTTTTACGTCGGACCTGGTTCCGTCTTTATTATTCTGTTGGAATATCCTGTTTGTGCGTTTTACGTCGGACCTGGTTTCATTATTTATTATTCTGTCGGAATATCCTGTCGGTGCGTTTACGCATGACCTGGTTCCATTATTTATTTTTCTGTTGGAATAACCTGTCTGTGCGGTCTATCGCATGCTTGGTGAATTCTTTTGTTATTCCGTTCTTTATTATACTCAGTTGGTTAAAGTTTTGGCTTTTATACTCCATGAAATTAGTAGAATATCTTTGATAATTGCGCTTCATCCAGTATCTTTTCATGGAAATATTCTTCTGAGCATTCTTAAATTTTACTCCACAATGCAGTATCATGTTGACAATTTGGACGTTATTGATTCCTGGATAAATTAATCCTTGAACTTGTTTTATTGAATTATTATGTCATTGTCATCATCCTCATTTTTATATTATGTTGAAAGTCATTTGTGGCCTGTAGTGCATAGATGGACTTAGTATGATTATGACCAGGGATTATTCGGTATAATCATGACCGTAATGTTACAAATGATGTGAAAAAATTCATCATTGGCCCGTAGTGCATTGATGAACAGTTTTTGGTATGATTATGGCTATGGATTCTCTTCGGCCAAGGGTTCAAAGATGAATTGTTTTATGGCATGATCAGGACCGTTGATGAAAACACGATTATCTTTGGCCCGTAGTGCGTGGATAATTCGTGGTCGTGATACTAAAGAATATCTTTGGCCTGTAGTGCATGGATGATTTGATAATGTGGATTATTTATTAAGCTGAGTCTCAGCGATAAATGTGACGCCCCCAAAATAGGTATACAACACCCATTCTGAGTCGCCAAATACATGGTACAGAAAGCAAACTACAAGTTCAATAATACAATTGTCGTGCAAAATACGACAACACATACTGTGAGTTTAAATACAAATATTGTCTTCTGGACAATATCCACACTCAAATAAATTCTCATTACAATTATTCAAACACTATTTTACAGAAATAGTGAGGACTGCTAAAACATCTTTCTAGAACTATCACTCCATACCCCGACTAGATCCTGCTATGTTCTCACCTCCTGAGAAGAAAAATGGAACAAAAAGGAAAAGGGTGAGCTCAACTAGCCCAGTAAAGAATATTATGACTAAGATAATATACAATAAATTATCGTTAGTCTTCAACAGGGAAAAATCTGATAGAATATAATCGACAACAAATTTTAGATCAACAACTGCAGCGGAAACAGCAAACCATTAGAAGAGTCAAGTAGAGAAAGAATTCTACTATCTTCTAAGATTTAAAAGTCCATCATCAATATTTTATCCCTGTAACATCGATTAATAATCATCTTTAACCAAATATTCATCTTTGCACTACAGGCCAAAGATATTTATTTGTATCACCAGTCGGTCATGTTCATCTCAACACCTGTTCATCTTTGCACTACGGGCCAAAGATATTTATCAGTTAATCATTCATCTTTGCACTATAGGCCAAATATATTTAGTAGTATCATCATTTAGGACTGAGGATGATGAAAAATATTTTAAAAGAAACGAATCTAGTGAGACAGAAGGACAAATATTAGGAATTCGTATAACAGTTTATCCAAGATCAATAATACTTCATAATAATCAATTGTGAAGTAGAATTCAAAAATAAATGTGACGCTCCCAAAATAGGTTCATTCCATCCAACCTATTCTGAGTCGCCAAATACATGGTACAGAAAACAACTACAACTTTATTACAACAAATGTCGTGCAAAATACAACAACACATATACTGTGAGTTTGGATACAAATATATACCAAATGTGACTCATGTTCCAACCGTGGACAACACCTCACAATGACACCTTACATAAAGGTATAGTCAAAAACTGTTTTAGAAATTAGAATCTTTAGAAAGTGCTCAAGGAAACCTTTGTACATGGGAGGCCATGCTTCTAGGTTGTGATAGATATCATATGGCCACAGAATTATCCTTGGTTGGCCCAATAGACCCCAAAGAAAAACGAGAAGATTACTATCATATTCTTTCCAATGGTGAGTCTTCTCTTGACTTATCATTATCTCCACTGTCTTTAATCGTGAATTATACTTCAAACAAACACCAAGATTATATAGGTAGTGCCCATAGATATACTCAGCAAGTGGATGAGCACAACCCTGTCTTATGATGACACGAGGTTGTATGTCATTAGACATCTTGTATGATAGTGACAAAACACCCTTCCAACGTTGGGTTCGCCTCACCCTATTTTCTTCACCAAATATAACTACTAAATGATGACCACCGTTCTATTCCCTTGTTACCCCCGCTCGACCCAGCTACACTCTTATTACCTGAAAGGAATTATGAAGCAAAAGGGTGAGCACAATTAGCCCAGTAAAGAATATCATGACTAAAGATAAATAAATTATCAATAGCCTTCAACAGTAATAAATCAGAGATTTAGAACATATGGTAGATGATAAAAATTTTCAACCATAGTTGCAGCGGAACGAGCAATCCATTAGAAGAGTCAAATAGACTATAAAGTCTATTATCTTTTTCATGTTAAAAATCCACTAACAATGTTTTATCCCTGTAACATCACTCAACAGTTCCTTTCCACAATCATATGAATAACTCGTAATCATAATTGTGACTCTAAATTTTTCTTCGCACCCATGAGGAAGAATATTTTCATTACCTGTCTTTACCTGAAATATCAAAGATCATGGTTATACCAAATCACAGTTCCTGTTCATAATCATACTAATAAATCCATCTTTGCACTACGGCCAAAGATATTCAACAACAGTTCATCTTTGCACTACAGGCCAAAGATATTCATCAACAGACCATCTTTACACTACAGGCCAAAGATATTCAACAACAGTTCATCTTTGCACTACAGGCCAAAGATATTAATATCTCAAAGAAATATATAATCATTTCAGAATTTATATAAACAATAATTATAACCATGTTAATCAATTCATCTTTACACTTAAGCTAAAGATATTCAATTATAAATTCAATGGTTATGATCATACCAGTTAACAATTCATCTTTGCACTACAGGCCAAAGATATTCCTGAGTCACGATCATACCAATAATTTATCCATCTTTACACTCAAGTGAAAGAGAAATTCAACATCAGGGTTATAAAAATGTTATATATGATAATAAAAAATAATATGATCAACATATAGATTTAATTTCAAGAGTAATATTCATAAATTAACTATAATTTGGTCAGAAAAAGAAACCAATTTTGTCATGAATAGTAACTCATGAATAGTAACTCGTGAATAGTAACCCCAACACAAAAAGGTAGAAATTTTATAATAAAATTTATACCAATATTTCGGTATAATGATATTGAAAGAATAACATTTCTTAAGCTTATAAATAATTTATTTTAATTGTTTACACTTTACTAAATAATGCATTTAATCATCCTAAAATGCCAAACTCATAAGATTTCATTACCAATAACCAAAACCCTCATCAAAAATCTGCATATACCTCATATAGGATTCTCAAGCCATAAAATCCTATTTTCCAATTTTCTTACTTCACATAACATATTTAATTCATTTACTCATAACTAGACTATTTTTATGAAAAATACCAAATCAGTTCCAAAAATATTTTTTTTTCTGGGATTTAGCATAATATAGTCCCATATTGAACATATATTTTTCTCAGAATTTTTAAATTTCATTTACTATTTTTCATATGGCCAAAACCGCCGAATAGTTAGATATTTATCATAAATTGTACTTTTATCCAAAAATTCCGAAATTCACAGAGTACACTAATATTATATAGATATACTTTCAATAAAAATTTCATCAATTTTAGAGTTAACCACAAGGAGTTATAAGCGATTACTTTTAAAATAGTCTTTTCCCGTAAAATTCATAACTCTTAATATATACATTCAAAAATCACCATTTTTGGACACAATCAAGAAAACTCATCAAAATATCATTTTAAATTTTTCCAGAGTTTTTGAAGGTCAGAAAAATTACGAAACTGAAAAACATAACAACCCTTAAAATCCCTTACCTCAAAAGTGCAGTATTTCTGACTGGAATGCAAAGTCGAAGGAAAGTTGCACTGAATAGCAACTCTCAAAGTATCTAAATACTCATAAAATATGCTTCATAATATAGAGAGAGAAAGAGAGAAAGCTTATGTTTTTGGGGTGATTTTTAATTCTAACTTAGCCCTCTATTTATAGGAAAATGTTAGCACGCCGAAGCAGACTTAACCTGCAACCTGATGACTTTACCTGCTACTATTCCCACCCACCACATTTGAATAAAAATCTCAGCACATTTCTTCACCAACCAAGAGTGGGGCCCACCAATTCTAAAATTTTTCACCAAAATGATTAACTCCGAAAATTCAATAATTTCTGAACCAGTCATCTTGTAAAATTCATAATAAATCATACGTTTATTTTTAACGGTTCAAAATTTGTGGACATATACTCAACTTATATATGTATAACATATCCAAAAATTACCACGATCCAACGGTCGGATAAAAAATTATAACCCCCGCAAAATATCTCAAAAACCCTGATTTTTAATACCTCCATTCCGATAAAAATACTGATAAAAACCTCAACATTAACTCCTTCATTTTTAACCACAAAAATATATCCCTCATTTATATCCACATAAAATAAATATTTCCTTATCATATGAATCAATAAGTAATTATTCACAAATAATATTACAGAATCACATTTATGACAACCAGGCCGTTCCCAGGAAAGATGGGGCTTTCCAATAAGGATTTTTCCTTACTGGCGCGTAATTAGATGACCAAATCTCTCCTTAGACAGAACTTTCTAGACATTGCCAATAATGTTATCTAATAATATTATTCAAATAATATGAATTATTGATCTGATAATGGAAAATACTGTGCAGCAACAATTATTGAAACAACAATAATATAAAATATCAACGCAACAATTATTGAATCAATAAAATAAAATATTGAACAGTAACTACTGTAACAATTATTGAGTAGTGCCTTCTTACGTAAGAATCAATAATTGGTGCAATACCGTGTGCTACTGTATTTTAACCACCGGGTATTCCAACAGTATTAACGGTAACAACTACGCCGTTATTTATAAACAACTTATACTTGTCATTTTTTTCATCCAATCGCTTTTCGTTATGGGGCCCACACAAGGCTGCGCCGTCGTACGAATATTCTCCGACAGCAAGAATATTTCACGACCAAACGAATATTCCCCGACAAAATGAATATTTTATAACCACTTGCTTATTTTGTAAAATTTGCACATTTCACCCATAACCAAAGTATTATATCAAATTAACCCTTTATTATTCACAATAATATTTAGAGAAAATTAGATTTTATTCATAAGTTGGGGTCTTACAATAAAAGTGATGAAAAACCTTTTATATCATAGAAGATAGTAGATTTTATTCTCTACTTGACTCTTTTAATGGATTGCTTATTCCACTGCAGTTAAACTTGATGTTTGTTATATTGTATTAGTTTAACACTGTTGAAGGCAAACGATAATTTATTCTGCATTATCTTAGTCATAATATTTCTTACTGGGCTAGTTGAGCTCACCATTTCCTTCACTGTTCTCTTCAAAAAATGAGAACGTAGCCGGAACTAGTCGGAGAATAGAGTGACTGTCCAGATGATATCATTAGTAGTCCTCACTATTCTGTTAGACAGTGTGACAATAAATGTATTGAGGACTTATTTTGAGTTTCAATACTGTCTAGATGATAATGTTGTATTGAAACTCTCAACTATGTTTTGTCGTATTGTACACGACAGTTGTATAATTAGGTTTGTATTTGAATTTTGCACCATGTATTTGGCGACTCAAGATGGGTGAAGTATACCTATTTTGGGGGCGTCACATCTTCTCCATGTTAAAAGTCCACGAATAATATTTTATCCATGTAACATCAATCAACAGTTCTTGTCCACATTCATGTGACTAACTCATAATCATAATTATGGTTCTAAATTCCTCTTCTCATCCAGGACAAAGATAATTTTCATCACTTGTCTTTACCTGAAACATCAAAGATCATGGTTATACCAAATCACAGTTCTTGTTCATAATCATACTAATAAATTCATCTTTGCACTACGGGCCAAAGATATTCATCAACAGTTCATCTTTGCACTACAAACTAAAGATATTCAACAATAGTTCATCTTTGCACTACATGCCAAAGATATTCAATAACATGTTATCTTTGCACTACAAGCCAAAGATATTCAACAACAGGTCATCTTTGCACTACGGGCCAAAGATATTAATATCTCAAAGAAATATATAATCATTTCAGAAGTTATATAAACAATAATTATAATCATGTTGATCAATTCACCTTTGCACTTAAGCTAAAAATATTCAATTGTAAATTCAATGGTCATGATCATACCAGTCAACGATTCAACTTTGCACTACTGGCCAAAGAGAACCCATAGTCATGATCATACCAATAATCTACCCATCTTTACACTCAACTCAAAGAGAAATTTCTTCACCAGGATTATAAAAATATTATATATGATAATAAAAATAATATTATCAAAATATGGATTT
Organism: Panax notoginseng; assembly: GCA_016801055.1. Lineage (NCBI taxonomy): Eukaryota > Viridiplantae > Streptophyta > Magnoliopsida > Apiales > Araliaceae > Panax > Panax notoginseng. The sequence goes on from CM029014.1 coordinate 19,437,287, forward strand.
AATTTTAAGAGTAAGATTCATAAATCAATGATAATTTGGTTAGAAAAAAAAATTATTTTTGTCGTGAATAGTAACTTCGACACAAAAAGATAAAATTTCACAATAAAATCCATATTAATATTTATAACACCTTAATCCAAATGTTATAAATTACTTAAAAATCTCATAATATAATATTCTTAATATTATAATAATATTTTAATCATTTCTTAAACTTATAAATAATTTATTTAATTGTTTACCCTTTACTAATTAATACATTTAATCATCTCAAAATGCCAAACTCATAAGATTTCATCACCAATAACCAAAACTCTCATCAAAAATTTTCATATACCTCATATAGGATTCTCAAGCCATAAAATCCTATTTTTCAATTTTCTTCATTCAAATAACATATTTAATTCATTTACTCACAACTAGTCTATTTTTATAAAAAATACCAAATCAGTATAAAAAAAAATTTCTTTTGGAATTTAGCAGAATATAGTCCCATATTGAACATATATTTTTCTCGGAATTTATAAAATTCATTTACTATTTTTTATATGGCCAAAATTGCCGAATATCTAGACATTTATCATATATTGTATTTTTGTCCGAAAATTCCAAAATTTACAGAGTATACTTCTGTTATATACATGTACTCCCAATAAAATTTTTACTAATTTTGGAGTTAACCACAAAGAGTTATAAGGGTTTACTTTTAAAATAGTCTTTTCACATAAAATTTATAACTCTCAATCTATACATCCAAAAATCACCATTTTTGGATACAATCAAGAAAACTCATTAAATTATTATTTCAAATTTTTCTAGAATTTTTGAGGGTCGAAAAAAATTATGAAACTGAAAAACATAATAACACTTAAAATCTCTTACCGCAAAAGATTAATACTTCTGACTTGAACATCGGATATAAAGCCGAAGGAAACTTGCACTGAATAGCAATTCTCAAAGTATCTAAATACTCACAAAAATACGCTCGATAATATATAGAGAGAAAACTTATGTTTCTGGTATAATTTTTAATTCTAACTTAAGCATCTATTTATAGGAAAATACTAGAACGCCAAAGAAGACTAAATAATAAAATATTATTATTATTTATCAACGCATGCTACTTGGAAAATTCAGCAGCCCTCCACCAAAGACCAGCCACCCCATTTTGGCAGCCCACATGTTTAAAACAATAGTAGGTCCCACCCCTAATTTTAATAAAAAAATCATTTTATTTTTCAAAAATTCAATAATTCATAGAAAATACCCCGTTTATCAAAAAATAGGAATTTTATGTCTATTCCACACGAAATCGAATTCTCTACAACTTCGTAGTTTTAAGTTTTTTCAAATTCCAAACATAAAATATCCGAAATCCATAAACGGACGATTTTTAACGGTTCAAAATTTGTGGATATATACTCAACTTATATATGTATAACATATCCAAAAAACACAACGATCCAATGGTCGAATTAAAAATTATAACTCACGCAATAGAGCTTTAAGAATACCGATTTGATCTTTTAATACCTCCAATCCGACAAAATACTGATAAAATACTTCAACATTAATTCGTTCATTTATAACCACATAAAATAAATAAATCCATCATTTATATCCGCATCAAATAAATATTTTTTTATCAATAATTAATTATTCACAAATAATATTACAGAATCACAATAATGACAACCAGGTAGTTCCCAGGAAAGAGGGGGCTTTCCGATAAGGATTTCTCCTTACTGGCGCGTAATTAGGTGACCAAACCTCTCCTTGACAGAATTTTCTAGATATTATCAATAATGCTATCTAATAATATTATTCAAATAATATGAATTATTAATCTAATAATGGAAAATACTGTGCAATGATAAATTATTAACAACGATAAAATAAAATATCAACGCAGCAATTATTGAATCAATAAAATAAAATATTGAACAGTAACCTACTGTAACAATTATTGAGTAGTGCCTTCTTACGTAAGAATCAATAATTCAACATTACTGTGCAATATCGTGTGCTACTGTGCAACCACGCGTATTATTGTATTTTAACCACCAGGTATTCCAACATTGTTAACGGTAACAATTAAGCCATTATTTATAAAAATTTAAACTTTGTCGTTTTCTTTATCTGACAGTTATTCCGTTATGGGGCCTACAAATGACTACGCTGTCGTACGGATATTCCCGATAAAAAGAATATTCCACGACCAAACGAATATTTTCTGACAACAATGATTATTTTATAGTCACTTGCTTTTGAAAATTTTATATATGTCACCCTTAACTCTATCTTTTTATCAATTTAACCATTTACTGAATAATAATTATAAAAAAAATTAAATACTTTTATTTCATAAAATTCGGAGTCTTGCAACATCACTTAATAAATAATATAAAAAAGTGATAAAAAAAAACTTATTTATCCTTACTAAAAAATATTTATCCATGTTGACAGTTATTTATATTTTTTTTAAAAATCACGTCATTATTTTTTTAAAAGAAAAATGAATAAATTGTTTGTAAAATCCCAAATTTTACGAATAAAGATTTATTTTTTTCGAAATATTTTTTCAAAATTATGGTGTGAATTTGAGATAATGTTATAGTTGTGGGTAATATTTATAAATTTTGAAAAGTATGCAAGTTGTTGTATAATATTCTATTGGTCGGGGAATATTCTTTTTGTCGAGAAATATCCGTACGACGGTACAATCATTGGTGGACCCCACAACGGAATTATTGTGGGATTGAGAAAATGACAAAAATATTTTTATGAAAATAACGACGAAAGTTTTACCGTTAAAACTGTTGAACTACTCTGTAGTAAAAGTACAGTAATACGCGTGGTTGGATAGTAACACACGGTATTGATTATTGATACTTACGTGAGAAGTCACTCAGTTTTGTTCAATTATTGCTACAGTGATTGCTGCATAGTATCTCACGTTATTTGATTTAATTATTGTCAATATTTTATATATTATTAAATCAATAATTGAAACGACGAAGTTATTAATATTATTATTTGTAATATTAACGATGTCTAGAAGTTCTGTCAAAGAGAGGTTTGGTCACCTAATTGCGCGTCAATAGGGAGAAATCCTTATTGGAAAGCCCCCTCTTTCCTAGGAACGACCTAGTTGATTAATATTGTGAATTCTAATAATAATGATAAATGTTGTTAAAAATATTGAGGTGATTTTTATGAGATATTTGTTATATTTTTTGGACCCCTCATTTATCTATTTTCAAAATAATCGGTAAAAAAATTTTCAGTATTTTTGTGGGGCCCACATGGGGGGCCACCTGTGTGGCCCACGTGTGACTTTGGAAATCTGATCATTGGGGGGGGGGGGAGTCACAGGAAAGTTTATATATATATATAATATATATAAATTTTATTTTATTATTATTATAAATATAATAAAACAGAAAACTTTTTATATAAAACAAAATACTTTTTATAAAGTTTTGTTTTATTTGATTTTAAACAGAATATATTATATTTTATTATGCATAGTATTTGCATAGTGCCTGCATAGTATTAATTTGCATAGTAATTTTTTTTTATATAAAACATAATACTTTTTATAAAGTTTTGTTTTATTTGATTATAAATAGAATATATAATATTTATTATGCATAGTGTGACGCCCCCAAAATTAGGTATACATCACCCATCTTGGGTCGTCAGATACATAGTACAGAATACAAATACAACTTACTAATACAACTGTCGTGTACAATACGACAAAACATAAACTGTGAGTTTGAATACAAATATTATCTTCTAGAGAGTATTCATACTCAAAAGGAGTCCTCGTTACATTTATTAACACACCATTACATAGAATAGTGAGGACTACTAACTAATACTATCATTCGGACCATCACTCCGTTCCCCGACTTGCCCCAGCTACGTTCTCATTTCCTGAAGAGAACAGTGAAAGAAAGGGTGAGCTCAACTAGCCCAGTAAGAAATATTATGACTAAGATAATGCAGAATAAATTATCATTAGCCTTCAACAATGTTAAACTGATAAAATATAATAGACATCAAGTTTAACTGCAGCGGAACAAGCAATCCATTAAAAGAGTCAAGTAGAAGATAAACTCTACTATCTTTTATGATTTAAAAGATTTTCCAACACTGTGATCGCTGAGACTCAGCTTAATAAAATAATCCACATCATCGAATCACCCCTGCACTACGGCCAAGGATATTCGTATATTCATTAATGGTCATGATCATGCCAACAATTGTCCATCAATGCACTACGGGCCAATGAGGACTTTTACCACATCATTTGTAACATTACGGTCATGATTATACCGAATAATCCCTGGTCATAATCATACCAAGTCCATCTATGCACTACAGGCCACAGATGACTTTCAACATTTTATAAACATGAGGATGATGACAATGATATAAGAATTCAATAAAACAAGTTCAAGAATTAATTTATCCAAGAATTAACAACGTCCAAATTGTCAACATGATACTACTTTGTGGAGTAAAATTCAAGAATGATCAGGAGAATATTTTCATGAATAGATACTAGATGAAGCGCAAATGTCAAGGATATTCCACAAATTTCATGGAGTATAGAAGTCAAAACTTAACCAACTGAGTATAATAAAGAATGGAATAACAAAAGAAATCACCATGCATGCGATAGACCGCACAGACAGGTTATTCCAACAGAATAATAAATAATGGAACCAGGTCCGGCGTAAACGCACAGACAGGATATTCCGACAGAATAATAAATAATGGAACCAGGTCCGGTGTAAAACACACAGACAGGATATTCCGGCAGAATAATAAATAATGGAACCAGGTCCGGTGTAAAACACACAGACAGGATATTCTGACAGAATAATAAATAATGGAACCAGGTCCGGTGTAAAACACACAGACAGGATATTCCGACAGAATAATAAATAATGGAACCAGGTCCGGTGTAAAACACACAGACAGGATGTTCCAACAGAATAATAATAAAAACGGAACCAGGTCCGGTGTAAAACACACAGACAGGATGTTCCAACAGAATAATAGCAGAATGTCACCAAGTATAGGGTAGACCACGTATACAGGTTATTCCAACAGAATAATAAGAAATGGAATAACAACAGTTCTCTTCATGAATAAGAAAGAATAACACCCCTTACCGTTTTAAAGAAGAGCTGAAGTAAGGAAGTAGTTAAGTAGCAGAATACTCTTCTTCTCTCTCTCTATAGTTTCTCTCTATAGTTTCTCTCTCTAGAGTTCAGTGAATTCGTAAGAAATAATGAAGGAATGAGCTGCTATTTATAGAAAAATAGAATGCATAGTAACTAATCCATGAACGGTCCAGATTGATTACTTTAATCTGACGGTCCATATTTAAAGAAAAATCTTTTAAATAAAATATAATATATTCTATTTATAGAATAACTTTAATAAAGTATTTTGTTTTATATAAAAAGATGTTTCTGTTTTATTACGTTAATAATACGAATAAAACAAAACGTCATTATCGCTAAATAATTCATATTATTAACTGACAATAATAGAATCAAACTGAGTGACTTCTCACATAAACATTAATAATCAATACCGTGTGCTACTATGCAACCACACGTATTACTGTACTTTTACTACCGAGTAGTTCAACAGTAACAATGGTAAAACTTCCGCCGTTATTTTTAATAAACTATTTTTGTCGTTTTCTCAATCCGACAATAATTCTGTTGTGGGGTCCACCAATGATTGTGTCGTTGTACGAATATTTCCTGTTAAAACGAATATTCCCCGACCAATCGAATATTATATAACAACTTGCGTACTTTGCAAAATTTATAAATATTACCCACAACTATAACATTATATCAAATTAACTCCATAATATTCAAAAATGATATTTATAGAAAATTCATCTTTATTTATAAAAGTTGGGGTCTTACAACCTCCCCTTCTTATGAAATTTCGCCCTCGAAATTAGGGTACGTACCTGGTATGTCGAAGAGGTAAGGATACCTTGATTTCATTTCAGATTCTAACTCCCAAGTCATTTCCTCAACATCGTGGTTTCTCCACAAAACTTTGACTTGAGGTATAACCTTGGAGCGTAGAATATGTTCCTTCTTATCCAAGATTTGAACAGGAACTTCTTCATACGTCAAATCTTCCGCTATTTCGTCTGGTTCTAACTCAATAATGTGGTTCGGGTCTTCCACATATTTGCGTAACATGGATATGTGAAAAACGTTATGAACACGAGACATACTTGGCGGTAAAGCGAGTCTATAAGCCACAGTTCCTACTCGATCGAGGATTAAAAATGGACCGATGAATCGAGGATTGAGCTTTCCTCTCTTTTCAAATCTCGTAACTCCTTTCCATGGAGCAACACGTAAGAACACATGATCTCCTACATCAAATTCCACGTCCTTTCGATGAAGATCAGCATAACTCTTTTGTCGATCTTGTGAGGTTTTTATACGTTGTCGGATCGTTTGAATCTTTTCTGTAGTCATACGTACCAACTCCGGTCCCAACAACGTTGCTTCGCCCACCTCATCCCAGCATACTAGAGAACGACATTTTCTTCCATACAATGCTTCGAATGGAGCCATGCCAATACTTGCTTGATAACTGTTGTTGTAGGAAAACTCCACCAATGGTAAGAACTTGTCCCAACTTCCTTTGAAGTCAAAGACACAGAGTCTTAATAGATCTTCAAGAGTTTGAATAGTCCTCTCTGATTGTCCGTCCGTCTGAGGATGATATGCTGAACTAAATCGTAACTCCGTGCCCATAGCTTTTTGTAAACTAACCCAAAATCGTGAAGTGAATCTTGGGTCTCGGTCAGAAACTATGGATACTGGCATACCATGCAGTCTTACAATCTCGTTTATGTACATACGAGCAAGACGTTCAAGTGTATAAGTTTCTCGTATCGGTAAGAAATGAGCAGACTTGGTCAATCTATCAACAATGACCCAAATCGCATCAATACCTTGAGAAACCCTAGGAAGACCGGTAACGAAATCCATGGTAATGTGCTCCCACTTCCATTTTGGAATTTCAAGTGGTTGCAATGGACCTTTTGGTACTTGATGCTCCGCTTTGACTCGTTGACAAGTTAGACACCTTGAGATAAACAACGCTATCTCTCTCTTCATATTGCTCCACAAAAATGTATGACGAAGATCATGATACATTTTGGTACTTCCAGGATGGATTGCAAATGGTGTGTTGTGCGCCTCCATCATGATTTCATACTTTAAATCAGGGTTGTTAGGAACACAAAGTCTGGAGTTGACTCGAAGTATTCCTTCTTCATCGATTCTTGCTTCCGGTATAGCACCTTCTTGCACTTTCTTCTTCATACGCATCAGCTCCAGGTCTGTAGCTTGAGCAGCTTTAACTTTATCGATTAAAGTTGGTTCTACTCGTATATTCGCCATCATCACATGGGTCCCTGGAGTCTTTAACTCTATCTCCATCTTTTGCAAATCACACAAAATGGGCCTTTGTATTGACAATATCGCACTTGTACCCGCATATGATCTTCTACTCAATGCGTCAGCTACCACGTTCGCTTTTCCAGGATGGTATTGAATGGTATGATCATAATCTTTCAACAGTTCAAGCCAACGTCGTTGTCGCATGTTGAGTTCCTTTTGAGTGAAGAAATATTTGAGGCTTTTATGATCCGTAAAGATCTCCACCTTCTCCCCATACAAGTAATGCCTCCAAATTTTAAGTGCAAAGACAACAGCTGCCAACTCTAGATCATGAGTAGGATAATTCCTCTCATATTCCTTGAGTTGTCTTGATGCATAGGCTATGACTTTTCCATGTTGCATGAGAACGCATCCCAACCCTTTGCTCGAAGCATCACTGTAGATGACAAATCCCTCCGAGCCAGATGGTATTGTTAGAACAGGTGCTGAAATGAGTCTCCTCTTGAGTTCTTGAAAACTCTGCTCACATTCTTCGCTCCAACCAAACTTTGTATCTTTTCGAGTCAGCTGAGTTAACGAAGTAGCGATTCGAGAAAATCTTTCCACGAATCTCCGATAATAACCAGCTAAACCGAGAAAGCTACGTACTTCGGTCACTGATTTAGGTTGCTCCCAGCTTTGAATAGCTTCAATCTTTGCCGGGTCAACCGATATTCCACGACTTGATACTACGTGCCCAAGGAATGCTACCTCTTCCAGCCAGAACTCGCATTTCTTCAACTTGGCATAAAGTTTGTATTCACGAAGCTTTTGGAGTACCAGCCTCAAGTGTTGCTCATGATCTTCACGGCTTTTGAAATAAACAAGGATGTCATCGATAAAGACGACCACAAAGTGATCCAAATATTCCTTAAATACCCTGTTCATCATATCCATGAAGGCAGCAGGAGCATTAGTCAATCCAAAAGACATAACTAAGAATTCATAATGCCCATACCGAGTTCTGAAGGCAGTCTTTGGAATATCCTCAGTTCTAACCTTCAGCTGATGATATCCAGAACGAAGATCGATCTTTGAAAAGAATTGTGCTCCTTGCAACTGGTCAAACAGGTCATCAATACGTGGCAATGGGTACCTATTTTTGATGGTGACATGATTCAACTCCCGATAATCAATACAAAGTCGCATACTCCCATCTTTCTTCTTCACGAACAGAACAGGAGCACCCCAAGGAGAAGTACTAGGACGAATAAAACCAATGTCTAACAATTCCTGCAGTTGAGTCTTTAACTCCTGAAGTTCAATAGGAGCCATTCGATATGGGGCTTTGGAAATGGGTTTTGTACCGGGTTCAAGGTCGATACAAAATTCAATTTCACGCTCTGGGGGTAGGCCAGGAAGTTCTTCGGGAAATACGTCAGGAAATTTATTAACAACAGAAATATCATTCAAAGCTGACGTATTTTTGTTTAGATCTGTGACATGAGCTAAGAAAGCTTGACATCCGTTTTTCAATAAACGAATAGCTTTATGGCTTGAGATGACAGCGATTGATTTTAATGGTTTGGTTGCTTGAATTCGCATAATAGGTCGATTAGGAATATGAAAGCTAACAACCTTACGAAAATAATCAATTTTTGCATGATGAGTAGTTAACCAATCAATCCCTAGAATCACGTCAAATGCAAGTATTTTTAATGAAATCAGATCGACAGGTAATGTGTGGGTACCAACTTGAACCAAACAAGACTTATAAACCGTGGATGTAATGAAGGTTTCTCCCAATGGAGTTTCAACTGCTAAGTCAAAGTCTAATTTCTCCGGAATCAAATTTAATCGATGAGCGCAAGTAGGAGAAATAAAAGAATGGGTAGAACCGGTATCAAATAAAGTATAGACTTCGTTAGAGTTTATGATAAGCTTACCCGTGATGACCTCATTCGGGTTCCTGCTCTCTGGGAGTTCACAACAAACGCTCTCCCTTGCACAACCGGTTTTGACTTTTCTGGGACGGCCTTTGGTGCCTCCATCCTAGCTGAATTTGTCTTCGGTAAACGACAAAATCGGGCTAAATGACCTTCTCTTCCACAATTATAACATGCTTTGGACGGCATCGCGCAGTTTGGACTGATGTGCCCCTCCCCTCCGCATTTGAAACATATGATAGGTGGTCGTTCTCCTTCCTTAACGACAGGTGCTGGTGCTGACGTCTTTCCATCATTGTTGAATCTCCTCTTCTTGAAATACCCATTTTTATTGTTTTGGCCCTGATTACCACCGAAGTGGTTACCATTTCTGGCCTGTTGATTCCCTCCACGCTTGTTGTCACCGCTTCGATGACTGCTTTCACTGGTATTATCATTTTGTCGGCTGCTCTCTTTTGGTTGCGTTGTCTCGTTATCGCGCTCCACCAACTGAGCCCTATTTACAACATCTGAATACAAACACAGTTTATGAGAAACAAGATGTTGACGTATCTCCGGCTTCAAACCTCTTAAAAACATCCACGTCATTCTTTCTTCATTATCCACCAGGTGGGACGCAAACCGGGATAACTCCGCAAATTTTGCCTCGTACTGCGACACGGTCATATTATTCTGCTCCAATTTGATGAACTCCACCTCCTTCATGTGACGAATACTCTCGGGAAAGTATTTGTCGTTAAACAGCTCTTGGAACTTCTCCCAGGACATCTTTAGTGCGGCAGGTTGAGTACGCTTTATCGATTCCCACCAGTAATCTGCCTCTCCTCGCAACATAAAGGCGGCAAAGGGAACCTTTTGCTCCTCGGAGCAACCCAAGACATCAAATATCTTGGTGATCTGCTTTATCCATGTTTCAGCTACAAGTGGTTTGGGTTCTCCCTTAAACTCCGGTGGTCCCAGCTCCTTAAACTGTTTAGCGGTGACCGCCAGAGAGTTTCCAGTATTTCCACCTACGTTGTGGACAGGAGCCGCTTTCACCTGTTGTTGCATGAATTGCATAAAGCCTCTGAACATTTGATCATTCATCATTTGGTCAGTGTTGTTGTTTGCATGAGGATTGTCACCTTCCTGATGCACATTATCCTGATTATTGATATGTGGTGAATCAACAGTCGCCTGTGCTCCATTGCTATTCTCAACATTCTTAGATGCCATTTCCAGATACTGTCACAAAATAAAAATTAATTGATATGTCATATTTTATCCTTATATTATGACCGACCAATTAAATACCATGCAAATAAACTTAGGTAGGTCATACTAGCGAAGGAATTCCCCGTCTCTCCCCTCCTAGTTCTATTCTCACATCTTAGCCAGGGATCATATCCCTAAGCTCTGATACCAACTGTGACGCCCCTAAAATTAGGTATACATCACCCATCTTGGGTCGTCAGATACATAGTACAGAATACAAATATAACTTACTAATACAACTGTCGTGTACAATACGATAAAACATAAACTGTGAGTTTGAATACAAATATTATCTTCTAGAGAGTATTCATACTCAAAAGGAGTCCTCATTACATTTATTAACACACCATTACATAGAATAGTGAGGACTACTAACTAATACTATCATTCGGACCATCACTCCGTTCCCCGACTTGCCCCAGCTACGTTCTCATTTCCTGAAGAGAACAGTGAAAGAAAGGGTGAGCTCAACTAGCCCAGTAAGAAATATTATGACTAAGATAATGCAGAATAAATTATCATTAGCCTTCAACAATGTTAAACTGATAAAATACAATAGACATCAAGTTTAACTGCAGCGGAACAAGCAATCCATTAAAAGAGTCAAGTAGAAGATAAACTCTACTATCTTTTATGATTTAAAAGATTTTCCAACACTGTGATCGCTGAGACTCAGCTTAATAAAATAATCTACATCATCGAATCACCCCTGCACTACGGCCAAGGATATTCGTATATTCATTAATGGTCATGATCATGCCAACAACTGTCCATCAATGCACTACGGGCCAATGAGGACTTTTACCACATCATTTGTAACATTACGGTCATGATTATACCGAATAATCCCTGGTCATAATCATACCAAGTCCATCTATGCACTACAGGCCACAGATGACTTTCAACATTTTATAAACATGAGGATAATGACAATGATATAAGAATTCAATAAAACAAGTTCAAGAATTAATTTATCCAAGAATTAACAACGTCCAAATTGTCAACATGATACTACTTTGTGGAGTAAAATTCAAGAATGATCAGGAGAATATTTTCATGAATAGATACTAGATGAAGCGCAAATATCAAGGATATTCCACAAATTTTATGGAGTATAGAAGTCAAAACTTAACCAACTGAGTATAATAAAGAATGGAATAACAAAAGAAATCACCATGCATGCGATAGACCGCACAGACAGGTTATTCTTAACAGAATAATAAATAATAGAACCAGGTCCGGCGTAAACGCACAGACAGGATATTCCGACAGAATAATAAATAATGGAACCAGGTCCGGTGTAAAACACACAGACATGATATTCCGGCAGAATAATAAATAATGGAACCAGGTCCGGTGTAAAACACACAGACAGGATATTCTGACAGAATAATAAATAATGGAACCAGGTCCGGTGTAAAACACACAGACAGGATGTTCCAACAGAATAATAATAAAAACGGAACCAGGTCCAGTGTAAAACACACAGACAGGATGTTCCAACAGAATAATAGCAGAATGTCACCAAGTATAGGGTAGACCACGTATACAGGTTATTCCAACAGAATAATAAGAAATGGAATAACAACAGTTCTCTTCATGAATAAGAAAGAATAACACCCCTTACCGTTTTAAAGAAGAGCTGAAGTAAGGAAGTAGTTAAGTTGCAAAATACTCTTCTTTTCTCTCTCTATAGTTTCTCTCTATAGTTTCTCTCTAGAGTTCAGTGAATTCGTAAGAAATAATGAAGGAATGAGCTGCTATTTATAGAAAAATAGAATGCATAGTAACTAATCCATGAACGGTCCAGATTGATTACTTTAATCTGACGGTCCATATTTAAAGAAAAATCTTTTAAATAAAATATAATATATTCTATTTATAGAATAACTTTAATAAAGTATTTTGTTTTATATAAAAAGATGTTTCTGTTTTATTACGTTAATAATACGAATAAAACAAAACGTCATTATCGCTAAATAATTCATATTATTAACTGACAATAATGGAATCAAACTGAGTGACTTCTCACATAAACATTAATAATCAATACCGTGTGCTACTATGCAACCACACGTATTACTGTACTTTTACTACCGAGTAGTTCAACAGTAACAATGGTAAAACTTCCGCCGTTATTTTTAATAAACTATTTTTGTCATTTTCTCAATCCGACAATAATTCTGTTGTGGGGTCCACCAATGATTGTGTCGTTGTACGAATATTCTCTGTTAAAACGAATATTTCCCGACCAATCGAATATTATATAACAACTTGCGTACTTTGCAAAATTTATAAATATTACCCACAACTATAACATTATATCAAATTAACTCCATAATATTCAAAAATGATATTTATAGAAAATTTATCTTTATTTATAAAAGTTGGGGTCTTACACATAGTGTTTGCATAGTGCCTGCATAGTGTTTGCATAGTAAAATCTTTTTATATAAAACAGAATACTTTTATAAAGTTATTCGTTTTATTAAATTTTAAATAATATATATATATATATATATATATATTTATAAATTTTGTTTTATTATATAATTATAAATAGAATATATTATATTTTATTGCATAGTATCCTTTCCATTCTCCTATAAATAGGATGCTTAGTTAGAATTGAAAATCACACCAGAAATTCAGAGAATTCTTCTTCTATAATCTTGAGCGTATTTCTTTAAAGTTTAAGAAAATTTTGAGCGTAAAAAATAGTGTAAGTTTTCTTCAAGTATATTCCCGCCCTACCAGTCGGAATACTCTTCTTTTTAAGGTAAGGGATATTATTTATTGTACTCGTAAGGGGTATTTTTTTTGTATTCATGAAGAGAGCTTCTGTTATTCCATTCTTTATTATTATGTTGAAATAACCTGTCTATACGAAGTACATCATACATGGTGAAATTCTTCTGTTATTCCATTCTTTATTATTATGCTAGAATAACCTGTCTATACGAAGTACCGCATACATGGTGAAATTCTTCTGTTATTCCATTATTTATTATTCTGTTGAAATATCCTGTCTGTGAGGATTACGCATGACCTGGTTCCATTCTTTATTATTCTATTGAAATATCCTGCCTGTGCGTATTATGCATGACCTGGTTCCATTATTTATTATTCTGTTAGAATAATCTGTCTGTGCGGTCTATCGCATGCCTAGTGAATTTTTCTGTTATTCCATTATTTATTATTCTGTTGGAATAACCTGTCTATGTGGATTACCGCATGCATGGTGAATGATCCTTCGTATTCATTCTTTATTAAATTATGGAAATGATCTGTCTACGTGGATTACCGCATGGCGGGTAAAAATCCATTTACAGTTTCATATATTCTATTATACTTAGTTGGTTAAAGTTTTGGCTTCTATACTCCATAAAATTAGTAGAATATCCTGGATATTTGCACTTTTTCCAGTATCTTTTCATAGAAATATTCTTCTGAGCATTCTTGAATTTTACTCCACAAAGCAGTATCATGTTGACAATTTGGACGTTATTGGTTCCTTGATAAATTAATGTGTAAATCTTTAAAATTTATTCTTGAACTTGTTTTATTGAATTGTCATCATCCTCATGCTTATATTATGTTGAAAGTCATCTGTGGCTTATAGTGCATAGATGGGCTTGGTATGATTATGACCAGAGATTATTCGGTATAATCATGACCGTAATGTTACAAATAATGTGAAAAAAGTCCTCATTAGCCCGTAGTGCATTGATAGATAATTTTTGGTATGATTATGGCTATAGATTCTCTTCGGCCAAGGGTGCAAAGATGAATTATTTTATGATATGATCAGAACCGTTGATGAAAACACGATTATCTTTGGTCGTAGTGCATGGATAATTCGTGGTCGTGATACTAAAGAATATCCTTGGCCTGTAGTGCAGGGATGATTCGATGATGTGAATTATTTATTAAGCTGAGTCTCAGCGATAAAAGTGATGAAAAACTTTTAAATCATAGAAGATAGTAGATTTTATTCTCAACTTGACTCTTCTAATGGATTGCTTGTTCCGCTGCAGTTAAACTTGATGTTTGTTATATTGTATCAGTTTAACACTGTTGAAGGCTAACGATAATTTATTCTGCATTATCTTTGTCATAATATTTCTTACTGGGCTAGTTGAGCTCACCATTTTGCTTTCATTGTTCTCTTCAGAAAATGAGAACGTAGCAGGAACTTGTCGGGGAACGGAGTGACGGTCCAGATGATAGTATTAGTAGTCCTCACTATTCTATAAAATAGTGTGATAATAAATATATTGAGGGCTTATTTTGAGTTTGAATATTGTCTAGAAGACAATATTTATATTAAAACTCACAGCTCATGTTGTACATTTAAGATTATATTTTTATTTTGTACCATGTATTTGGCGACTCAGAATAGGTGATGTATACCTATTTTGAGGGCGTCACATTGTTCCTTTAACTATTATAAAAAAAATATACATGGATAAAAGTGAAACCAAGTACAAAGACCAAAATAATTGTTTCGCCTGTTTTATTCTAACAAATTACCTTAGAACTCTAGTTAATAACATATATTTATCTTCTACCTTCGTTTAGCCTTTACTATTTTTAAGGTAGTCATTGTAAAAATTTCATATAATTTATACCATGACTCTTTTACATTATTTGTTGGAAAATGATATTTTCACAATATTTTTTGATATTTTTACATGAAAAATATTATTATAGATGTATAGCGACGGTAAAAATCGTCGCTATAGGATCTATAGCGACGATTTTCATGTAAAAATATCATTTTCTATTGTGAATTTTCCAGTTTCCTATCTGATGGAAGTCTAAGTTGTACCAAGTAGTATAAATATTCAAATCTATCTAACAAAATACAACTGATTTTGAATTTCCTGTTCACCTTAATAAATCATCTGGGCCGTCTTAAAATTAAAATAAATTCTATCGTTCATATAATGCTGGAGCCACGTGAGACAACTAATAAACATACATTTCGTAATGTTTTGCATCCCAACGATAGCTCCTACGATATGACCACTAAACATAGGGGTTGTTTTGCTTAGTGGTCATGTGACAAGATAACTATTTAGTTTATTTCCTATCTCAAGACAATAGTATACACTATGCACTACATTTTTTTTTGAAAGGAGTATACACTCTACATTAAAGTTTATGAAGGATTTTAATTTCAACATGTTAACAAATAAATTTATCTTTTTTTGTATAAATATAATGAGCAACAATACTTTGATTCTCATAATGAACATTATTATTTTAAGAAATTGATATTTATGATAGTTATGATATAGTAGTAGTACACACACACACACACACACACACACACACACACACACACACACACATATATATATATATATATATATATATATATATATCATTTTTATTAATGATATTTCAATTATTTTATTAATTTATTGTTAAATATTAGGTTGTTTTGAATATAAATAACCAAATTTAAATATTTAAATATAACATATTATAATATAGAGGGAGGGAGTAAATTAGTTGTTGGTTCTTTATTTCTCTCTCCTATCCATTTTTATACTTATTTATTTTACGGATCTGATTACTATAAAGTTAACTTTATAATAAATTAGTCAATTAAGTAATACTGTGCTGACACGCATGAAGAGAGATCATTTTTTGGTCCGCGTGTCGATATTATATTGATCAATTGACCAAAGTTAAATTACTCCCCTATTCTACCATCCACTTCGTGTTGAGAGCAGATCATCTGTCCCTATTTTTCCTGTCCCTTTTGTGTCTTCTACTTAAATGTTTGATACCTAGTCTCTTACTTAATACTCTCTCCATTTCTAAAAGATTATCGTTTTAAAAGAAAAAATTTGTTCCAAAAAGTTTGTGGTTCCAAAAATTATTTATTTTTCTATATTACCCCTACATTCTCTCATTGTTCCAAGAAATTTTCTTCCTTGTATTAATAATTTTTAACTTCTCATAAAGGGGTAGTGATGAAATTTTAAATAAATTTTACTTGGTAAATGATAATCCCTCGTTCCATATTAAGTGTCGTTAGTACATAAAACACACATATTAAGAATATCATGACTTTATAATTAATATAGGTCCCAATTTTCATTTTTACCCCTTATGTGTTGGTAGTCTTTCTCCTCCAATTAAGGTGCAAACTAACGTGTATCTCTCCTTAAATAAGAGAGAGAAATTATGTGTTGTGTTTTTATGAAAATAAATTTACTTGGAAAGTGTTGCACTTGAAAAGGAGATTTAGGGGTAAATCAGAAAAATATGAGAAAATTTCTCCTAAAAATATGCAAACGACACTTAATTAGGAATCAGTTTTTTTTCCCTAAAATGACACTTAATATAGAATCGTGGGAGTACTTTCTTAATCCATGTGTAAAAATCTTAAATGATAATCTTTTAAGAATAGAGATAGTACTAATTAACTCTAAAATTAAATAAAAAACTAAATGTTAAAATTTAAGTGAGAGAAAAGAAGAATAGAAAAAATAAGGACATAGGATCTTCTCTCAGTTGTGTGTCATCCCCTCGCTGCAAAAAGCCTCCAATCCTTTATCTCTCTAGTGTCTAACCCCCGCATGCACGCACATCTACATATAATGCGCCATAAATAAATGAGTAAATCTATATATACACCTACTCTACTAACTCCCTCCCGATCCGCAAACTCTGATGTCGTTTTGAGTAATTTATTTTTTTAATTCTTTCCCCTTCTGCTACAAAGCCTCTGCTCTCCTACAACTCCAGCCCAAAAACTCATTCACTCTCTATCTATCCGATTAAACTCCTTCTGTGTTCAACATCTCCAATTAATCCCTCTCTTTCCTTCTAGAACCTCTGCACAATAATTAATCTGTGGAGCTCTAATAAGGTAAACCTTTTTTTGAGTAATTTCTACTTTCAGTTGATGGTAGTATTTAATTTGGGTTTAATCTAGTTTCTTCCACGATTTCTTGTCAGTTTGAGTTTTTCTTTGTGTTTCTTGTCTAGTTTAGGTTTAAATTGGGTTCTTCAGAATATTTACTTTATTACCCAAATAGAAGAAAAGGGTTTAGCTGCTTATCCAAATGATCTGGGTTTCTGTCATGTAAATTTGTGTATATGCTTTGGTCAATTAGGTTCTTAATATATGTTAAAATTTTGAAGAAGATTACTAGTAGTTTAGTGATGTAGCCTCTTTCTCTGATTCAAATGGAAGTTTGATCCTTATAACACTCTTCCGAGTTTTTATTGAACAAAATTGTATGTCTTTCTGGTAAAAATTGATTTCTACATTAGTTATTCATGGTGATAATAACTGCTAAGTAGCTGAAACCTCTCATTACAAGACTTAGATGGGGTATGATGTATAGATCTAACCCTTTGTGAACTGATGACAAGCTGAGCCTTGTTGAATAAAACATTTACTGGAAGCATAATCCTTTACAAGTCTCTGTTTTTGTTTTTGTGAATTGATGTTGTCCATACCATCCTGACATAAATATGAAATATTAATTTGTTATTGATGCTTTTCTTAAAGTACATACATTAACAAATGTTTAATTTTTTTTTTTACAGTTTTTATAGCAGTGTGCAAGTTCTACCAAAGGAATTGAAAATAAATATTAGCTCTACAAATATGGATATTGACGTAGATGATCCGTCTAACAGTGAAAGGGATGATGAAGTAGAAGAGAATGGAAAACAGAATAACCAAATAGTGGAAGAGCCCAAATTACACATGGTGTTTGACAATGTTGATGAGATTTATGAATATTATAGGAAATATGGTGCACAACAAGGATTTGGAGTGACTAAAAGAAGTACTAAAAAATTAGACGGAGTAGTTACATATTTGACAGTTGTATGTCACAAATATGGAGAGCCAAAGAAGAACTCAAAGATTACTCTAAAACCGCATCCGGTTATTAAAGCAGGTTGTAAGGCTAAGATTTGTGCCAAATTATTGAATGATGGAAAATGGGGTATAACCACTTTGGAGCTAGCACATAATCATGGTTTAAGTCCAAGTAAGTCTCGCTTTCACCGGTGTAATCGGCATGTGACCCCTTATATAAAGAGGAGACTTGAGCTAAACAATGATGCTGGAATATCAATGAATAATAGTTATAATTCACTTAGAATTGAGTATGGAGAAAATGGAATGCCTTGTTTAAAGAAAGACTGTGAAAATTATATGGGAAAATTTAAAAAGTTAAGGCTTGCTGAGGGTGATGCTACTGCACTTCAAAATTATTTTGCTAAAGTTCAAGCGGTGGATTCTAACTTTTTTTATGTGATAGACCCCGATGAGGAAAATCGGATCAGAAATTTATTTTGGGCAGATTCGAGGTCTAGAGCTGCATATGAGCAGTTTGGTGATGTCATCACATTTGACACCACCTATTTGACTAATAAATATGATATGCCATTTGCTCCTTTTGTTGGAGTTAACCACCATGGACAATCTATATTACTTGGTTGTGGCTTGATATCGAATGAAGATACTAACACTTTTGTTTGGTTGTTTGATGCGTGGCTTTCTTCCATGTCTAGAAAAGCTCCGCACGCCATTATCACCGATCAAGACAAAGCGATGAAAAATGCGGTTGAGATAGTTTTTCCTAATGCTCACCACCGATGGTGTTTGTGGCATATAATGAAGAAGGTTCCTGAAAAATTAGAAGGGTATGAAGACTATGAATCAATTAAATTTATGTTACATAACGTTGTGTATGATTCTTTGAGTGTAGATGATTTTGAATGTGAATGGAAGAAAATGATAGAAAATTATGATCTTGAAAACAATGAGTGGTTGGAAGGATTGTATAATGAAAGATATCGATGGGTTCCTTGTTTTGTGAAAGATTGTTTTTGGGCGGGAATGTCTACGACACAAAGAAGTGAAAGTATGAATGCTTTTTTTGATGGATTTGTCAATGCAAAAACTTCCTTGAAAGAATTTGTGGACCAATATGATAATGCGTTAAGGAGTAAAGTGGAAAAAGAAATAGCAGCGGACTCTCATTCTTTGACTTCACATGTACCTTGTGTTACACATTATACCATTGAAAAGCAATTCCAAGAGGTTTATACCAATTCTAAGTTTATTGAGTTTCAAACAGAAGTGGCGGATGGAGGAATGTATTGTGATACAAGGTTTGTTAAATCCCATGATAAAATATTTCATTACGAAGTGAAACAACTTTGTTACTTTGGGGAAAAAAAAGATCGGCCAAAAATTGTGAACTTCAAACTTTGCTTCATTGAAGGGGAAAATGAATCTGAATTTGATGTGAAGTGTAACTGTAAATTATTTGAATTTCGAGGAATTTTATGTAAGCATATAGTTAAGGTACTTCATTTTGAAAGGTTTATATTTACTGTTCCAACGAAATACATTTTGAGGAGGTGGAGAAAGGACATAAAGCGACGCCATACCAAAGCTAAAGTCACTTATAATGTGACAACCCCAAAATAGGTCCATTCCACCCAACCCATTCTGAGTCGTCAAATACATGGTACAGAAAACAACTACAACTTTATTAAAATAATTGTCGTGCAAAATACAACAACACATATGTTGTGAGTTTGGAAACAAATATATACCAAATGTGACATTGGACACCAACTTGTGTCAGCACTTCACAAAGGTACCTTACATAAAGGTACAGTCAAAAACTATTTTAGAAATTAGAATCTTTGGGAAGTGCTCAAGGAAACCTTCGTACATGGGAGGCCACGCATCTAGGTTATGATAGATATCATATGGCCACAGAATTATCCTTGGTTGACCCAATAGACCCCAAAGAAAAACGAGAAGATTACTATCATATTCTTCCCAATGGTGAGTCTTCTCTTGACTTATCATTATCTCCACTGTCTCTAATTGAGAATTATACTTCAAACAAACACCAAGATTATATAGGTAGTGCCCATAGATATACTCAGCAAGTGGATGAGCACAACCCTGTCTTATGATGACACGAGGTTGTATGTCATTAGACATCTTGTATGATAGTGACAAAACACCCTTCCAACGTTGGGTTCGCCTCACCCTATTTTCTTCACCAAATATAACTACTAAATGATGACCACCGTTCTATTCCCTTGTTACCCCCGCTCGACCCAGCTACACTCTTATTACCTGAAAGGAATTGTGAAGCAAAAGGGTGAGCACAACTAGCTCAGTAAAGAATATCATGACTAAAGATAATTAAATTATCAATAGCCTTCATCAATAATAAATCAGAGATTTAGAACATATGGTAAATGATAAAAATTTCAACCATAGTTGCAGCGGAACGAGCAATCCATTAGAAGAGTCAAATAGACTATAAAGTCTATTATCTTCTCCATGTTAAAAATCCACCAACAATATTTTATCCATGTAACATCACTCAACAGTTCCTTTCCACAATCATATGAATAACTCATAATCATAATTGTGACTATAAATTTTTCTTCGCACCCAGGACGAAGAATATTTTCATCACCTGTCTTTACCTGAAACATCAAAGATCATGGTTATACCAAATCACAATTCCTGTTTATAATCATACTAACAAATCCATCTTTGCACTACGGGCCAAAGATATTCATCAACAAACCATCTTTGCACTACGGGCCAAAGATATTCATCAACAAACCATCTTTGCACTACGGGCCAAAGATATTCAACAACAGTTCATCTTTGCACTACAGGCCAAAGATATTCATCAACAGGCCATCTTTGCACTACATGCCAAAGATATTCATCAACAATTCATATTTGCACTACAGGCCAAATATATTCATATCTCAAAGAAATATATAATCATTTCAGAATTTATATAAGCAATAATTATAACCATGTTGATCAATTCACCTTTGCACTTAAGCTTAAGATATTCAATTATAAATTCAATGGTCATGATCATACCAGTCACAATTCAACTTTGCACTACAGGCCAAAGAGAACCCTAGTCATGATCATACCAATAATTTACCCATCTTTACACTCCAGTGAAAGAGAATTTCAACATCAGGGTTATAAAAATGTTATATATGATGATAAAAATAATATAATCAACATATAGATTTAATCTCAAGAGTAATATTCATAAATCAACTATAATTTGGTTAGTAAAAGAAACCAATTTTGTCGTGAATAGTAACTCGTGAATAGTAACTCATGAATAGTAACTCGTGAATAGTAACTCATGAATAGTAACACCGACTCAAAAAGGTAGAAATTCCACAATAAAATCCATACCAATATTTCGGTATAATGATATTGAAAGAATAACATTACTTAAATTTATAAACAATTTATTTTAATTGTTTACACTTTACTAATTAATGCATTTAATCATCATAAAATGCCAACTCTTACAATTTCATCATCAATAACCAAAACCCTCATCAAAAATCTGCATATACCTCATATAGGATTCTCAAGCCATAAAATCCTATTTTCCAATTTTCTTTCTTCACAAAACATATTTAATTCATTTACTCATAACTAGACCATTTTCATGAAAAATACCAAATCAGTTCCAAAAATATTTCTTTTCTGGGATTTAGCATAATATAGTCCCATAGTGAACATATATTTTTCTCAGAATTTTTAAAAGTCATTTACTATTTTTCATATGGCCAAAATAGCCGAATATTTAGACATTTATCAAAAATTGTACTTTTGTCCAAAAATTCTGAAATTTACAGAGTATACTTCTATCATATACATGTACTCCCAATAAAAATTTCATCAATTTTGGAGTTAACCACAAGAAATTATAAGCAGTTACTTTTAAAATAGTCTTTTCTCATAAAATTCATAACTCTCAATCTATACATCCAAAAATCACCATTTTTGGACACAATCAATAAAACTCATCAAAATATCATTTCAAATTTTTCCAGAATTTTTGAAGTTCAGAAAAATTACGAAACTGAAAAACATAACAACCCTTAAAATCCCTTACTATCCCTTACTATCCCTTACCTCAAAAGAGCAGTACTTCTGATCGGTATAAGGCTGAAGAAAACTTGCACTGAATAGCAACTCTCAAAGTATCTAAATACTCACAAAATATGCTTCATAATATAGAGAGAGAAAGAGAGAAAGCTTATGTTTCTGGTGTGATTTTCAATTCTAACTTAGCCCTCTATTTATAGGAAAATTTTGGTAGGTTTGACCTGCAACCTGATGGCTTTACCTGCTACTATTCCCACCCACCACATTTGAAATATAATTCAGCACATTTCTTCACCAACCACAAGTGGGGCCCACCAATTCTAGAATTTTCCACCAAAATGATAAACTCCGAAAATTCAACAATTTCTGAACCAGTCATCTCGTAAAATTCATAATAAATCATACGTTCATTTTTAACGGTTCAAAATTTGTGGACATATACTCAACTTATATATGTATAACATATCCAAAAATTACCACGATCCAACGGTCGGATTAAAAATTATAACCCCCGCAAAATATCTCAAAAACCCTGATTTTTAATACCTCCATTCCGACAAAAATACTGATAAAAATCTCAACATTAACTCCTTCATTTTTAACCACAAAAATATATCCCTCATTTATATCCACATAAAATAAATATTTTCTTATCATATGAATCAATAATTAATTATTCACAAATAATATTACAGAATCACATTTATGACAACCAGGCCGTTCCCAGGAAAGAGGGGGCTTTCCAATAAGAATTTCTCCTTACTGGCGCGCAATTAGATGACCAAACCTCTCCTTAGACAGAACTTTCTAGACATTGCCAATAATGCTATCTAATAATATTATTCAAATAATATGAATTATTGATCTGATAATGGAAAATACTGTGCAGCAACAATTATTGAACAACAATAATATAAAATTTCAACGTAGCAATTATTGAATCAATAAAATAAAATATTGAACAGTAATTACTGTAACAATTATTGAGTAGTGCCTTCTTACGTAAGAATCAATAATTTCAAAAATACTGTGCAATACCGTGTGCTACTGTGCAATAACGCGTATTACTGTATTTTAACCACCGGGTATTCCAACAGTGTTAACGGTAACAACTACGCCGTTATTTGTAAAAACTCAAATTTGTCGTTTTCTTCACCCGACAGTTATTCGTTATGGGGCCCACAAATAGCTGCGCCGTCGTACGAATATTCCCCGACAGAAAGAATATTCCACGACCAAACGAATATTCCCCGACAACAATGATTATTTTATAACCACTTGTGTATTTTGAAAAAAAATCATATATCACCCTTAACTTTAACATTTATCAATTTAACCATTTACTGAATAGTAATTATAAGAAAAATTGAATACTTTTATTTCATAAAATTCGGGGTCTTACAATCTCCCCTCCTTATGAAATTTCGTCCCCGAAATTTACGTACCTGGTATTTCAAAGAGTTGAGAATACCTTCCTTTCATTTCAATTCCATCTTCTCTGTCATCATAATTTCTCCATTGCTCATCTCCTGTATTTCAAATATCATTCTAGAATACAGCTTCAAAATAAGTGTTAATTTAACAAATTAACATATCACATAATATCCCGATATTATGACTGACCAACAAATAAGCTTAGGTAGGACACACTAGCGAAGGATTTACTCATCTCTCCCCTCCTAGTTGTATTCCCCGATCTCCGCCAGAGATCATATCCCTAAGCTCTGATACCACCTGTGACAACCCCAAAATAGGTCCATTCCACCCAACCCATTCTGAGTCGTCAAATACATGGTACAGAAAATAACTACAACTTTATTACAACAATTGTCGTGCAAAATACAACAACACATATGCTGTGAGTTTGGATACAAATATATACCAAATGTGACATGGACACCAACCGTGTCATCACCTCACAAAGGTACCTTACATAAAGGTATAGTCAAAAACTGTTTTAGAAATTAGAATCTTTGGGAAGTGCTCAAGGAAACCTTCGTACATGGGAGGCCACGCGTCTAGGTTATGATAGATATCATATGGCCACAGAATTATCCTTGGTTGACCCAATAGACCCCAAAGAAAAACGAGAAGATTACTATCATATTCTTCCCAATGGTGAGTCTTCTCTTGACTTATCATTATCTCCACTGTCTCTAATTGAGAATTATACTTCAAACAAACACCAAGATTATATAGGTAGTGCCCATAGATATACTCAGCAAGTGGATGAGCACAACCCTGTCCTTTGATGACACGAGGTTGTATGTCATTAGACATCTTGTATGATAGTGACAAAACACCCTTCCAACGTTGGGTTCGCCTCACCCTATTTTCTTCACCAAATATAACTACTAAATGATGACCACCGTTCTATTCCCTTGTTACCCCCGCTCGACCCAGCTACACTCTTATTACCTGAAAGGAATTGTGAAGCAAAAGGGTGAGCACAACTAGCTCAGTAAAGAATATCATGACTAAAGATAATTAAATTATCAATAGCCTTCATCAATAATAAATCAGAGATTTAGAACATATGGTAAATGATAAAAATTTCAACCATAGTTGCAGCGGAACGAGCAATCCATTAGAAGAGTCAAATAGACTATAAAGTCTATTATCTTCTCCATGTTAAAAATCCACCAACAATATTTTATCCATGTAACATCACTCAACAGTTCCTTTCCACAATCATATGAATAACTCATAATCATAATTGTGACTATAAATTTTTCTTCGCACCCAGGACGAAGAATATTTTCATCACCTGTCTTTACCTGAAACATCAAAGATCATGGTTATACCAAATCACAATTCCTGTTTATAATCATACTAACAAATCCATCTTTGCACTACGGGCCAAAGATATTCATCAACAAACCATCTTTGCACTACGGGCCAAAGATATTCATCAACAAACCATCTTTGCACTACGGGCCAAAGATATTCAACAACAGTTCATCTTTGCACTACAGGCCAAAGATATTCATCAACAGACCATCTTTGCACTACATGCCAAAGATATTCATCAACAATTCATATTTGCACTACAGGCCAAATATATTCATATCTCAAAGAAATATATAATCATTTCAGAATTTATATAAACAATAATTATAACCATGTTGATCAATTCACCTTTGCACTTAAGCTTAAGATATTCAATTATAAATTCAATGGTCATGATCATACCAGTCACAATTCAACTTTGCACTACAGGCCAAAGAGAACCCTAGTCATGATCATACCAATAATCTACCCATCTTTACACTCCAGTGAAAGAGAATTTCAACATCAGGGTTATAAAAATGTTATATATGATGATAAAAATAATATAATCAACATATAGATTTAATCTCAAGAGTAATATTCATAAATCAACTATAATTTGGTTAGTAAAAGAAACCAATTTTGTCGTGAATAGTAACTCGTGAATAGTAACTCATGAATAGTAACTCGTGAATAGTAACTCATGAATAGTAACACCGACACAAAAAGGTAGAAATTCCACAATAAAATCCATACCAATATTTCGGTATAATGATATTGAAAGAATAACATTACTTAAATTTATAAACAATTTATTTTAATTGTTTACACTTTACTAATTAATGCATTTAATCATCATAAAATGCCAACTCTTACAATTTCATCATCAATAACCAAAACCCTCATCAAAAATCTGCATATACCTCATATAGGATTCTCAAGCCATAAAATCCTATTTTCCAATTTTCTTTCTTCACAAAACATATTTAATTCATTTACTCATAGCTAGATCATTTTCATGAAAAATACCGAATCAGTTCCAAAAATATTTCTTTTCTGGAATTTAGCATAATATAGTCCCATAGTGAACATATATTTTTCTCAGAATTTTTAAAAGTCATTTACTATTTTTCATATGGCCAAAATAGCCGAATATTTAGACATTTATCAAAAATTATACTTTTGTCCAAAAATTCTAAAATTTACAGAGTATACTTCTATCATATACATGTACTCCCAATAAAAATTTCATCAATTTTGGAGTTAACCACAAGGAATTATAAGCAGTTACTTTTAAAATAGTCTTTTCTCATAAAATTCATAACTCTCAATCTATACATCCAAAAATCACCATTTTTGGACACAATCAATAAAACTCATCAAAATATCATTTCAAATTTTTCCAGAATTTTTGAAGTTCAAAAAAATTACGAAACTGAAAAACATAACAACCCTTAAAATCCCTTACTATCCCTTACTATCCCTTACCTCAAAAGAGCAGTACTTCTGATCTGTATAAGGCTGAAGAAAACTTGCACTGAATAGCAACTCTCAAAGTATCTAAATACTCACAAAATATGCTTCATAATATAGAGAGAGAAAGAGAGAAAGCTTATGTTTCTGGTGTGATTTTCAATTCTAACTTAGCCCTCTATTTATAGGAAAATTTTGGTAGGTTTGACCTGCAACCTGATGGCTTTACCTGCTACTATTCCCACCCACCACATTTGAAATATAATTCAGCACATTTCTTCACCAACCACAAGTGGGGCCCACCAATTCTAGAATTTTCCACCAAAATGATAAACTCCGAAAATTCAACAATTTCTGAACCAGTCATCTCGTAAAATTCATAATAAATCATACGTTCATTTTTAACGGTTCAAAATTTGTGGACATATACTCAACTTATATATGTATAACATATCCAAAAATTACCACGATCCAACGGTCGGATTAAAAATTATAACCCCCGCAAAATATCTCAAAAATCCTGATTTTTAATACCTCCATTCCGACAAAAATACTGATAAAAATCTCAACATTAACTCCTTCATTTTTTAACCACAAAAATATATCCCTCATTTATATCCACATAAAATAAATATTTTCTTATCATATGAATCAATAATTAATTATTCACAAATAATATTACAGAATCACATTTATGACAACCAGGCCGTTCCCAGGAAAGAGGGGGCTTTCCAATAAGAATTTCTCCTTACTGGCGCGCAATTAGATGACCAAACCTCTCCTTAGACAGAACTTTCTAGACATTGCCAATAATGCTATCTAATAATATTATTCAAATAATATGAATTATTGATCTGATAATGGAAAATACTGTGCAGCAACAATTATTGAACAACAATAATATAAAATTTCAACGTAGCAATTATTGAATCAATAAAATAAAATATTGAACAGTAATTACTGTAACAATTATTGAGTAGTGCCTTCTTACGTAAGAATCAATAATTTTAAAAATACTGTGCAATACCGTGTGCTACTGTGCAATAACGCGTATTACTGTATTTTAACCACCGGGTATTCCAACAGTGTTAACAGTAACAACTACGTCGTTATTTGTAAAAACTCAAATTTGTCGTTTTCTTCACCCGACAGTTATTCGTTATGGGGCCCACAAATAGCTGCGCCGTCGTACGAATATTCCCCGACAGAAAAAATATTCCACGACCAAACGAATATTCCCCGACAACAATGATTATTTTATAACCACTTGTGTATTTTGAAAAAAATCATATATCACCCTTAACTTTAACATTTATCAATTTAACCATTTACTGAATAGTAATTATAAGAAAAATTGAATACTTTTATTTCATAAAATTCGGGGTCTTACATATAATGTTTGGAAAGACACGGAACCGGGACAAAGATATGACAAGGTGTGCAATATTTTTTTCGATGTTGCGGACATTGCATATGACACTCAAAAAAGATGCGACCAACTTGTGGATCGGCTTCTTGAACTAAAGGTGGAATGGAATACGGAGGATGGAGTTTGTGAAAAAAGGCATCCTGCTCAAAAGTTAAATGCGTGTGAATATGAAAATAACAGTCCAAATGAAAGCCAAAAATTACTTTCACCAAAAAAGAACCGATGCAAGGGGCGTCCTCCTACTAAAAGAAAGGTAAGTAAGATGGAACAAGTTTCGAAAAAATTCAAACTGAAGGGACAAAAAAAAGATAGAAATAAGTCTGAATCAAGAAACACAAAGAATATGAAAAAGGTATGATTTTTCTTTTTTGTTATATATATATATATGTGTGTGTGTGTGTGCGCGCGCGCGTAATCTGTATATTGTAACATTTTTTGCGATTTATATTGTCTTGTAAAATGAGAAATTATGCTTCTTTTATTTCAGGCCTTTGAGCTTGATACGATTATTAATCAGTCACCTGTTTTTCATGAGACACAAGGGAGTCATCATGGAAATATTAACTTGAATGTGAGTAATTATTTTTTCTTCTTCATATTATTATGGTTATTATTTTTACTTTATTGGTGAGCATTTTTAAAGGTGTATATATGTTTATAGATTGGTTTAAGTTTTACCTTTTATAGATCATAAAGTTCAGATGTATGAACTCACATAACATCGATGGTTCTTCCGATAACTTGTAGGAATCCATATGGGGAGATGAACTTCTGAATCTTGGCACGATGTGGAATTTTGGGTCTATAGGTGAAGGCACTTCCAATATTGACTAAAGTTATGACTTCGTTACTCCACGCTCGTAGAGATTTGTCAATGTAAATTGAATTTGTGTATTGGGATGAATATGACACAATTTGTGTATTGGGATGAAATATATCCCCAATGTAAACTGAATTTATGTATCGGGATGAATATTGTCATTGCAAACTGAATTTGTATTTTTTATTGACCAATACTTTCAGTGATTGAATATATATCCGCTGTATCACTGAGAAATATATCCCCATATATTCAATCCAATTAAAAGTAGTACCAAAAAGTGACTACAAAGACAAAACAAATGGCACTTTATTCACTCCATAAACAAACACATTTAATCCAATAAAAGGAAGTACCAAAATAGTCCTATATGTGTTATATGTAAACTGTCAAAAAATCCCAAAATGGGACTACCAAAAGAGACCAACCACATCTGAAACAAACACATTCATTTCATTATAATAGGTTGTACCAAAAACAGTCAACTTGCTGATACCATGTACATAAATAACTTCAGCCATAAATGCATCCAACAACATAACCATTCACTCCAAAAAAAACACACCATTCTAAAAACAAACAGAACCAGTCCAAAAAAAACTTCATTATCATTGCATCCAAAAAGCTCTAAAAATTAGTCATCCAAAATATAAGTACATAAACTGCCTTAAATGGCCTTAACATGAACTACCAAACTACAGAAAAGTGTCTGAAACACAAACAACTACATTAGCAGTCACATTCTTCTTAAGTTATATTCCTCAAAACAATATGAATTATCAGTCACAATCTTCTTCAGTTGTCCCCCTAGTTGTATTGTTTCTTCCACCAGTTGAAGTATTTTCTCCATCTCTTTTTCCCCTAGCATTGTCTGCCCATTTACCTGAGCAAAAAATAAAAAGTACACAATTTATCAGTTTATAGCAGTCCTAAAA
The DNA here is from genome assembly GCA_016801055.1 of Panax notoginseng. NCBI lineage: Eukaryota > Viridiplantae > Streptophyta > Magnoliopsida > Apiales > Araliaceae > Panax > Panax notoginseng. The sequence goes on from CM029014.1 coordinate 19,467,317, forward strand.
CATGACACTAACACAATTAAACATGACAAAATTTATCAGTTTATAGTAGTCCTAAAACATAGAAGTGCACAAATACTTCTTTTTTGTCAGTCACAAATCCTTCTTTAGTAAACATAGACGAAACAATGGGCTTATATAATCCTCTCGCCATAATTCATGATACTAAAAATCCTAATAGACCTTGCAACCAAACATCAACATCCTTGATGAAATTATAGGCAATCCTGATTTTAATCACAAATTTCCCTTAGAAAACTTTGTCTGATGCTTTACATTGAAAATAATATTTTACAATAGTAGAATGTCCAACCCTATCAATAAAGAAATTATCTCCTCAGAAAGGCTCGTATGTATGTTAAGAATTTTGAGCCAGAGTACTGCATTGTATTGGCTAAAATTGGACACAAACATCACACACACACACACACACATAATACACAGTAAATTCAATAATTGAAACAAAGAATTCCTAATGGGAATAAATAATGCTAAAACATGATATATTCTTCTCAAAACCCTAAAAAACGAAAAGACAAGAGGACCTTGTGCGGAACCACCCAATTCCTTCTCGACTTTGGCCTGCATTTCTCTAAGAGATGCTGCTTCGTCTTCCATCTGTTGCAGCCTCTTCTTCATCTCATCTAATTCCTGCATTTAAAATTCATCAAATAATTTAGCCTTTTCATATTATTGATTTTAAATAATGGAGGAACTGGATCAAATTAAAGAAAAAAAATGTATGATTACAGTTCCATTCTCTGTTCCGGTCATGTGCGGAGGTTCTAGGAGGAAAGAGAGGGATTAATTGGAGATGTTGAGCACAGAAGGAGTTTAATCAGATAGATAGAGAGTGAATGAGTTTTTGGGCGAGAGTTGTAGGAGAGTAGAGCCTTTGTAGCAGAAGGAGAAAGACATAAAAATAAATAATACTCAAAACGACATTAGGACTTGCGCATCGGGAGGGAGTTAGTAGAGTAGATGTATATATAGATTTACTCTAAATAAATTAAAAGCTCCCTCTACTTTATGACTATTTCTTGCCGTTTAAAATTCTTCAAGAATCTTCAGCTGATCAGCTCACAGTCAAGGACAGATCGATCAACTCTATCTGAATTTCTTTCTTAAGGTACGGATAAATGTTTTGTTCAAATGATTTTGATTGATCACAGATTCTAAGTTCAGATCTATATAACCTAAATTCATGCTTTTATGATGTAATTGGTGGGAAGGAAGAAGAAGGGGAGAAGGCGTGATGACAGATTGACCGGGTTAGATTTTTTCGTCAATTTATCGACTCGAGTGTCAAGTGTTCAACAAATAATTTCAAGTAATTGGGCAAAAGATTATTCAAGTGGGCTACATGGGTTGGTTTATTAATTTATTATCATGTGGGATGCAACTTCTTAACTCATCAGACTTCATATGTTGCTTCTATACATGATATTGGCAAGTCTTATTGGGATGAGCTGATATGGGCAAGCATACATGTGGACTATAGATTACAACAAAGGAGGTTGGCATGCAAAGGAGTCTTTAATATTTTCAGCATATTAGCATGTGGGCCACGTCTGCATAATAACAATCATAAAGCTAGAGCATGTAAAGTCCTAGCAGTACATGGATTCTTGGCTTACAAGGAAATTTCGGTATTAATCAATTTAAGGTTCAATAAATGATCTGCTTCACGCGGCAAGTTACAGCTTAATCACGCGGTAAAGAAAATCCCACGCGGCGAAGGATTTAATTTTTTTTTTTTGGATTCTTAATTTTATATTCTATTGTAATTAGGATTTCTTTTTAATTAGAATTTCTTTTTCAAATTGACTTCTATTTCCTTATAGAATTAGAGTTATAGTTTATAAATTTCTATAAGGATTTGAATTGTTTTGAGTAGTATAAATAGAGGTCTAAGTTGATGTAATCAATACACATTATACATTATTCATTATTCAATATATTTATGAGGTTATTCTCTACTTTTGGTTCTTTGAAGAATTTCTAAGTATTTTTCTTAGTTATTTCTTTGAGATTCAATTTGACTTATCATACAACAATTCATAGTTGTGTGTGACGTCTTCTACCGCATCAATCGTCGATTGTACCGAGATTACCGCTTCAATATAAGCGAGGGGTCAAGGTGTCGTTGGTGTCCATTCAACGCAGAATTTCGAACGCGAGCAATTGTACCAAGATTACCGTCTACATAGAGGCGAGGGGTTAAGGTGTTGCAAATAATTCACCCAACAACTGTGCTAGAAACGATCCGGGCGACGACCACCTCACGCAAGCGTGCCGTGGAGTCTATCATTTGGTATCAGAGCTAAGCCTTTTTAGCGAGTTACTTACCTTTAATTTTCTGTCGAAATATATATTGCAAAAAAAAAAATAAAGGAAAAAAAAAGAAAAAAAATCATATTCTATTTTCATTGTGCTAATCAAACTTGTAGCACACCATCAAATCATCAAATTCCAACGAAGATTTCATACCGTTCCATCATCATCAATTCTGAAACGGAGCTACAATTTACAAATCTGAAGCATACAAGAGGAGTACAAGGCAATCGATTGGTGATTTTGTGGTATTTTGATAGTCACACCATCTATAATTTTGTTTCCTGATAAGTAATTTTTGAATTGATTAGTAAAACTAAGAATTTTGCTAGGGGAATTCAAGAAGAAAATATTAGAGAGAATATTTTGAGGTAAAAGGCTTAGTGGTGAGATTAATCGAGGGTAAAAGCCAAATTTGAGTGATACACGAGTGATTCATCATTATCTGCGCGAAACACGTAAGGGAGTGTATGAATTTTTTTTATCTACTAACCTTTGTTTTACAGCAAACATGTATGGCTACAATTATGAAAGTTCTTATGGGTCTCGAAGGAATACTTTCCAAGGCAATATTGATACAGAGACATATCTAAGATGGGAGAGAAAAATGGAGCGAGAATTTTACTGTCTTGATTACTCCGAGAAGAGGAAGGTCAGACAGGCAGTTCAAGAGTTCTCCGATCATACAATTATATGGTGGCAGCTTAGCAAACAAAAACATGGGGAGCGTCCGTTCGATACATGGGCATAATTAAAAATAACAATGAGAAAGCGGTTTGCTCCAGTACAGTGTGATAGGAGGGAGGGGTATACATTAAAAAAATATGTAGAGAAACCTTCAAGGCGATCTACATTAGAAGATGATATGAGGGTTCGCAGACATGGAAACAAAGAGGATTCACATTGGAGACAACCCCAAGACACTCTTAAGGCATCCAAGAACTTAAGAGAATACATCAATGAGAGTTTTAAGGAGGTAGAAGAAATTATAGAATATGCATTCCAAGGAGAGTTATTGGTTTCAAGTGTTCAAGATGAAATCCATGATCAAAAGCAAGAAGGTGAACATCCGAAAGAAAGTAATCAAGAAGATGAGTTCGTAAAAGGAAATACATGTGGAAAAGATTGACAAAAAGAAATTGTTCGAAAGATTGATAATGTAAAAGAAAAAATTGAAAAGAATGAGAATGAAAAGAAAAGAGAGATTGAGAAAAAAGAGAATGAAAAGAGTGACCTTGAAAACAAACGAGAGAAAAACAAACGAGAGGGTGAGCATAAAGATGAGAGAGAAGAAATATGTGACTATGAAAAAGAGAGTGAGTTAAAAAGTGAGTTATATTTTGAAAAGCCAATGACTGTACATTCGTACAAGACGGTTCTTTTGAATACTAACACTAATGATTCTTCTTTGTCTAGTTTTGTTTTGTCTCTTGTACAGGTTGTTGAGGATTGTGATGAATGGAAAATTATTTTAGCATGTGAGTTATATAGGTGGTTAGTTATTTCTGTTAGATTAACTGATGCATCTAGTATTTTCATGAGTTATTTAAAACATGTTTTGCGTGCTTCCATTGGAAAATTTCTTGTTAGCTATTTTGATGGTAGAATCGTTTTTATCATAAACTATGGAGGATATTTGATTTATGTTGAGTTAGTTTATGATTATGCTATATATTCTCGTTTTCAATGTTGTTACTTGCGTGAAATTCATTTTAGGTTTTCTTATCCATATGTTGAGTTAGGTTTTCATGCTGATCAATCTTTACATGAATTATCGATAGCTGACAATGGTAGTAATCATGTTGTTTCGTTAGAGCAATCTTTATTGCATTATTTGCTATCATATGGTTTTGATTCAACAAGTGTTTATCATCAAGATCGTTTGAGGGATGAGTTATTTGCATGTTTAGTTAGTTCACTTGGGTTAGCTAAGGCATTGCATAGTTCCATGGAATTGTTGAATTGTATTTTGCATTATTTTATGGGAAAAATTGTTATTCTCTATTTTGATGATATTCTGATTTTTGTCAACATTTTGGAAAATTCTTTAGCATGTGTTGAGTTTGTTTGTGATCATCGTCGATACGCTATTGAATTTTCAACTTATGATTGTGACCTTTTTATTCCGTTGGTGCTTTTATGCGATTTTGATTGTGTTAATGTCAATGGAAGGAGGCTGGTTGTGTTTTGCAGATTCGTGATAGGATCATATTCATCGAGGGAAACATGGATCGTGCAATTCAATTCGATCAATGCATTGAGAGTTTACAGGGAAGTATTTTGAATATTATTTTAGTAGTCTATGCATATGATTTTGGTTTATTTGATTTCTCTGTGATTGGACAAAAAGAACTTGTTGATTTGTTTTGTTTTGTGTTTAATCCAGGGATTCAGGTGTATGGACTTATGCGACCTGATGAATTTCAAAAGTTGATATTTGACCCAAGATCATTGACGTGGTTATGTTTGAAAATGATCGAGATCATAAGATTTCCGTTTGATTCGAGAATTCGCCATTGGGAAAATCTATCACATGAAGAGTTTTTCATTTTGATATTTGATCCAAGAGGAGTTGGAACTTTTCAAATTCTTGCTTGCGTTGCTGATATTGCTTATTCATTTAAATTACCAGGTGAGACTTGTGGTTATATTTTGTTTGGTGATTCTAACTTTGATTGTTTTGATGTAGGATCAGATTTGTGGACAAATCCTTTTCAAGGGGAGCGGATGCCAGATTTGAGGACAAATCCTTTTGAAGAGGAGGGAAATGATGACAGATTGACCGGGTCAGAAATTTTTTGTTAATTTATCGACTCGAGTGTCAAGTGTTCAACAAATAATTTCAAGTAATTGGGCTAAAGATTATTCAAGTGGGCCGCATGGGTTGGTTTATTAATTTATTATCATGTGGGCTGCAACTTCTTAAGTCATCAAACTTCATATGTTGCTTATATACATGATATTGGCAAGTCTTATTGGAATGAGCTGATATGGGCAAGCATACACGTGGACTATAAATTACAGCAAAGGAGGTTGGCATGCAAAGGAGTCTTTAATATTTTCAGCATATTAGCATGTGGGCCACGTCTGCATAATAACAATCATAAAGCTAGAGCATGTAAAGTCCTAGCAGTACATTAGAGTTATAGTTTATAAATTCCTATTAGGATTTGAATTATTTTGAGTAGTATAAATAGAGGTCTAAGTTGATGTAATCAATACACATTATACATTATTCATTATTCAATATATTTGTGAGGTTATTCTCTACTTTTAGTTCTTTGAAGAATTCCTAAGTATTTTTCTTAGTTATTTTTTTGAGATTCAATTTGACTTATCATACAACAATTCATAGTTGTGTGTGGCGTCTTCTACCGCATCAATGGTCGATTGTACCGAGATTACCGCTTCAATATAAGCGAGGGGTCAAGGTGTCGTTGGTGTCCATTCAACGCAGAATTCTGAACGCGAGCAATTGTACCAAGATTACCGCCTACATATAGGCGAGGGGTTAAGGTGTTGCAAGCAATTCACCCAACAACTGTGCTAGAAACGATTCGGGCGACGACCACCTCACGCAAGCGTGCCGTGGAGTCTATCAGGGCGTTTAGTTTTTGAATCTACTATTTTAGTTTCAGATCGAGCTATCTTAAATTTTGAGTTTGTTTTGTGTTTCAAGTTGAAGAGAAGCTTAAGATTGTTTGGGATTGGAGCTGAATTTGTGCTAAAGAGGCAGCAGCTAGGTCAATTGGTTTGGTTATTGGTGAATTAAGGAAATTAGAGAAGATCAAAATTAGATCTAAGGCAAAAGTACGCAACAGAAATGCAAGGCCTGCCAAAAGACAGTCTATCCAATGGAGTTGTTGTCTGCTGATGGAATTGATTTTCACAAGTCGTGCTTTAAGTGTTCTCATTGCAAAGCAACTTTAAAGGTAATCATCCTTTTAAATTGGTCTTTACTTCTGTTTTTTCCTAGCCTAATTTCTTATCTATCAAGTTTTTCTTTTGGTATGAATTATTCATTGTAAATTAATGATTACGGTCCATTTACTTGCACATTTTATTAATTAATCTTTATTATAATAATAACAAATTTCATTTCATAAACAATTATACAATTTTTCTTTATAATAATAAGGAAATTTTATTTCTTAAGTTGTTCTAGTGATGGTTGTTGGAATGTGATTATTTGGGTAGTGAGAAAGTCCTTATTAAAGTAAAATTATATTTTCTTATTTGGTGGGATAATGAGATTTAATTTGGGAAGGAATCTATTAGTCATTAATTGCAGTTATAAGGTGATTCTGAAAAGGACTCTTGCTCTTATTTATAAATACAACAATAAGCAAGGGATTGGAGGAGGAAGTACACAAGAGACACAACACAAATACACAACTTGTACTCCCAATATTATTATAGTGGATTACTCTCTCTCTCCGTGGTTTTTCTCCAATTGGATTTCCAAGTAATTCTTGTGTTCATACTTTATATTTCTTTATTTATGTTTCTGCGAGTGTATTTCGTGAGTTTGACTTCACAACAATTACACCATCAACCGTTGGCGCTATTTTGGCCTGCTGTTTTGGTGATTTCGTCAGGCATACAAAATCAGGCGTTAACATTGGCGCCGTCTGTGGGAATAAGACACTTGTTCTAGTGTCGATTTAAAATTACCGATTCACCGAAGGAGATAAGCGATTCTTTTTTATTAAAATAAATATATACTTGTACGTGTGTATATATGTATTATATCAATAGCAATTGAAGTATGATCGTAATTGATTATTGATACAACTTTACATATTCTTTCACTTATATTATGCATGTAGTGGTAGTATTCACATGATGCATGTAAAATCTAAACATTAACACTTTGGTCTAGGTGATGATAAATTGGTACTGAGTCACCGCACCAGTAACGAATTCAGCCAACGCAGAGATAAAAGTTTAAGCTTTTATATCATTGAAGTACTTTAAAGGCGGCTTCGATTTCATCATCAACCACAGACTAAAGGAAATTCGGAGGATATAAATTCGGAGAATACAAATTCGGAGGATATAAATCCAGTGGATAAAAATCTCGGATAAAAATCCCGAGGATAAAAATCCTGAGAAGACTTTTTGTATACTCTCTTATTTTAAGTTCCTTGTAAATAAGATACTGGGGGGTAATGTTGGAATGTGATTATTTGGGTAGTGAGAGAGCCCTTATTAAAGTAAGATTGTATTTCCTTATTTGGTGGGATAAGGAGGTTTAATTTGGAAAGGAATCTATTAGCCATTAATTGCAGTTATAAGGATATTCTGAAAAGGACTCTTGCTCTTATTTATAAATACAACAATAAGCAAGGGATTGGAGGAGGAAGTACACAAGAGATACAACTCAAATACACAACTTGTACTCCCAATATTATTATAGTGGATTACTCTCTCTCTCCGTGGTTTTTTCCCAATTGGGTTTTCACGTAATTCTTGTGTTCATACTTTATATTTCTTTATTTATGTTTATGCGAGTGTATTTCGTGAGTTTGACTTCACAACAATTACTCCATCAACCGTTGGTGCTATTTTGGCCTGCTGTTTTGGTGATTTCGTCAGGCGTACAAAATCAGGCGTTAACAATGGTGGTGGTAGTGGCGAAAGTTATGGTTTTATATGTCGTGGTTTCAGTGAATAACTATTGCTACATAGCAACACAAATGGTGTTGGTGTGGTAGTGATATGTGACCATGATGGATTTGAGTTTTGCAAGTTTGGTGTTCCCTTTATTAAGGGGGTGTATTCAATTAAGATTTTTAAAGACTTTAAAAGTTTGGTTGTATTCAATCAAGACATTTAAAGAGTTTATAAAAGTTTAGAGTTATTCAATTACAACTTTTTTAATGTCTTTAAAAGTTAGGTGGTATTAAATTAAAATTTTTATAAAGTCTATAAAAGTATTTTGGTATTCAAAAAGTCATAGATTTTAAAGATTTCTATCAAATGGTAGAGTTTGACAGATTTTAGAAGAAGAATTATAACTATCAACTCATATCCAAAGTCTTACCTCATCTCTAAGGATTTCTAAAAACTTTCAAATAAACACAAAGGTGGATAAAACTAGTTATTAATTGGACTTTATCTTTTATTGGGTCAAATTAGTTATTTATTTTATATGGGCTAATAAATATTAATATGTGATGGATAAATAATTTGGTAAAATTTGGGCCATAAAAATAATTGAATTTATTATAATTTTATTATAAGAGAATTAACAAGATATATTAATAAGTAAACAAATAACTAGACCTAATCTGAATTGGTGAGGGAAAAAGCAGTCGTTCGAAAGCTTTTAATAGAAAGAGAAAAGAGATTTGTTCAACAAAGGTGAGGTAAAATCATAAAACTCTCATATCAATTGTAAAGATTATGTATTATTATATATGAAAATAGAAAATATATGATGTGTATGTTTTTTTTTTGACATTTTAAACGAAGAAAATCAATGTTAATTTTTGAAACAGCCTCCATATTCGTCTTCAAGTGTCTTTGGTATATTATAATGAAATAATGTAACATGTGGTTGTATTCTTGCATGACAAATTGACAGAATCGTTATCTTTTCCTTATAAAAAAGGGAAAAACGCACTGCTTTGATATATGTTAAGCGCATAAAAAAGGTCCACACAATCACACAATAAACATATATATATATATATATATATATATATATATATATATATATATATATATATATATATATATATATATATATATATATTAGTAAAGCAATCAATAATAAAAAGCAATCAAGTATTAGTAAAAAGCGTGCGCATATGCATAAAGTATATATAGCTCAATGAAAAGTGAGCTTAATTTTTGTATTGCGTCTGTAGTTTCTAAAGTTTTATTGGTATCCGAGTATCCAAATGTATCATGAAATGAGTAGAATAATGTGAACGTTTTTGACATATATAAAATCTCATGCCACAATAATATAATGAAATTTACTCTAGTTCATAAAAAAAGAGGGAGAGGTTGTACACATGGACTAATTAACAATTAATATAAGTTACAAGATATATTAGAAGTATACAAAAGTCTATCACAGTCTTGATAAAAAGTTTATAAAAGTTTGTTACTTATTTCATGGAGTCTATAAAAGTCATTTTTAAAAAGTCTTTAAAGTCTGTGAATGTCATTAAAATCCCACAAATTCTACAAAAGCCTCTCACTTAAAAAAAGTTTTTAAAAATCTTAATTGAATACACCCCCTAAGTGTACTTTCATCTTAAAAAGTTTGAGAACCCCACTTTCTCTAAAAATATTTTCTATGAAGGTTTGGGATTGGCCGGGGTGGTTACCTTATAATAGTATGTAGGTTGCCTTATGGGGTCTGGGACCTCAGGTTGTGGAAAGGCATAGCTAAAGAAGGGGATAATTTTCACAGGTTTTGAGGTGGGGATGGTAGGAGAGAGTCCAGTTTTTGCTTGACCCATGGGTGCGGGAGGATACTTTTATTTCTCACTTTCCCAATCTCTTTTCATAGCATTCAATAATCAGTTGAGTGTGACTGATTATTTACCTTTGGGAGAGGATAGGAAAAAGCACTTGGCAGCCAATATTTAGGGCATTTGCAGTGATGGAAATAGGACAAAACTGACACCTTATTTACTTTGTTGGCTGAGGCAGGCCTTCCTAAGGGTGGGAATGTGATCTAAGATGAAGAATTAATAGAAAATAAACTAGAATTTAAACTCCCTAGGATCTCTCAAATGTATCAACACCAAGATAAATAAATTATAAATACCTCTACGGTAGGATACCTCTACGGAATGAACAAAATAATCAACTTCAATATCAACAACAATTTGTGAGGATTACATCACTATTTATAGAGACTCGAACCCTAATTTTACTTGGAGAATAATAAAATACTAAACAACTAAAATACCCTTATTAATAGTTCTTAATCACTAATTAATATCATAAATCCACACTAATAAATAAAATACATAAATCACATCTAGGGATGTAAATGGTAACCGAATAATTTGTATTCGCCCGCATCTGTATTCGAAAAAAAGCGGATATTATTCGCATTCGAAAAAAAAAACGGATATATCCGTATTCGGTTTAAAGGTATCCGTAAATAAATGAATACGAATACGAATATAGGCATATTCGTATTCGATTAACATCCGTCCGTAAATATATCCGGTGGATACAGATATCCAGAATTCGATATCCGGAATCCGCATCCGAATAACTTATATATATATATATATATATATATATATATATACACACACACACACACACACAATATACACACACATATATATTACTTCCTCCGTCACAAATTATCTGCTTTTCTAGAGTTCCACACACATACCAATATATGTGATAAATATACTAAAATGCCCTTATGTATTGACTTTTTTGTTTTCTGCGCATGAATCCTTATTGGTGGGAATATAAAAAGATGCTTAAAAAGAGGAGATGCATGAATAAGAGTAATGACTATCATTAATTAGGGTAAAGGGGCAAACTTGGAAAACAAAGGAAAAAAATGTATTGAAATCTTGAAATAACAGATATTATGGGACAAATTTTTTTTGCTAAAACAGCAGATAATTTGGGACGGAGGGAGTAATAACTTACATTCATTTATATAAGCTATTAATATATATTTATATATATACACGTATATATTAATAATTTACATTCATTTATATAAGTTATTAATATATATATATATATATATATATATATATATATATATGTGTGTGTGTGTGTGTGTGTGTGTGTGTGTGTGTGTGTGTGTGTGTGTGTTTATTAATAACTTACATTCATTAATTAATCACTAGCATTCATTTATATAAATTATTAATATATATATATATATATATATATATATATATATATATATATATAAATTAATATCTTATATTCTTTATTTAATAACTTACATATATAAATTATAAATATTCATCCATAATCCAGTATTACTTAACAAACATAAAATGGACATCTACTTATTAATGGATATCTAAACATCAATAAGTAAAGCATTCATTCATTAATGAACTATACTTTAATTAAATTTGACAAAGCTCTAAATTAAAACTATAATTTAAATCAATGAAGGATGATCAATGGTGTATGCATCAAGTTAAGTTAGGATGCAAATTAATCTTGTAATTTTTATGATGATGTGTTTGACATTTTCCTCCCCTTATGATTAGGATGTTTAATTAATATGTATAGTTTAAATATTAAATTGTGTTTAATTAATATGTATGATTTAAACTTTAAATTTTTTTTTCGTAAATATTTTGAATGAATTTTATATTAGGTTACTGATAAACGAATTTGGATATTCGGATATCCGAATAATTTGTCTATTCGGATAAAATAAACGGTAACGGATATTATCTGTATTCGAATATTTTTCCAAATACCGGATACGGATAATATTTTTAAAATTCGCCGGATACCGGATACAGATAGCGAATTAGTTTTTCGGATACGGATATACCTGTATCTGTATCCGTTTAATACCGTTTACACCCTTAATTATCGCTATAGCCGGTTTATTTTTGGTTTCTTTCCTATGGTTCGCTGAAGAGTTGGACCGTATGTGTGTGTGTGTGTGTGTGTGTGTATATATATATATATATATATATATATATATATATATATATATATATATGGGAATGATTCATAGCATGTATTTGCTATGGAATAAAAAGTGACATATAACATCTATAGCTTCAGTTTAACAAATGAATGGATGCGATTAAAATTGGGAACACGCCGTCCGCTAGTAATTTTAGCGGACGTGGTTAATGAAATAATTTGCCACTTTTGCCCCTACTTAGCCAAGACAAATCAAATTGAGTGATTCCAATTGGAAATATATATTTGCAGGTCTCTGCCTCCATGAAGTATCTCTGCCATGAAAACTTTTGAATATCAAAGAAGAAAAAAGATCCAAAAAATGTAAAAGGGAGCCGGGGTAACTCTTCATTCATTGTCCTCATCATTTGTATCAACATGATGGTCATCATATTCAGCAATTTAATTTTACGTACGTGCGCAGATCTTCTAAATGAATTTCTTGAGAAGCGGAGGATCGAAGACGGAGGTTATTTATCTGATGACGGAGATGAGGTATTTACAATGCACTTTGATTGAAAATATTCATATAGGCTATTAGTGTAAGATCCCGAATTTTATGAAATGAAAGCATTCAATTTTCGTAAAATTATTATTTTATTTCGTAAATGGTTAAATTGATAAAATGTTAAAGTTAAGTGTGATATGTGAAATTTTTTGCAAAGTATGCAAGTTGTTATAAAATATTTGTTTGGTCAAAAAATATTCTTTTTGTCGGAAAATATCCGAACGACGGCACAATCATTGGTGGACCTCACAACGGAAGTATTGTCATAGTAAGAAAATGATAAAATTATCTTTTTATAAAAATAACGGCGAAAGTGTTACCGTTAAAACTGTTGAACTACCCGGTAGTAAAGTACAGTAATACGCATGGTTGCATAGTAGCACACGGTATTGATTATTGATGCTTACGTAAGAAGTCACTCAGTTATGCTCAATTATTGCTACAGTAATTGCTGCATTATATCTCTCATATTATTGATTCAATTATTGTCACAGTATCATCTGCATAATATGTTATATTATTAAATTAATAATTGAGATGACAAAGTTATTCATATTATTATTTACAATATTGACAATGTCTTGAAGTTCTGTCAAGGAGAGGTTTGGTCACCTAATTGCGCGCCAATAAGAAGAAATCTTTATCGAAAAGCCCCTCTTTCCTGGGAACGACCTGGTTGTTAAATATTGTGAATTATAATATTAATGATGAATAAGTTCGTGTTGATTAAAGATGAAATTGATAGTTCCATTGTGTTGGAGTTATTAGTGTTAGTGAAAATCGATAATTATTTCGATAATAATTGATGTCTGGAGGTTATATTGACCAATCGGGTAATTAACTGGATAAATGAGCAATTAATTACTATTGATTCACATGATTATAACTATTTGTTCACATGTGTGTACTATTGATTCACATTCATTTACTATTAGGGGAGTTGGTGCAAGATTGATAATACTTGCATGACTAAGTTAAAAATAGAGGTATAGATGGAGGTACTATACTGTAATTCGTATTTTCACATGTCTAGAACTATTGATTTACATGATTTACAATTGATTCACATGATTTACTATTAGGGGAGGTGGTGCAAGTTTGATAATACTTGCAGGACTAAATTAAAAATGAAGGAAAAGAGGAAGATATTATACTATAATATTTCGAGCCCCAAAACGTGCAATTATTGAAGCTATATTTTTCTATAAATAGAAGCTCATTCCTTCATTATTTTTCACCAATTCACTAAAGCTATAGAGCAATTATTATTGAGAGAAATTATAGAGAGAAAGAAGAAGAGAAGTCTTCTACCTCACTATTCCAGTATCCAGTTTTCTTCTAAGGTAAGGGGTATTATTTCTTTCGTATTCATGAAGAGAGCTATTGTTATTCCATTCTTTATTATTATATTGGAATAACCTGTCTATGCGAAGTACCGCATACATGGTGAAATTCTTCTGTTATTCAATTCTTTATTATTCTGTTGGAATATCCTGTCTGTGCGGTCTATCGCATGCCTGGTGAATTCTGTTGTTCTTCCATTCTTTATTATTCTGTTGGAATATCCTGTCAGTGCGGATTACGCATGACCTGGTTCCGTTCTTTATTATTCTGTTAGAATATCCTGTCTGTGCGTATTACGCATGACCTAGTTCCATTATTTATTATTCTGTTGGAATAACCTGTCTGTGCGGACTATCGCATGCCTGGTGAATTCTTCTGTTATTTTATTATTTGTTATTTTGTTGGAATAACCTGTCTGTGTGGTCTATTGCATGCCTGATGAATTCTTTTGTTATTCCATTCTTTATTATTTTGTTGGAATAATCTGTCTGTGTGGGCTACCGCATGCATGGTGAATGATCCTTCGTTTTTATTCTTTATTAAATTATGAAAATGATCTGTCTACGTGGATTACAGCATGGCGGGTGAAAATCTATTTACAGTTTCGTATATTCTATTATACTCGTATGAGATATCATTTCTTTTGTAATCGTCATGGAATATCATGTTTTTTGGTATTTTTCTTTTACGAGTTATTATTCACGGGTTACTATTCACCCGATTACTATTCACTCTGGTATTTGGGATACTATTTCGTGCCAGAGTACTATTCACGAGTTACTATTCACCAGATTACTATTCATCTAAATATTATTCACTCGGGTATTTGGAGTACTTTTCATGTCAGAGTACTATTCACGAGGTACTATTCCTGAAGTACTATTCACGGGATACTATTCACGATGAAAAATTAATTTTTTTCTGTCCAAATTATTTTTGGTACATAAATATTATTCTTGAATTTTACTCCACAAAGAAGTATCATGTTGACAATTTGGACGTTATTTATTTCTGGATAAATTAAATTATAAATCTTTAAAATTTATCCTTGAACTTGTTTTATTGAATTATTATGTCATTGTCATCATCATCATGCTTATATTGTGATGAAAGTCATCTTTGGCTTACGTCCATAGATGGACTTAGTATGATTATGACCAGGGATTATTCAGTATAATCATGATCGTAATGTAACGAATGATGTGGTAAAAGTCCTCATTGGCCTGTAGTTCATTGATGGACACTTGTTGGTATGATTGTGACCAGGAATTATTCGGTATAATCATGACCATTGATGATTACATGAATATCCTTGGCTGTGGTTCAGGGATGATTCAATTTTATTTATTAAGCTGAGTTTCAGCGATAAAGTTGATGAAAAACTTTTTAAATCATTGAAGATAGTAGATTTTATGCTCTACTTAACTCTTCTAATGGATTGCTTATTCCGCTACAGTTGTTGATCTAAAACTTGTTGTCTATTGTATTCTATCAGTTGTTATATTGTTGAAGGCTAAGGATAATTTATTCTGCATTATCTTAGTCATAATATTTCTTACTGGGCTAGTTGAGCTCACCCTTTTTTTCATTGTTCTCTTCAAGAAATGAGAATATAGCTGGGACGAGTCGGAGAATAGAGTGATGGTCCAGGATAAGTGGCTTTAGTAGTCCTCACTATTCTACGGAATAATGTGATAATAATTGTAATGAAAACTCCATTGAGTGTGGATATTGTCTAGATGACAATATTCTTGTTTAAACTCTTAGCTATGTTTTGTCGTATTTTACATGACTGTTGTATAATTAAGTTATATTTGAATTTATGTATCATGTATCTGGCGACTCAGAATGGATGATGTATACCTATTTTGGGAGCGTCACAATTAGCATCAAGATTATAAGACTATATGGTGATACCAAAGTTGTAAGACCTCAACTTTTATGAATAAAGATAAATTTTTTCTCTAAATATCATTTTTGAATATTAAGGTGTGAATTCGTTATGATGTTATAGTTGTGGGTAAGATTTACAAACATTGCAAAGTAAGCAAGTTGATATAAAATGTTCGTTTGGTCGAGGAATATTCGTTTTATCAGCGAATATTCGTACGACGGCACAATCATTGGTGGACCCCATAACGGAATTAGTGTTGGAGTTAGAAACGATAAAAATAACTTTTTATGAAAATAACGACAAAAGTTTTACCGTTAACTATTGAAAAACCCGGTGATAAAAGTATAGTAATACGCGTGGTTGAATAGTAGCACACGGTATTGTACAGTATCCTTTGATTATTGATGCTTACGTGAGAAGTCACTCAATTTTATTCAATTATTACCACAGTAATTGCTGCATAGTATCTCACATTATTAATTTAATTATTGTCACAATATTTTATATTATTAAATCAATAATTGAGACGACAAAGTTATTCATATTATTATTTACGTTATTGATGATGTCTAAAAAGTTCTGTCGAGGAAAGAGATTTGGTCACCTAATTGCGCGCTAATAAGGACAAATTCTTATCGGAAAGCTCCATCTTTCCTTGGAATGATCTGGTTGTTAATATTGTGAGTTATAATATTAATGATGAATGTTATTAAAAATGTGTTTAGTGAAGCCAAATAAATTGAGATAAATAGAGGGGTATTTTATGAAGTATTTAGTATAAATTTGGTTTATTATATAGACTCCCACTCACACATTTTTCAGAATCGTCGGTAGAAAGTTATCTCAATTTTGTTACTTATATATATATATATATATATATATATATATATATATATATATATATATATATATATATATATTATAAGTTTTATTTTTTTATGTAAAATAAAATATATTATATTTTATTGTGCATAGTACTGCATAGTGTGTGCATAGTGCAGCATAATGCGGCATAGTAAAATCATAATTATTTCGCAAAAATCGTCCGTGAAAAAACTTTCTATTCACCCGTGACTTTTTCTTTACTGTGCATCTAAATAGTATCTTGCCATTTTCCTATAAATAGGATGCTTAGTTTAGAATTGAAAATCACACCAGAATCAAAGAATTCTTCTTCTTTAATATTGAGCGTATTTCTTTAGAGTTTAAGGAAGTTTTGATTGTAAAAAATAGTACAAATTTTCTTCAAGATATCCACATTATATCAGTCGGAATACTCTCCTTTTTAAGGTAAGAGATATTATTTTTGTTCAGTACTCGTAGAAAATAATATTTTCTTCCATACTCTGTAGTATATAAGTAATATTATTTCGTTTCATATTTCTAATTCTACTCTCATGTTGTTAAGTATTACTTTTATACTCCTTAAAATTAGTAGAATATCCTTAAAATTTGCGCTTTATCAAGTATATTTTTACGAAAATATTTTTCTGAACATCCTTGTTAAATTTTAATTTTTTCATGTCGGGGCACTATTCACGGGGTACTATTCACAAAGTACTATTCACTCGGTTACTATTCACTCAAAAAATTAATTTTTTTTATGTCCAAATTATTTTTAATACATGAATATTATTTTTGAATTTTACTCTACAAAGCAGTTGTCGTGTTGACAATTTGGACATTTTTAAACTTTGGATAAATTAGAAATTTTTAATATTTATCCTAGATTTCATTTGATTGATTCTTATATCATTGTCATCATCACCATATTTATATTGTTATGAAAGTCATCTTTGGCTCGTAGTGCATAGATGGACTGTTGATTGGTATGATTATGACTTGAAATTATTCGGTATAATCATGACATGTAATGTTACAAAGTGAGACCCCAGATTTTATGAATAAAGATTTAATTTTCTCGAAATATTTTTTTGAATATTATGGTGTGGATTGGAGATAGTGTTATAGTTGTGGGTAGTATTTATAAATTTTGAAAATTATGCAAGTTATTGCATAATTTTCGATTGGTCGGGAAATATTTTTTTTTGTCGGGAAATATCCGTACGACGGTACAATCATTGGTGGACCCTGCAACGGAATTATTGTCGGATTGAGAAAACGACAAAAATATTTTTATAAAAATAAAGACGGAAGTTTTACCGTTAAAACTGTTGAACTACTCGGTAGTAAAAGTACAGTAATATGCGTGGTTGCAAAGTAGCACACGGTATTGATTATTGATGCTTACGTGAGAAGTCACTCAGTTTTGTTCAATTATTGCTACAGTAATTGCTGCATAGTATCTCACGTTATTTGATTCAATTATTGTCAATATTTTATATATTATTAAATCAATAATTGAGACGACAAAGTTATTAATATTATTATTTGTAATATTAACGATATCTAAAAGTTCTGCCAAGGAGAGGTTTGGTCACCTAATTGTGCGTCAATAGGGAGAAATTCTTATTAAAAAGCCCCCTCTTTCCTAGGAACGACCTGGTCAATTAATAGTGTGAATTATAATAATGATGATGAGTTTTATTTTATTAGTATTATTAATGTAATAAAATAGAAAAGCTTTTTATATAAAACATAATACTTTTATAAAATTATTTATTTTATTAGACTATAAATAGAATATATTATATTCTATTATGCATAATAAAATTTTTTTATATAAAATAAAATACTTTTATAAAGTTATTTGTTTTATTAGATTATAAATATAATATATTATATTTTATTATGCAAAGTGTTGCATAGTGCCTGCATAGTATTTTGTATAGTAAAATCTTTTTATATAAAACATAATACTTTTATAAAATTATTTGTTTTATTAGATTATAAATAGAATATATTATATTTTATTTAAAAGATTTTGTTTTATTAGAATATTTTATTAATATTGTATAGTAAATCAATATGGACCGTCCGTTTAAAAGTAAATCAATCTGGACCGTTCATGAATTAGTTACTATTCAGTCTAGAGATAATTCACTGAAACTCTAGAGATAATTATTTTTCTATAATCTGAAGCTTATTCCTTCATTATTTCTTACAAATTCACTGAAACTCTAGAGATAATTATTTTTCTATAATCTTGAGCGTATTTCTTTAGAGTTTAAAAAGTTTTGAGCGTAGTGCAAGTTTTCTTCGAGTATATCCTCGCCCTACCAGTCAGAATACTTTTCTTTCAAAGGTAAGAGATATTATTTGTTGTACTCGTAAGGGGTATTATTTCTTTCTTATTCATGAAGAGAACTTCTGTTATTCCATTCTTTATTATTCTGTTGGAATAACCTGTATACGCGGGCTACCCTATACTTGGTGAAATTATTCTGTTATTCCATTCTTTATCATTATGTTAGAATAACCTGTCTATGCGAAGCACCACATACATGGTGAAATTCTTCTGTTATTCCATTTTTATTATTCTGTTGGAACAACCTGTCTGTGCGTTACGCATGACCTGGTTCCGTTATTTATTATTCTGTTGGAACATCATGTCTGTGCGTTTACGCATGACCTGATTTCGTTGTTTATTATTCTGTTTGAATATCTTGTCTGTGTGTTTACGCATGACCTGGTTCTGTTATTTATTATTCTGTTGGAATATACTGTCTGTGCGTTTATGCATGATCTGGTTCCGTTATTTATTATTTTGTTGGAATAACTTGTCTGTGCGGTCTATCGCATGCCTGGTGATTTCTTTTGTTATTCCATTCTTTATTATACTCAGTTGGTTAAAGTTTTGACTTCTATACTCCATAAAATTAGTGGAATATCCTTGATATTTGCGCTTCATCCAGTATCTTTTCATGAAAATATTCTTCTGAGCATTCTTGAGTTTTACTCTACAAAGAAGTGTCATGTTGGCAATTTGGATGTTATTAGTTCCTGGATAAATTAATTCTTGAACTTGTTTTATTGAATTCTTATATCATTGTCATCATCCTCATGTTAATATTATGTTGAAAGTCATCTGTGGCCTGTAGTGCATAGATGGACTTGGTATAATTATGACCAGGGATTATTCGGTGTAATCATGACCGTAATATTACAAATGATGTGGAAAAAGTCCTCATTGGTCCGTAGTGCATTGATGGACAGTTGTTGGCTTGATCATGACCATTGATGAATACACGAATATAATTGGCCCGTAGTGCATGGATAATTTGTGGTTGTGATACTAATGAATATCCTTGGCCGTAGTGAAGGAAAGATGTGGATTATTTATTAAGCGAGTCTCAGCGATAAAAGTGACGAGAAACCTTTTAAATCATAAAAGATAGTAGATTTTATTCTCTACCTGACTCTTTTAATGGATTGTTTGTTCCGCTGCAGTTAAACTTGATGTTTGTTATATTTTATCAGTTTAACACTGTTGAAGGCTAACGATAATTTATTCTGCATTATCTTAGTCATAATATTTCTTACTGGGCTAGTTGAGCTCACCCTTTCTTTCACTGTTCTCTTTAGAAAATGAGAACGTAGCCGAGATTAGTCGGAGAACGGAGTGACGGTCCAGATGATAGTATTAGTAGTCCTCACTATTCTGTTAAATAGAGTGAAAATAAATGTAATGAGGACTCTTTTGAGTGTGGATATTGTCTAGATGACAATATTCTTATTAAAACTCTCAGTTTATGTTTTGTCGTATTTTATACGACAGCTATATTATTAAGTTGTATTTGAATTTTGTACTATGTATTTGACGACTTAAGATGGGTGATGTATACCTATTTTGAGGGCGTCACAGTTGGTATCAAAGCTTAGGGATATGATCCCTGGCTAAGATATGAGACAAGAACTAGGAGGGGAGAGACGGGGAATTCCTTCGCTAGTATGACCTACCTAAGTTTATTTGGTATTTAATTGGTTGGTCAGAGTATATGGATAATATGTGATATGTTAATTAACCCTTATTTTGTGGTAGTATTTGAAAACGACATCCGAGAATGTTAAGAGCATCAATGGAGCACAGGAGACCGTTGAGTCTCCACAGATCAATAATCAGGATAATGTGCATTAGGAAGGCGACAATCCTCAGGTAAACAACAACACGGACCAGATGATGAATGATGGAATATTCAGAGGCTTTATGCAATTCATGAAACATCAGGCAAGAGCGACTTCTGTCCAAAATGCAAGTGGAAATACTGGCAACTCTCGGACGGTCACCGCTAAGCAGTTCAAGGAACTGGGACCACTGGAGTTTTTTGGAGAGCCAAAACCACTTAAGGCAGAGACGTGGATTAAGCATATCAACAAGATATTTGATATCATGGGATGCTCCGAGGAGGAAAAGGTTCCCTTTGCCACCTTCATGTTGCGGCCAGAGGCAGATTACTGGTGGGAATCTGTAAAGCGTACTCAACCTGCCGTACTGAAGATGTCTTGGGAGAAGTTCCAAGAACTGTTCAACGACAAGTACTTTCCCGAAAGTATTCATCACATGAAAGGGGTAGAGTTCATCAAGCTAGAGCAAAACAACATGACCGTGTCGCAGTATGAAGCCAAATTTGTCGAGTTGTCCCGGTCTGCGTCCCATTTGGTTGATAATGAGGAGAGAATGACGCGAATATTTCTAAGAAGTTTGAAACCCGAGATATGTCAATATCTTATATATCATAAACTGTGTTTGTATTCAGATGCTGTTAATAGGGCTCAGTTATTGGAGCGCGATAATGAGTCAACCCAACCAAAAGAGAGCAGCCGACAAAATGATAATACAAGTGATAACAGTCATCGAAGCGGTGACAACAAGCGTGAAGGGAATCAACATGCCAGAAATGGTAACCACTTCGGTGGTAATCATGGTCAAAACAATAAGAATGGACATTTCAAGAAGAGGAGATTCAACAATGATGGAAATACGTCAGCATCAGCACCCGTTGTTAAGGAAAGAGAACGACCACCTATCATATGCTTCAAATGTGGAGGGGAGGGACATGTCAGACCAAACTGTCCACAGCCTTCCAAGGTATATTTTAGTTGTGGAAAAGATGGTCACATAGCTCGATTTTGTCCTGTAGCGAAATCAAGTCTAGCTGGGACGGTGGCACCAAAGGAGGATACGGACAAAACAAAGTCGGTGGTTTCAGGGAGAGCATTTCAAGTGACTTCTCAAAAAGCGAGTAACTCGAACGAAGTTAGCACGGGTTAGTTAATTATAAATTCTTGTGAAGTCTATACCATATTAGATACCGGTTCTACCCATTCTTTTATCTCTCTTGCTTGCGCTCAACGTTTAAATTTAACCCCAAAGAAGTTAGACTTTGACTTATTGGTTGAAATTTCGTTAGTAGAAGCCTTCGTTACCTCCACTGTTTATAAATCTTGTTGATTCAAATCGACACTTTCACGTTACCTATCGATCTTATCTCTTTGAAAATACTTGCATTTGATGTGACTTTAGGAATCGATTGGTTAACTACTCATCAAGTTTTTCGTAAGGTTGTTAGCTTTCATATTTCTAACCAACCTGTTATGCGAATTCAAGCAACCAAACCACTAAAGTGAATCATTATCATATCAAGCCATAAGTAAAGAGCCCCGGTCCTTTCGTTGTTGACTTTCTTGTATGGAATGCACCGAAGACAGACTTTCCGTAGGGGACGTTGTGAATGACGATAGCAAGTTGATAGGTATCAATGTAATGTGTTATCCAAGTCTTGGATGAGAGTCACAGTTTTGAATGATATTTCTATTGTTAATAAATTTTCTGACGTATTCTTGAAGACTTCTTAGCCTACCCCTAGAGCGTGAAATCGAATTTTATATTGACCCCAGTACAAAACCCATTTCTAAAATCCTAAAGTATTTCTTCAACCAAAAATGATCGTATAATACGCCAAAGTCGTTGGTTTGAGCTGTTGAAGATTACGATTGTACCATTCAATATCATCGTGGAAGAGCGGACGTGGTAGCTGACGCGTTGAGTAGAAGATCGTATGCGTTTACGAGTGCGATGTTGTTAACACAAAAACCCATTTCGTATAACTTACAAATGATGAAGATAGATTTAAAGACTCTAGGGACCCACGTGAAGATAACGAATATACGAGTAAAATCGACTTTAATCGATAAAGTTAAAAGTCACTTAAGCTACAGACCCGGAGCTGATAAATACGAAGAAGAAGGTTCAAGAGGGCGTTATTTTAGAAGCAAGAGTAGATCTCAACCCTCGATTTAGTTGGCCCATTTGAAATACTTGATCGAGTAGGAACTGTGGCCTATAGACTCGTTTTACCGCCAAGTATGTCGCGTGTTCATAACGTTTTTCACGTATCGATATTACGTAAATATATGGACGACCCGAACCACAATATTAAATTAGAACTAGACAAGATAGAAGAAGATTTAACGTATAAGGAGATACGTGTTAAAATCTTGGATAAAAAGGATCGCATTCAACACTCAAAGGTTATACCTCAAGAGTTAGAATCTAAAATGAAGTCAAAGTATCCTCACCTCTTCGGCATACCAGGTACGTACGTAAATTTTGAGGGCGAAAATTCATGAGGGGAGATTGTGAAACCACAGATTTTATGAATAAAGATTTAATTTTCTCGAAATATTTTTTTGAATATTATGGTGTGGATTTGAGATAGTGTTATAGTTATGGGTAGTATTTATAAATTTTGAAAAGTATGCAAGTTGTTGTATAATATTCGATTGGTCGGAGAATATTTTTTTTATCGGGAAATATCCGTACAACGACACAATCATTGGTGGACCCTGCGGAATTATTGTCGGATTGAGAAAACGACAAAAATATTTTTATGAAAATAAAGGCGGAAGTTTTACCGTTAAAACTGTTGAACTACTCGGTAGTAAAAGTACAGTAATACGCGTGGTTGCATAGTAGCACACGGTATTGATTATTGATGCTTACGTGAGAAGTCACTCAGTTTTGTTCAATTATTGCTACAGTAATTGCTGCATAGTATCTCACGTTATTTGATTCAATTATTGTCAATAATTTATATATTCTTAAATCAATAATTGAGACGACAAAGTTATTAATATTATTATTTGTAATATTAACGATGTCTAGAAGTTCTGTCAAGGAGAGGTTTGGTCACCTAATTGCGCGCCAATAGGGAGAAATCCTTATTGAAAAGTCCCCTCTTTCCTAGGAACAACCTGATCGATTAATAGTGTGAATTATAATAATGATGATGAGTTTTGTTTTATTAGTATTATTAATGTAATAAAACAGAAAAGTTTTTTATATAAAACAGAATACTTCTATAAAGTTATTTATTTTATTAAACTATAAATAGAATATATTATATTCTATTATGCATAGTATTTTGTATAGTAAAATCTTTTTATATAAAACAGAATACTTTTATAAAGTTATTTGTTTTATTAGATTATAAATAGAATATATTATATTTTATTATGCATAGTGTTGCAAAGTGCCTGTATAGTATTTTGCATTGTAAATTTTTTTTATATAAAACGGAATACTTTTATAAAGTTATTTGTTTTATTAGATTATAAATAGAATATATTATATTTTATTTAAAAGATTTTGTTTTATTAGAATATTTTATTAATACTTCATAGTAAATCAATATGGACCGTCCGTTTAAAAGTAAATTAATCTGGACCGTTCATGAATTAGTTACTATTCAGTCCATTCTCCTATAAATAGAAGCTCATTCCTTCATTATTTCTTACGAATTCATTGAAACTCTAGAGAGAGAAACTATTGAGAGAATTATTTTTCTATAATCTTGAGCGTATTTCTTTAGAGTTTAAGAAGCTTTGAGTGTAGTGTAAGTTTTTTTCGAGTATATCCTCGCCCTATCAGTCGAAATACTCTTCTTTCAAAGGTAAGAGATATTATTTATTGTACTCGTAAGGGGTATTATTTCTCTCTTATTCATGAAGAGAACTTCTGTTATTCCATTCTTTATTATTCTGTTGGAATAACCTGTATACGCGGGCTACCCTATACTTGGTGAAATTCTTCTGTTATTCCATTCTTTATCATTATGTTGGAAAAACCTGTCTATGCGAAGTACCACATACATGGTAAAATTCTTCTGTTATTCCATTTTTATTATTCTGTTGGAACATCCTGTCTGTGCGTTACGCATGATCTGGTTCCGTTATTTATTATTTTGTTGGAACATCCTGTCTGTGCGTTTACGCATGACCTGGTTCTGTTACTTATTATTTTGTTGGAATATCTTGTCTGTGCGTTTACGCATGACCTGGTTCTGTTATTTATTATTCTGTTGGAATATCTTGTCTGTGCGTTTACGCATGACCAGGTTTCGTTATTTATTATTCTGTTGGAATAACTTGTCTGTGCGGTCTATCGTATGTGGTGATTTATTTTGTTATTCCATTCTTTATTATACTCAGTTGGTTAAAGTTTTGACTTCTATACTCCATGAAATTAGTGGAATATCCTTGATATTTGCGCTTCTTCAAGTATCTTTTCATGAAAATATTCTTCTGAGCATTCTTGAGTTTTACTCTACAAAGAAGTGTCATGTTGACAATTTGGACGTTATTAGTTCCTGGATAAATTAATTCTTGAACTTGTTTTATTGAATTCTTATATCATTGTCATCATCCTCATGTTTATATTATGTTGAAATTCATCTGTGGCCTGTAGTGCATAGATGGACTTGGTATGATTATGACCAGGGATTATTCGGTGTAATCATGGCCGTAATGTTACAAATGATATGGAAAAAATTCTCATTGGCATGTAGTACATTGATGGACAGTTGTTGGCATGATCATGACCATTGATGAATACACAAATATCCTTGGTCCGTAGTGCATGGATAATTTATGATTGTGATACTAATGAATATTATTGGCCGTAGTGCAGGGAAGATGTGGATTATTTATTAAACTGAGTCTCAGCGATAAAAGTGATGAAAAACCTTTAAATCATAAAAGGTAGTAGATTTTATTCTCTACTTGACTCTTTTAATGGATTGCTTGTTCCGCTGCAGTTAAACTTGATGTTTGTTATATTCTATCAGTTTAACACTGTTGAAGGCTATCGATAATTTATTCTGCATTATCTTAGTCATAATATTTCTTACTGGGCTAGTTGAGCTCACCCTTTTTTTTCACTATTCTCTTCAAGAAATGAGAACGTAGTCGGGACTAGTCGGGGAACAGAGTGACAGTCCAGATGATAGTATTAGTAGTCCTCACTATTATGTTAAATAGTGTAAAAATAAATGTAATGAGGACTCTTTTGAGTGTGGATATTGTCTAGATGACAATATTCTTATTAAAACTCTCAGTTTACGTTTTGTCGTATTTTACACGACAGCTGGATTATTAAGTTGTATTTGAATTTTGTACCACGTATTTGGCGACTCAAGATGGGTGATGTATACCTATTTTAGGGGCGTCATAACAAATGATGTGGTAAAAGTCCTTATTAGGCCGTAGTGCATTGATAACGAATATTCTTGGCCCGTAGTGCATGGATGATTCGTGGATGTGATAATAATGAATATCTTTGGTCGTAATGCTTGGAAAATTCAGTGATGTGGATTATTTATTGAGCTGAGTCACGAAGATAAAATTGATGATAAACTTTTAAGTCATAGAAGATAGTAGATATCATACTCAACTTGACTCTTCTAATGGATTGTTTGTTCCGTTGCAGTTAAACTTGTTGTCTATTGTATTCTATCAGTTTAACACTGTTGAAGGCTAACGATAAGTTATTCTGCATTATCTTAGTCATAATATTCTTTACTGGGCTAGTTGAGCTCACCCTTTTCTTTCATTGTTCTCTTTAGGAAATGAGAATATAGTTGGAACTAGTCGGAGAATGGAGTGACGGTCCAGATGGTTGCTTTAGTAGTCCTCACTATTCTGTGAAATAGTGTGATAATAGTTGTAATGATGACTCCATTTGAGTTTGAACATTTCTAGAAGACAATATTCGTGTTAAAACTCTCACCTTATGTTACACGACAGTTGTATAATTAAGTTTGTATTTGTATTCTATACCATGTATTTGACTACTCAGAATGAGTGATGTATATCTATTTTAGGGGCGTCACAAAAGTGGTGTGGTAGTTCCTAAGGTTTTGCTAGCTTAGATTCATCAGTATATGAAACAAGTTGCTTTCTGAATAGTTCTTAGTATACAGCTACCAGATCAAAGGATCTAGTGAGGAGGGTTGTTCCCACTATAATTGCACTTTTAGATCCTCACTTATTGCATCCTTTTTGTAACTGTAGATAATTGCTTCTAAGGTGGTTAATATGCGTCCGCTAGTACGTCTAGCGGATGCTCTTATTTTGAATTACTCTTTTGGGCTAAAAGTAGACAAAAGTGTCAAATTATTTAATTAACCACGTACGCTAGAATTACTAGCGGACGACGTATTCCCAATTTTAATCGCAATCATTCATTTATTAAACAGAATGTATAAATGTTATATGCTACTGTTTATTCCATAGCAAATACATGTTATGAATCATTCTCCCCCCCCCCACACACACACACACACACACACACACACACACACATATATATATATATATATATATATATATATATATATATATATAGTCCGGATCCAGTCCGGACTCCCGTATTTTGTTAAAATGCAGACTTTTTTTTTTTGCTTTTTTTTAAAACAACTAAAAAAAAATTTAATGTTTTATGGAACTGGAATTTTTACATAATACAGTGTTTTGAATGTGATTTGGATACGTATAACAAAACAGGTATGTACAGATTGTGCAGACTGTACATATATTTTTTGGTATATGTATCGAAATCACGCCCAAAACATTAATTGTATTATGAAAAAATTTCAGTTTCATAAAATATTAAAAAAAATTAGTTATTTAAAAAAAAGCAAAAAAATATATATATAGGGTCCGAATTTTCTCCCATATGAAAGTCCGGACCTGATCTATCTTATATATATATATATATATATATATATATATATATATATATATATATATATATATATATATATATAACTACTTACGTGGTTAATCATCTTATTTTCATTTTATGTGGGTATGTCATTTCACTTAATGTGAATTACTTATGTGGTTAATCATCTTATTTTCATTTTATGATGCCGGTATGTCATTTCACTTAATGTGAATTACCCTTTATTACTGATCATAAGATATATAAGAGCTACCAAGAAAGAAAAAACCTTGAACATTTCTTTTTAAAATTCGTATTAATTCAATAAATTAATACATACATCATTTATATAATTGAAAACAAGAAGTACCTACCATGATTAGAAATTGTATAGAAACCAAGAAGTAATTATCATGATTAGAAATTGAAAATCGACGTTCGCTACGATTAATAGCGAATAATACTAATAGTTAAGGATGTTAATCAGAATAAGAATTTGACTTTATTAACTAGAATTTTGGGTTTATTAACCCGGGTTAAGGGTTTATAAAAAAGATTTATGGTTTATTAACCAGGGTTTATGGTTTATTAATTTTTTTAAACCATAGTTTAGGGTTTATTAACCTCTCGTAACCCCTAAATTATGGTTAATAATCATTAACCCTAGTTAATAAACTCTTAATTCTGATTTATAAACTTTAAATCTTAGTTAATAAACCTAAACTATAGTTAATAAAGGGGATTGAAAATTGATTTTTCCACAAGACTTCTCTCACATGAATAGTAAATGGGACCTACATTCATGTGCAGTGGCAAAGCCACGTAAATTTTGTTGGGTCAATCGACCCCACTGAAAAAAAAATTACTTTATAATGTAAGGTACATTTTAAAAATTTTAAATATTATATATGAATTGACCCCACTAAAGTTTTATAAATTTCCTATTTTACGAGGTCAAATTAAAATTTTATAACTTTGTCAATCAAATTTTATGTGACGCCCCCAAAATAGGTATACATCACCTATCTTGAGTTGTCAAATACATGGTACAAAATTCAAATACAAACTTAATTATACAACAGTCGTGTAAAATACGACTAAACATATGCTGTGAGTTTTAATACAAATATTGTCATCTAGACAATATCCACACTCAATTGAGTCCTCATTACATTTATTATCACACTATTTAACAGAATAGTGAGGACTAGTAATGCTATTATCTGAACCGTCACTCCGTTCCCCGACTAGTCCCTGCTACGTTCTCATTTTCTGAAGAGAACAATGAAAGTAAAAGGGTGAGCTCAACTAGCCCAGTAAGAAATATTATGACTAAGATAATGCAGAATAAATTATCATTAGCCTTCAACAATGTTAAACTGATAAAATACAATAGACATCAAGTTTAACTTCAGCAGAACAAGCAATTCATTAAAAGAGTCAAGTAGAGAATAAAATCTACTATCTTTTATGATTTAAAAAGTTTTTCATCACTTTTATTGCTGGGACTCAGCTTAATAAATAATCCACATCATCCCTGCACTACGGCCAAGGATATTCATTAGTATCACAACAATAAATTATCCATGCACTACGGCCCAAGGACATTTGTGTATTCATCAATGGTCATGATCATGCCAACAACTGTCCATCAATGCACTACGGGCCAATGAGGACTTTTACCACATCATTTGTAACATTACGGTCATGATTATACCGAATAATTCCTGGTCATAATCATACCAAGTCCATCTATGCACTACAGGTCACTGATGAATTTCAACATAATATAAACATGAGGATGATGACAATGATATAAGAATTCAATAAAACAAGTTCAAGAATTAATTTATCCATGAACCAATAACGTCCAAATTGTCAACATGATACTGCTTTGTGGAGTAAAATTCAAGAATGCTCAGAAGAATATTTCCATGAAAAGATACTGGATGAAGCGTAAATATCAAGGATATTTCACTAATTTCATGGAGTATAGAAGCCAAAACTTTAACCAACTGAGTATAATAAATAATGGAATAACGAAAGAAATCACCAGGCATGCGATAGACCGCACAGGCAGGTTATTCTAATAGAATAATAAATAATGGAACCAGACCCGGCGTAAAACGCACAGACAGGATATTCCAACAGAATAATAAAGACGGAACCAGGTCCGGCATAAAACGTACAGACAGGATATTCCAACATAATAATAAAGACAGAACCAGGTCTGGCGCAAAACGCACAGACATGATATTCCAACAGAATAATAAAGAATGGAATAACAGAAGAATTTCACCAAGTATAGGGTAGCCCGCCTATACAGGTTATTCCAACAGAATAATAAGGAATGGAATAACAGAAGCTCTCTTCATGAATACAAAAGAAATAATACCCCTTACCGTAAAAGAAACTGGATATAAGAGTAGGAAAGTAGCATAATACTTTTCTATAGCTTCTCTATAATTTCTCTCTCTAGAGTTTCAGTGAATTCGTAAGAAATAATGAAGGAATGAGCTTCTATTTATAGGAGAATGGAAGGGCACGATTCATGGACGAAATAATTTTGCAGATTCAATTTCAATTAACAATTCATAAAAAACAAAACAAATGAAATATAATATATATATATATATATATATATATATATATATATATATATATATACCAATTATATATATATTCACACACAATATTCACTTTCCCACCCACACATCACTTTCATTACACTTTTACACACACACACACTATACACCTTTCACTATCATACACACATATCTTACGCCCATCACTTTCATACTATCACTTTTCCACCATTTTCCACTCACACACACATTATATATATACACACATCATATACATATATATATATATACACACATCATATATATATATATATATATATATATATATATATATAAATTCCATCCCCTTTACGTAACTCCCTCTCACCCCTATTTCAAAAATCAATTTTTCAACATATATGGGCCCCACATGTGGACCCCACCTTTAAAAATTTTCTACCGATTATTTTGAAAATGGGTAAATGGGGGTCCATAAAATAAACAAAACTTCATAAAAATCACCTTAATAATTTTAACAACATTTATCACCTTTATTATAATTCACAATATTAATCGACCAGGTCGTTCTCAAGAAAGAGGGGGCTTTTCAATAAGGATTTCTCCCTATTGGCGCGTAATTAGGTGACCAAACCTCTCCTTGACAGAACTTCTAGACATCGTTAATATTGTAAATAATAATATTAATAACTTTGTCGTCTCAATTATTAATTTAATAATATATAAAATATTGACAATAATTGAATCAAATAACGTGAGATATTATGCAGCAATTACTGTAGCAATAATTAAACAAAACTGAGTGACTTCTCACGTAAGCATCAATAATCAATACAGTGTGCTACTATGCAACCACGCGTATTATTGTACTTTTAACACCGGGTGTTTCAACAGTTAACGGTAAAACTTTCGCCGTTATTTTCATAAAATATTTTTATCGTTTTCTCAATCCAATAATAGTTCTGTTGTGGGGTCCACCAATGATTGTGCCGTTGTACGAATATTTCCTGTTTAAAATAAATATTCTCCGACCAATCGAATATTATATAACAACTTGCGTACTTTTTAAAATTTATAAATATTACCCACAACTATAACATTATATCAAATTTACTCAATAATATTCAAAAATTTATTTATAAAAGTTGGGGTCTTACAACCTCCTCTTCTTATGAAATTTCGCCCTCAAAATTAGGGTACGTACCTGGTATGTCGAAGAGATAAGGATACTTTGATTTTATTTTAGATTCTAACTCCCAGGTCATTTCCTCAACATCGTGGTTTCTCCATAAAATTTTAACTTGAGGTATAACCTTGGAGCGTAGAATATGTTCCTTCATATCCAAGATTTGAACAAGAACCTCTCTATACGTCAAATCTTCCGCTACTTTGTCCGGTTCTAACTCAATAATGTGGTTCGGGCCTTCCACATATTTACGTAACATAGATATGTAAAAAACGTTATGAACACGAGACATACTTGAAGGTAAAACGAGTCTATAGGCCACAGTTCCTACTCGATCGAGGATTAAAAATGGGCCAATGAATCGAGGATTGAGCTTTCCTCTCTTTCCAAATCTCGTAACTCCTTTCCATGGAGTAACATGTAAGAACACATGATCTCCAATATCGAATTTCACATCCTTTCGATGAAGATCAGCATAACTCTTTTGTCGATCTTGCGAGATTTTTATACGTTGCCGGATCGTTTGAATCTTTTCCGTAGTCATACGTACTAACTCCGGTCCTAACAACGTTGCTTCACCCACCTCATCCCAGTATACTGGAGAACGACACTTTCTTCCATACAACACTTCGAATGGAGCCATGCCAATACTTGCTTGATAGCTGTTGTTGTAGGAAATCTCCACTAATGGTAAGAACTTGTCCCAGCTTCCCTTGAAGTCAAGGACACAAAGTCTTAATAAATTTTCAAGAGTTTGAATAGTCCTCTCTGATTGTCCGTCCATCTGAGGATGATATGCCGAACTAAATCATAAATTCGTGCCCATAGCTTTTTGTAAACTAACCCAAAATCGTGAAGTGAATCTTGGGTCTCGATCAGAAACTATGGATATTGGCATACCATGCAATCTTATAACCTCGTTTATGTACATACGAGCAAGACGTTCAAGTGTATAAGTTTCTCGTATAGGTAAGAAGTGAGCAGACTTGGTCAATCTATCAACAATGACCCAAATTGCATCTATGCCTTGAGAAACCTTGGGAAGACTAGTAACGAAATCCATGGTAATGTGCTCCCACTTCCATTCTGGAATTTCAAGTGGTTACAATGGACTTTTTGGTACTTGATGCTCCGCCTTGACTCGTTGACACGCTAGACACCTTGAGATAAACAGCGCTATCTCTCTCTTCATATTGCCCCACCAAAATGTATGTCAATGATCATGATGCATTTTGGTACTCCCAAGATGGATTGTAAACGGTGTGTTGTGCGCCTCCATCATAATTTTATACTTTAAATCAGGGTCGTTAGGAACACAAAGTCTGGAGTTGACTCGAAGTATTCCTTCTTCATCGATTCTTGCTTCCGGCATAGCACCTTCTTGCACTTTCTTTCTCATACGCATCAGCTCCAGGTCTGTAGCTTTAGCAGCTTTAACTTTATCAATTAAAGTCGGTTCTACTCGTATATTCGCCATCATCACATGGGTCCCTGGAGTCCTTAACTCTATCTCCATCCTTTGCAAGTCACACAAAATGGGCCTTTGCGTTGACAATATCGCACTCGTATCCGTATATGATCTTCTACTCAATGCGTCAGCTACCACGTTCACTTTTTCAGGATGGTATTGGATGGTATGATCATAATCTTTCAATAGTTCAAGCCAACGTCGTTGTCGCATGTTGAGTTCCTTTTGAGTGAATAAATATTTGAGGCTTTTATGATCCGTAAAGATATCCACTTTTTTCCCATACAAGTAATGCCTCCAAATTTTAAGTGCGAAGACAACAGCTGCCAACTCTAGATCATGAGTAGGATAATTCATCTCATATTCTTTAAGTTGTCTTAAGGCATAAGCTATGACTTTCCCATGTTACATGAGAACATATCCCAACCCTTTGCCCGAAGCATCACTGTAGATGACAAATCCCTCCGAGCCAGATGGTATTGTCAGAACAGGTGCTGAAATGAGTCTCCTCTTGAGTTCTTGAAAACTCTTCTCACATTCTTCGCTCTAACCGAACTTTGTATCTTTTCGAGTCAGCTGAGTTAATGGAGTAGCAATTCGAGAAAATCCTTCCACGAATCTCCGATAATAACCAGCTAAACCGAGAAAGCTACGTACTTCGATCACTGATTGAGGTTGCTCCCAGCTTTGAATTGCTTCAATTTTTGCCAGGTCAACAGATATTTCATGACTTGATACTACGTGCCCAAGGAATGCTACTTCCTCAAGCCAGAACTCGCATTTCTTCAACTTGGCATAAAGCTTGTATTCACGAAGCTTTTGGAGTATCAGCCTCAAGTGTTGCTCATGATCTTCACGGCTTTAGGAATAAATAAGGATGTCATCAATAAAGACGACCACAAAGTGATCCAAATATTCCTTGAATACTCGGTTCATCATATCCATGAAGGCAGCAGGAGCATTAGTCAATCCAAAGGACATGACTAGGAATTCATAATGCCCGTACCGAGTTCTGAAAGCCGTCTTTGGAATGTCATCGGTTCTAATCTTTAATTGGTGATATCCGGAACGAAGATCAATCTTTGGAAAGAATTTGGCTCCTTGCAACTAGTCAAACATGTCATTAATACGTGGCAATGGGTACCTATTTTTGATGGTGATATGATTCAACTCCCGATAATCAATACAAAGTCGCATACTCCCATCTTTCTTCTTCACAAATAGAACAGAAGCACCCCAAGGAGAAGTACTAGGACGAATAAAGTCAATGTCTAATAGTTCCTGCAATTGGGTCTTTAACTCCGGAAGTTCAATAGGAGCCATTCGATATGGGGCTTTGAAAATGGGTTTTGTACTGGGTTCAAGGTCAATACAAAAATTCAATTTCACGCTCTAGGGGTAGGTGTTGTCTCTTTTATAGTTCTTATAAAAGAGCTCTAACTCATGCAAGTATACACGGGTCAACAAGTAATACAGAGTAAGTAAAGTATCGATCCCACAGAGAAAGTTGTTAACCTTAGACTACTATACATTAATTAACTCACTATATTTATATGCTAAGACTAATGACATCAATTGTTGATTTGAACTAATTATGATTACCAACTAAAAATACAAATATAAATGAACTAAATAGAATGTGGAAACAATGGGATCCTAACTTTATTCAATATTTTGTTTAATCGCCATATGTCATGCAAGAAGTGTTCACATATCACAGGATAATAGCCAAGAGCACAAAGAGAGTTATAACCATTTTCCAATGCACTATAACCAACTCACATATCATCTACAGATGTTAGAATCTATGTAATCACCAATACCATCACAATTACCATATTCCTATGCGCAATTGCAATCCTATTGATTTTAAGCACAACCCTTATTCTAGCTCATACGGTGAAACAGTATATTCCTATCTGATTCACAAAACATGCAAGACTTACTCTAGCCCCATATTCGTATGCTATCATGATTCCACTCCATATTCATATGTTCATTTCCAATCCCATACAAATACTAACACGAATGATTATCAGTCATTCATACATGCACACCAACCATGATAGATAATCCATATGATACATAAAATAAATTGAACACTTAGATGTACAACCGAACTACATATTGAAATCTGTTAGAATCCCATAATGGAGTTTAGTTCATGACTGAACCAAAAGCCATTATGGGATCAATGTTAAGCATGATCAATAAACAAGCAATCAAAGTAAGAAGGATAGAACGATCAAACCCAATCGCTGAATAGAAATCAAAGATTAACTATTAAATCCACAAAGAAATCCAATAAACAATAATCAATATCTACGATGGTGAAGAACTCCACGAAGTAGAAGAGAATAAGACGTTGTGGCTTCGTTCTCCGCTGGAATCTCTCCAAGGTGTAAACCCTAATTGCTACTATAAAAATTACGTGAATAAAAGTCTCGTCCCCCTCTCTGACACACGTCAGAATCGTTTTATATCCCATTACACATCATTAAGTTGAGAAATAAAAATAAAACAAATTACAGCATCAACATCGCGTGCGGCCGCGCGCATCCCTAGTGTCTCTGGCTTGCTGTCACGAGACTTACAGTAAGCTCAGACCAAACCAGGCGAACTCTCGCACGGTCGCGTGCTCATGCCTCGAGAGCGCGTGCTGAATCTCTCGCAGGCGCGCGCTCATGCCTCGCGGGCGCTTGACTTGCAGAAGGTTCCCCATGTAAAGCCCTGCATTCGCGCGGGCGCGCGAGTCTTCACTTGTTCTGCCACGCGGTCGCGCGACCTGTGTTCTGCAGTTCCTGAGTCTGGTTTTTGGTCTGCTGCTGCTACTACTTGTTTATTCTTGCTTAAACCCTATTGCTTGCTTAATTTCTATGCTTCATTGTACCCCCATGCCGTGCACATCCTCGCCTTGCGACTAGCCTTCATGCATCTACTCACTGATACCTCAGTTTCCACCAAAATGACGCCGATTCCTGCACTTATTCACACAAAGGAGTTTTAAGTTTATGCAATGCAGAATAACATGAAATGCAACTAAAACACAATAAAATGTACTCGAGGTGGGCACAATTTGCCTGGATTAATATTCAATAAGTGAGTAAAAATATCACTTATCAAATACCCCCAAACTTGAACTGTTGTTTGCCCTCAAGCAATGCATATGAATGAACACTGAAAATGTAATTAATAAACTATACACTACTCTATGATGCAAACTAGACTCACATAATCTTAGCCATAACAGAATTTCAGCCCACATTGCCTCAGTGAATTATCCCAATTCCAGAACATATTTTCAAACCAAACCATAGACATAGCATCATACACGCAGATAATTCATGAATGCTATAGAGATGTTGTGTGTGTGTGTGGTGTTCACAAAAACTTGATCTAAGCAAAGATTATATATCATACACTGCTCCAAACAGAAAATTATAGTCTAAATCAAGATTCATGTATACTCATGCAACATAGACTGTTTAAACATATCACCGCAAACTAAAGTTCAACAATGGGTTAATTGCTTTATTGCTACTCACGAGGGCGATTTCGCACTTTCCCGTGGTGTTTATTGCTATTATTTTTTTTTGACATGACTATGCAATGTCTCAATCCATTAGGCACACTGCTACCCCTTAACGAGCTTTCAACCAACGACTCCCTGACCATGAAAGACCTTAGGGCGCTAGGTGTAGAGACAATCTCCTCGGGCGTACTTACTCAAGTAGCCAGGGCCCCGAATTAAGACTAGTCACGTTATTGCATACATATATATTTTTTTTTATACAGCATACCCCTGTTTCTCCAAAATTTGCACTTCAATGACTCATACAATCTATAACACCTTCCTCATATTTCTCTTTTTAACACTACATGTTCTATTGAGCAATGCATAACATACATCTTAAACTTACAAGTGAATGTGAACACAATTGTGCAAACCGAAAGCATATAAATAGCAACATGAATCGCATTGTGTAAAACATTATATCCAAGTTGTGCTATGCAACATATTCTGAAATCTTCCACAATTCACTATCCTCATTGGCTTAGGCAAAAATTTCTATTTATAAGCAAAAATTTATGTGAGTCATTAAACTAGAACATACTAAGAATGAATAAAAATAAAAATTTTATGCTAAAATTTAAC
Source organism: Panax notoginseng (assembly GCA_016801055.1). NCBI lineage: Eukaryota > Viridiplantae > Streptophyta > Magnoliopsida > Apiales > Araliaceae > Panax > Panax notoginseng. Next base: position 19,504,348 of record CM029014.1, read on the forward strand.
TAACACATATTCATGTAAAATTAAACTAAACATGCTAAAATAAAATGCAATCTAAACTACTATGCAAGTACTCCGATACCCCCAAACTTAAAATGTTCAATGTCCTCATTGAATGAAGGTACGAGAAAAACTCCCCTAATGATCGGCATGACCACCCTCCTCGAGTGGTGCGGCGGTCCCGAACTGGGGCCATTCAAGCATGGTTCCTTGCTGTGCGAATTCTTCGGCCAAAGCCCTGGAGAGTCCCGTAGCAAATGTCCCAAGATTGTCATACAATGCATCGACTTTGCGCTCCAACCTTCGGAGGTATCGATCGCTAGAGACAGGCTGCGCACGGGTGGATGGACCTGCTTCATCGGGCTGTGGGGGCTGCTAGGGTGGCTTGGAAAAGGTGGGTCGGAGAGTGAATCCTCGTCCTCGCGGATGTGGCTTGCCATCTGCCCAGTCCTCAAATTTGGCAATTGTGGAGTGCGTGATATCTTGGCTGGGATACTGTATTTGCTCATTGCCCCAACGAACCCCTTGCTGTGCACATAACATGGCTATCACTGAAGCGTGTGGGATGCTTCCAGTGGTAGTTCCCTTCAAATACTTTACAATGTTTTGATGGATCAAATACCCTACGTCAATATATTCGCCAGTGATGATGCCCCACAGAAGTATGGCTCTCTCTGCTGTGATTTTATGTTGATGCGATGATGGTAATAATTTAGCGCAAATGAACAGATTCCATGCCTTGGCGTACCGATTCAATGCGGCTGCTGGAAAAATGCGAGGTTGGGTCGTACTGACTTTGTAAGTCCATCATGAGCCGGGAATGCACAATTCTACGATGACCTACTCCAAGTCTATTTCCTAATGAGCTCCTGTGATCCAATTGGCCGCCCCTGCTGGTGGTCGAGCGGGGAGCCTCAGCACATTTTTGATGGCGGAGGGTTGGTCTACTTCTGTACTACGAACCATAGAGGTATCGTTCATGGTGACTTTGGCATTAGCGTAGAACTCTCGAACTATGCTCATTGGAATCGGCGTGGGTGCAGCAGTCATTCCACCCCATCCTCGTTCGCGGATCATGGCACATAGTTCCCCATCCTGACCTTCTGGCCTAAATCCTCTTTCCTTGATGAATGTCTTCGCGACAATGCGCTAGTACTCCTGCTAGGCCTCCAAACATGGAAATTTGCTATGGTTGACAATATCCTCCTCATGACCTCCGAAGGAAGATGAAGAGGAGGAAGCTGCCCGTACTCTCTTTGGACCCATTGGAGATAAAGATATCAAATGAACTTACTGAAAGAGAGAATGTATTTGTGAATTGATAATTTCCACTCTTGCTTGTGTTATCCCAATGTAGAGCCCTAGCTTTATATAATGACTAAGATATGGATGAGCATTGAATCGTGAAGGAATTCGTGGAGATTTGATGGAGAGAAATACGCCTCAATCTGTAACTGATAGAGAGATAGAGACGTGAGTTATGGGGAGTCAGAGATTCTCGCTTCTGTTGATATCGCAAATAAGAGTCCGAATGATTCCAACTTATGTTTTAAAATGTTTTTATCTAGATGGATCTGGTGTCGCGCGCGGCCGCGCGATGATATAATGCATTAGGCGTGCGGGGGCGAGACTTGCAGAAAGGTTCTTGAATTAACTGGCTGAACGCGCGGGCGCGCGAGTTGATACTGCTTGGGCCGCGCGACTCCAATTACTGCCATTTTGCTTTGATCTCACTCTTCCATCAGTGATGCTCTCTAATCATTGTACCTGCACAGATATTAATTCACATGAATAAGACATACAATAGTGGTTGCGCTATCCGAAATTAATGACATGTATATACGCTCGCTTATCCCATAACTTATTATCACTGAATTTGAACTACTAACTAAAATAATCAAAAGGAAATAACGACAATAAATGAATTCTTGGGTGAAGAAGTGATGGGTTGCCTCCCATCCAGCGCTAAGTTATAGTCAATTAGCTTGATTGTCTCAAAATTTTCACGTCACATCAGTAATTGTGGTACCTTCCTTGCTGTCCTTGGCACCCTGAAATTTTATCACTTTGCCTTTTATCAACGGCTCCACCTTCAACTCTGCATTTTCACCGGTTACATATATCTGTGATTCATCTGTTCTTGGGTTATGTATCCAATCCTTGAGGTTTCAATCTTCCAGATCAACTAGAAAACATTCTTCTTCATCAGCTGGGAGCTTTATTGCGTTGAAGACATTGAATGTGACCTCCTGATCTTGTACACGCATAGTTAATTCCCCTTTCTGAACATCTATAGAAGTCCTTCCCGTGGCCAAGAATGGTCTTCCTAGTATGATTAGAATATTCTTGTCCTCTTCAAAATCTAGAATTATGAAATCAGCCAGAAAGATGAACTTATCCACTTCAACAAATACATCTTCAACAATTCCTCGCAGATATGTGACAGATCGGTTTGCTAGCTGTAATGATATGTTCGTTGGTCGTGGGGCCGGTAATCCCAACTGGTTGAATACTGACAATGGCATCAAATTTATACTTGCTCCCAAATCACATAAACACTTGTTAAACTCCATCTTTCCAATGGTGCACGAAATTGTGAAGCTACCTGGATCTTTCAGATTTGGCGGTAACTTGCATTGAAGCAATGCACTGCATTCCTCTGTCAAGCCAACCATTTCAAACTCATCTAATCTTCTCTTCCTTGACAAGATACCTTTCATGAACTTTGCGTAGCTTGGCATTTGTTCCAATGCTTCGGCAAAAGGTATATTGATTTGCAGCTTTTTGAAGACCTCTAAAAACTTGTTGAATTATTTGTCATCTTTCTGCTTTGCTAACCTCTGCGGATATGGTACTCGAGGGTGCAGTGGTTGTAGTGGACTCTTAACCTTCTCTTCTGAATCTGCTTTATTCTTTTCTTCTTGCTGAACCTCAGAATTTTCCAGATTTTTCTCCTCCTCAGTTTCTTTCTCTGCCTCGCGCAGCCGCGCGGCCTCCTTAGTGGTATCATACGCGGGCGCGCGACTTGCAGACTCTGTCAAGTCTTTCCCAGATCGCAATGTTATTGCTTGACACTACTCCTTCCCATCTCTTCTAGGATTTGCCTCTGTGTTACTTGGCAACGCTCCTTGGGGCCTATTAGTAAGCATGTTTGCCATTTGCCCCATTTGCGTCTCTAAATTCTTGATAGCCACTGCTTGGCTTTTGATCATGACCTCAGTATTTGCCATGTATTTCAACATCATCTCCTCCATTTCTGATTTCTTCTCTGAATGTGGTGCAGCCGGAGTGGGGTGTTGTTGCTGTTGAGTAAAACCCGGTGGAAACGGTGGTTTTGGTGTAAACTGTGGCTGTGCTGACTGTTGTTGAAACTGTTGATTCGGCTGGAACTGATTTTGTTGTTGTCCTTGATTGTTAGACCAACTGAAGTTTGGATGATTGCGATTGTTTGGATGGTATGTGTTCTGGAATTGGCCTTGGTCCTTTCTGTAATTGCTTACGTACTGTACTGATTCTGAGCTGATAGCACATTGATCCGTGGAGTGTGACCCCGCACAAATCTCACAAATAAAAGCAACCGTCTTCACTTTGCTCTCTGCCAAAGTATTTATTTTCTTAGCCATGGCTGCCATTTGTGCCGACAGCTGTGTAATCGCATCCACCTCCAACACACCTGCAACTTTGGGTTGAGACATCCGAGCTGTAGGATTCTGATAGTCATTCACGGCCATAGTCTCGATAAGCGAATAGGCTTCATCATAACTCTTTGCCCATAATGCCCCTCATGCGGCTACATCTACAATCTGTCTGGATTGCCATCCCAAGCCATTGTAAAACGAATTAATTACCAGCCAGTCTGACAAACCATGATGTGGACATTTCCTAAGCATCTTCTTATACCTTTCCCATGCTTCATATAGGGTTTCGCCCTGTTGTTGCTCAAACTGAGATATCGCTGTCCTCATCTTTGCAGTTTTAGCCATTGGAAAGAACTTGGCTAAGAATTTCTGTGCTAAGTCCTCCCATGTAGTGATCGATCCAGCCGGCAAGGAATGTAGCCAACTCCTTGTTTATCCCTCAAGGAAAATGGGAATAACCGTAGTCTGATGGCATCCTCCGTCACACCATTATATCTGAATGTGTCACAAATTTCGATGAAACTTAATAGGTGTTCGTTCGGATCATCCGTAGCAACACCCCCGAACTGTACTGAGTTCTGCACCATCTGAATAGTGCCCATTTTTATTTCGAAGGTGTTTGCTGCTATCGCTGGCTTGACTATGCTAGACTGTAATTCATTTATGTTCGGCATGGAATATTCCCTTAGAGCACGAGGCTCTTCTCTTTGCTCAATCCTTTGTTCTTCTGCCATATTGACTGTAATTCTTTCTAACTGCTCTTGCAGATTCCTCTGCACACTCGCTTTCCAACCCTTTCCGTAAATATTAGCTTGAGCTGGTGTTAACTCCGAGTTGGATGATCGCGTGTGCATAAAAGTTTACAAGTACCTGTAATCAAAACAAAACAAAAATAGAAATGAGAAATGAACAGATTTGTTTAAGTCATACAATATAGGTTTAAACTAATGATAATTATCTAAATTAACACCTTTCCCCGGCAACGGCGCCAAAAACTTGTTGCCTCTTTTATAGTTCTTATAAAAGAGCTCTAACTCATGCAAGTATACACGGGTCAACAAGTAATACAGAGTAAGTAAAGTATCGATCCCACAGAGAAAGTTGTTAACCTTAGACTACTATGCATTAATTAACTCACTATATTTATATGCTAAGACTAATGACATCAATTGTTGATTTGAACTAATTATGATTACCAACTAAAAATACAAATATAAATAAACTAAATAGAATGTGGAAACAATGGGATCCTAACTTCATTCAATATTTCGTTTAATCGTCATATGTCATGCAAGATGTGTTCACATATCACATGATAATAGCCAAGAGCACAAAGAGAGTTATAACCATTTTCCAATGCATTATAACCAACTCACATATCATCTACAGATGTTAGAATCTATGTAATCACCAATACCATCACAATTACCATATTCCTATGCACAATTGCAATCTTATTGATTTTAAGCACAACCCTTATTCTAGCTCATACGGTGAAACAGTATATTCCTATCTGATTCACAAAACATACAAGACTTACTCTAGTCCCATATTCGCATGCTATCATGATTCCACTCCATATTCGTATGTTCATTTCCAATTCCATACAAATACTAACACGAATGATTATCAGTCATTCATACATGCACACCAACCATGATAGATAATCCATATGATATACAAAACAAATTGAACACTTAGATGTACAACCGAACTACATATTGAAATCTGTTAGAATCCCATAATGGAGTTTAGTTCATGACTGAACCAAAAGCCATTATGGGATCAATGTTAAGCATGATCAATAAACAAGCAATCAAAGTAAGAAGGATAGAACGATCAAACCCAATCGCTGAATAGAAATCAAAGATTAACTATTAAATCCACAAAGAAATCCAATAAACAATAATCAATATCTACGATGGTGAAGAATTCCACGAAGAAGAAGAGAATAAGACGTTGTGGCTTCGTTCTCCGTTGGAATCTCCCCAAGGTGTAAACCCTAATTGCTACTATGAAAATTACGTGAAAAAAAGTCTCGTCCCCTCTCTGACACACGTCAGAATCGTTTTATATCTCATTACACATCATTAAGTTGAGAAATAAAAATAAAACAAATTACAGCATCAGCATCGCGCGCGTCCCTAGTGTCTCTGGCTCGCGGCCGCGAGACTTACAGTAAGCTCAGACCAAACCAGACGACCTCTCTCGCGGTCGGGTGCGCGCTCATGCCTCACGGGCGATTGACTTGCAAAAGGTTCCCCATGTAAAGCCCTGCATTCGCGCGGGTGCGCGAGTCTTCACTTGTTCTACTGCGCGGCCTGTGTTCTGTTGTTACTGAGTCTGGTTTTTGGTCTGCTGCTGCTGCTACTTGTTTATTCTTGCTTAAACCCTCTTGCTTGCTTGATTTCCATGCTTCATTGTACCCCCATGCCGTGCACATCCTCGCCTTGCGACTAGCCTTCATGCATCTGCTCACCGATACCTCAGTTTCCACCAAAATGACGCCGATTCCTGCACTTATTCACAAAAAGGAGTTTTAAGTTTATGCAATGCAGAATAACATGAAATGCAACTAAAACACAATGAAATGTACTCGAGGTAGGCACAATTCGCCTGGATTAATATACAATAAGTGAGCTCTTCAGAGAATACGTCAGGAAATTTATTAACAATAGAAATATCATTCAAAACTGACGTATTTTTGTTTAGATTCGTGACATAAGCTAAGAAAGCTTGACATCCATTTTTTAATAAACGAATAGCTTTATGGCTTGAGATGATAGTGATTGATTTTAATGGTTTGTTTGCTTGAATTCGCATAATAGGTTGGTTAGAAATATAAAAGCTAACAACCTTACGAAAACAATCAATTTTTGCGTGATGAGTAGTTAACCAATCAATCCCTAGAATCACATCAAATGCAAGTATTTTTAATGAAATAAGATCGACAGGTAATGTGAGGGTACCTATTTGAACCAAACAAGACTTATAAACAGTGGATGTAATGAAGGTTTCTCCCAACGGAGTTTCCACAGATAAGTCAAAGTCTAATTTCTCCGGAGTCAAATTTAATCGTTGAGCGCAAGTAGGAGAAATAAAAGAATGGGTAGAACCGGTATCTATAAGGTATAGACTTCGCTAGAGTTTATGATAAGCTTACCCGTGATGACCTCGTTCGGGTTCCTTGCTTTCTGGGAGGCCACTACAAACGTTCTCCCTTGCACTACCGGCTTTGAATTTTCTGGGACGGCCTTTGATGCCTCCATCCTAGCTAAACTTGTCTTCGGTGAACGATAAAATCGGGCTAGGTGACCTTCTCTTCCATAATTATAACATGTTTTGGACGTCATCGCGTAGTTTGGACTGATGTGTCCCTCCCCTCCGCATTTGAAGCATATGATAGGTGGTCGTTCTCCTTCTTTAACAACGGGTGCTGGTGCTAACGTCTTTCCATCATTGTTGAATCTTTTCTTCTTGAAATGTCCATTCTTATTGTTTTGGCCCTGATTACCACCGAAGTGGTTACTATTTCTGGCATGTTGACTCCCTCCACGCTTGTTGTCACCGCTTCAATGATTGCTCTCACTGGTATTATCATTTTGCCGGCTGCTCTCTTTTGGTTGCGCTGACTCGTTATCGCGCTCTACTAACTGAGCCCTATTTTCAACATCTGAATACAAACACAGTTTATGAGAAATAAGATGTTGACGTATCTCGGGCTTCAAACCTCTTAGAAACATCCGCGTCATTCTTTCCTCATTGTCAACCAAGTGAGATGCAAACCGAGACAACTCGACAAACTTAGCTTCGTACTGCGACACGGTCATATTGTTCTGCTCTAACTTGATGAATTCTACCTCTTTCATGTGACGAATACTTTCGGGAAAGTACTTGTCGTTGATTAGTTCTTGGAACTTCTCCCAAGATATCTTCAGTGCGGCAGGTTGAGTACGCTTTACCGATTCCCACCAGTAATCTACCTCTCCTCGCAACATAAAGGTGGCACAGTGAACCTTTTGCTCCTCGGAGTATCCCAAGACATTAAATATCTTGGTGATCTGCTTTATCCACGTCTCCGCCTTAAGTGGTTTTGGTTCTCCAATAAACTCTGGTGGTCCCAGCTCCTTGAACTGTTTAGCGGTGACCGTCTGAGAGTTGTCGGTGTTTTTACCTATATTTTGGACAAGAGTCTCTCTTGCCTGATGTTGTACGAATTGCAGAAAGCTCCTAAACATTCCGTCATTCGCCATTTGGTCGGTGTTTTTGTTCACCTGAGGATTATTGCCTTCTTGATGCACATTATCCTGGGTGTTGATTTGTGGTGACTCAACGGTCTCCTGCTCCATTGATATTTTTAACATTCTCGGATGTCATTTTCAAATACTGCCACAAAACAAAGGTTAATTGACATGTAACAATTATCACTATACTCTGACCGACCAATCAAATACCAAATAAACTTAGGTAGGTCATACTAGCGAAGGAATTTCTCGTCTCTCCCCTCCTAGTTCTAGTCTCACATCTTAGCCAGGGATCATATCCCTAAGCTCTGATACCAACTGTGACGCCCCCAAAATAGGTATACATCACCTACCTTGAGTTGCCAAATACATGGTACAAAATTCAAATACAAACTTAATTATACAACAGTCGTGTAAAATATCCACACTCAATTGAGTCCTCATTACATTTATTATCATACTATTTAACAGAATAGTGAGGACTAGTAATGCTATTATCTGGACCGTCACTCCGTTTCCTGACTAGTCCCTGCTACATTCTCATTTCCTAAAGAGAACAATGAAAGTAAAAGGGTGAGCTCAACTAGCCCAGTAAGGAATATTATGACTAAGATAATGCAGAATAAATTATCATTAGCCTTCAACAATGTTAAACTGATAAAATACAATAGACATCAAGTTTAACTGCAGCAGAACAAGCAATTCATTAAAAGAGTCAAGTAGAGAATAAAATCTACTATCTTTTATGATTTAAAAGGTTTTTCATCACTTTTATTGCTGGGACTCAGTGTGATAACCCCAAAATAGGTCCATTCCACCCAACCTATTTTGAGTCGCCAAATACATGGTACAGAAAATAACTACAACTTTATTACAACAATTGTTGTGCAAAATACAACAACACATATGCTGTGAGTTTGGATACAAATATATACCAACTGTGACTCGTGTCCCAACCGTAATGTGACAAATGTCCCATCAGTGGATAGCACCTCACAGTGATACCTACATAAAGGTATAGTCAAAAATTATTTTAGAAATTAGAATCTTTGGGAAGTGCTCAAGGAAACCTTCGTACATGGGAGGCCATGCTTCTAGGTTATGATAGATATCATATGCCCACAGAATTATCCTTGGTTGACCCAATAGACCCCAAAGAAAAACGAGAAGATTACTATCATATTCATTCCAATGGTGAGTCTTCTCTTGACATATCATTATCTCCACTGCTTCTAATTGAGAATTATACTTCAAAAAAATACCAAGATTATATAGGTAATTCTCGTAGATATACTCAGCAAGTGGATGTGCACAACCATGTTTTATGATGACACGAGGTTATATGTCATTAGACATCTTGTATGATAGTGACAAAACAATCTTCTAACGTTGGGTTCGCCTCACCCTATTGGATTCATCAAATATAACTACTAAATGATGACCACCGTTCTATTTCCCTGTTACCCCCGCTCGACCCAGCTACACTCGTATAACCTGAAAGAAATTTTGAAACAGAAGGGTGAGCACAACTAGCTCAGTAAAGAATATCATGACTAAAGGTAAATAAATTATCAATAGCCTTCAACAGTAATAAATCAGAGATTTAGAACATATGGTAGATGATAAAAAATTTCAACCATAGTTGCAGCGGAACGAGCAATTCATTAGAAGAGTAAAATAGACCATAAAATCAATTATCTTCTCCATGTTAAAAATCCATCAACAATGTTTTATCCCTGTAACATCAATCAACAGTTCTGGTCCACAATCATATAAATAACTCATAATCATAATTGTGATTCTAAATTTCTCTTCGAATCCAGGACGAAGATAATTTTCATTACATGTCTTTACCTGAAACATCAAAGATCATGGTTATACCAAATCAAAGTTCCTGTTCATAATCATGCTAATAAATTCATCTTTGCACTACGAGCCAACGATATTCGTCAACAGTTCATCTTTGCACTACTGGCCAAAGATATTCAACAACATGTCATCTTTGCACTACGGGCCAAAGATATTCATCAACAATTCATCTTTGCACTATAGGCCAAAGATATTCCTCAACAGTTCATATTTGCACTACAGGCCAAATATATTCATATCTCAAAGAAATATATAATCATTTCAGAATTTATATGAACAATAATTATAACCATGTTAATCAATTCATCTTTATACTTAAGCTAAAGATATTCAATTATAAATTCAATGGTCATGATCATACCAGTTAACAATTCATCTTTGTACTACAGGCCAAAGATATACCTCAGTCACGATCATACCAATAATTTACCCATCTTTACACTCAAGTGAAAGAGAAATTCAACATCAGGGTTATAAAAATGTTATACATGATAATAAAAACAATATGATCAACAACTGCATTTATTTTTAAGAGCAACAATCATAAATCAACGATAATTTGGTCAGAAAAAAAAAACCAATTTTTATCGTGAATAGTACCCGTGAATAGTAACTCGTGAATAGTAATTTATGAATAGTAAGTCGTGAATAATACTCCGTATTTGTACATGGTACCGTATACGTAAATAATGTCATATACGTAAATAGTGTCATATACATGAATAGTGTCGTATACGTGAATAGTAATCCCGACTCAAAAAGGTAAAAATTCCACAATAAAATCCATACCAATATTTCAGTATAATGATATTGAAAGAATAACATCATTATGAAGAATACAGCATCCCTTAATATCCCTTACTATTCCTTACCTCAAAAGAGTAGCACTTCTGACTGGATATCGGATATGACGCTGAAGAAAACTTGCACTGATGAATAGCAACTCACCAAGTATCTAAATACTCACAAAATACACTCGATAATCTAGAGAGAAAAAGAGAAAACTTATGAATTCTGGTGTGATTTTCAATTCTAACTTAGCCCTCTATTTATAGGAAAATGTTAGCACGCCGAAGCAGACTTGACTTGCTACCTGATAGCTTTACCTGCAACTATTCCACCCACCAAAAATCAGCAATCTTCCCCAACAACCAAAAGTGGGGCCCACCCATTTCTAGAATTTTCTACCAAAATTATTTATAAACCTAATTTTCGAATCAGTTGCCTCTTAAAATTCATAACAAATCATTCGTTCATTTTTAACGGTTCAAAATTTGTGAACATATACTCAACTTATATATGTATAACATATCCAAAAATCACAACGATCCAACGGTCAGATTAAAAATTATAACTCACACAATAAAGCTGTAAGAACACCGATTTGATCTTTTAATACCTCCAATACGATAAAATACTGATAAAAAACCTCAACATTAATTCTTTTATTTATAACTACATAAATAAATCTATCATTTATATCCACATCAAATAAATATTTCATTATCATATAGATCAATAATTAATTATTCACAAATAATATTACAGAATCACAATAATGACAACCAGACAGTTCTCAGGAAAGAGGGGACTTTCCAATAAGGATTTCTCCTTACTGGCGCGTAATTAGATGACCAAAACTCTCCTTAGACAGAACTTTCTAGACATTGCCAATAATGCTATCTAATAATATTATTCAAATAATATGAATTATTGATCTGATAATGAAAAATACTGTGCAGCGATAATTATTGAAACAATAATAACATAAAATATCAACGTAGCAATTATTGAATCAATAAAATAAAATATTAAACAGTAACTACTTGTGACGTCCCCAAAATAGGTATACACCACCTATTCTGAGTCGTCAACTACATGGTATAAAATACAAATAAAAACATAATTATACAACTGTCGTGTAAAATACGACAAAACATAAGTTGTGAGTTTAAATACAACACATTCTTCTAAACAGGATTCAAACTCAAAATAAGTCATCAATACATTTATTTTCACACTATTTTATAGAATAGTGAGGACTACTAATGCTATCCTCTGAATCGTCACTCCGTTCCCCGACTAGTCCCCGCTACGTTCTCATTTCCTGAAGAGAACAATGAAAGTAAAAGGGTGAGCTCAACTAGCCCAGTAAGAAATATTATGACTAAGATAATGCAGAATAAATTATCGTTAGCCTTCAACAGTGTTAAACTGATAAAATATAACAAACATCAAGTTTAACTGTAGCAGAACAAGCAATCCATTAAAAGAGTCAAGTAGAGAATAAAATCTACTATTTTTTATGATTTAAAAGGTTTTTCATCACTTTTATCGCTGAGACTCAGCTTAATAAATAATTCACATCATCCCTGCACTACGGCCAAGGATATTCATTAGTATCACAACCATAAATTATCAATGCATCGCAGCCAAGGATATTCGTGTATTCATCAATGGTCATGATCATGCCAACCACTGTTCATCAATGCACTACGGGCCAATGAGGACTTTTACCACATTATTTGTAACATTACGGTCATGATTACACCGAATAATCCCTGGTTATAATCATACCAAGTCCATCTATGCACTACATACCATAGATGACTTTCAACAAAATATAAACATGAGGATGATGACAATGATATAAGAATTCAATAAAACAAGTTTAAGAATTAATTAATCTAAGAACCAATAACGTCCAAATTGTCAACATGATATTGCTTTGTGCAGTAAAATTCAAGAATGCTCAGAAGAATATTTTCAAGAAAATATACTGGATGAAGTGCAAATATCAAGGATATTCCACTAATTTCATGGAGTATAAAAGCCAAAACTTTAACCAAGTGAGTATAATAAAGAATTGAATAACAAAAAAAATCACCAGACATGCGATGGACCGCACAGATAGGTTATTCCAACAGAGTAATAAATAACGGAACCAGGTCATGCGTAAACGCACTAACAGGATATTCCGACAGAATAATAAATAATGGAACTAGGTCCGGCGTAAACGCACAGACATGATATTCCGACAGAATAATAGATAATAGAACCAGGTTCGGCGTAAACGCACAGACATGATATTCCGACAGAATAATAAATAATGGAACCAGGTCCGGCGTAAACGCACAGACGGGATGTTCCAACAGAATAATAAAGAATGGAATAACAGAAGAATTTCACAAAGTATAGGGTAGCCCGCGTATATAGGTTATTCCAACAGAATAATAAATAATGGAATAATAGAAGTTCTCTTCATGAATACAAAAGAAATAATACTCCTTACCTTAAGAAGAAGAATACTGGATATATAACTAGTGCAGTAGCAGAATACTTTTCTTCTTTCTCTCTATAACTTCTCTCTCTAGAGTTTCAGTGAATTCGTAAGAAAATAATTAAGGAATGAGCTTCTATTTATAGAAAAATGGACTGCATAGTAACTAACTCATTAACAGTCCAGATTGATTTACTTTAATCTGACGGTCCATATTTAAAGTAAAATCTTTTAAATAAAATATAATATATTCTATTTATAAAATATATTTAATAATAATGATAACACGTAACTCCCTCCGTGACTGCCTCAATTTTCTATCCCCTCCCCACTTTTCTTGCCAACTTGATAACATATATATATATATATATATATATATATATATATATATATATATATATATAATGTAATCCACACATGCTAAATCAATTTATATATATACATAATCTATATACTCCCTCTTTTGTACGTTAAGTCTCCCCCCCTTCAATTCATTTTCTTCGAGTGGCCCTGCATGTTTCCTCCACCAACAAGTCAACATCACAAGTGGATCCCATATAATATATACTGAATAATCTTCTACCAATTATTTTGGAAAATGAGTAGATAGGGGTCCGAATAATAACATCAAAATTCACAACAATTACTATAGCAATAATTGAACAAAACTGAGTAACTTCTCACGTAAGTATCAATAATCAATACCGTGTGCTACTATTCAACCACGCGTATTACTGTACTTTTAACACCGGATGTTTCAACAGTTAACGGTAAAACTTCCGCCGTTATTTTCATAAAGTATTTTTGTCGTTTTCTCAATCTGACAATAATTCCTTTGTGGGGTCCATCAATGATTGTGTCGTTGTACGAATATTCTCCGATCAATCGAATATTATATAACAACTTGCGTACTTTATAAAATTTATAAATATTACTCACAACTATAATATTATATCAATTTCACTCCATAATATTCAAAAATAATATTTATAGAAAATTCATCTTTATTTAAAAAGTTGGGGTTTTACACTACTGTAACAATTATTGAGTAGTGCCATCTTACGTAAGAATCAATAATTCAAAATACTGTGCAAAACCGTGTACTACTGTGCAACCACGCGTATTACTGTATTTTAACCACCAGTTATTCCAACAGTGTTAACGGTAACAACTACGCCATTATTTACAAAAACTCAAATTTGTCATTTTCTTCATCCGACAGTTATTCTGTTATGGGGCCCATAAATGGCTGCGCCGTCGTACGAATATTCCCCGACAGAAAGAATATTCCACGACTAAACGAATATTCCCCGACAACAATGAATATTTAATAACCACTTACGTATTTTGAAAAAAATTTCATATATCACCCTTAACTTTAACTTTTATCAATTTAACCATTTACTGAATAGTAATTATAAGAAAAATTGAATACTTTTATTTCATAAAATTCGGGGTCTTACACTCAGCTTAATAAATAATCCACATCATCCCTGCATTACGGCCAAGGATATTCATTAGTATCACAACCACAAATTATCCATGCACTACGGGTCAAGGACATTCGTATATTCATCAATGGTCATGATTATGCCAACAACTGTCCATCAATGCACTACGGGCCAATGAGGACTTTTACCACATCATTTGTAACATTACGGTCATGATTATATCGAATAATTCCTGATCATAATCATACCAAGTCTATCTATGCACTACAGGCCACAGATGACTTTTAACATAATATAAACATGAGGATGATGACAATGATATAAGAATTTAATAAAACAAGTTCAAGAATTAATTTATCCAGGAACCAATAATGTCCAAATTGTCAACATGATACTACTTTGTGGAGTAAAATTCAAGAATGCTCAGAAGAATAGTTCCATGAAAAGATACTGGATGAAGCGCAAATATCAAGGATATTCCACTAATTTCATGGAGTATAGAAGCCAAAATTTTAACCAACTGAGTATAATAAAGAATGGAATAACAAAAGAAATCATCAGGCATGCGATAGACCGCACAGGCATGTTATTCCAACATAATAATAAATAATAGAACCAGGACCGGCGTAAAACGCACAGACAGGATATTCCAACAGAATAATAAAGACGGAACCAGGTCCGGCGTAAAATGCACAGACAGAATATTCCAACAGAATAATAAAGAATAGAATAACAGAAGAATTTCACCAAGTATAGGGTAGCCCGCGTATACAGGTTATTCCAACAAAATAATAAGGAATGGAATAACAGAAGTTCTCTTCATGAATACAAAAGAAATAATACCCCTTACCGTAAAAGAAACTGGATATAAGAGTAGTGAAGTAGCAGAATACTTTTCTATAGCTTCTCTATAATTTCTCTCTCTAGAGTTTCAGTGAATTCGTAAGAAATAATGAAAAAATGAGCTTCTATTTATAGGAGAATGGAAGGGTACTGTTCATGGACGAAATAATTTTGCAGATTCAATTTCAATCAACCATTCATAAAAAACAAAACAGATAAAATATAATATATATATATATATATATATATATATATATATATATATATATATATATATATATATAAACACATGCTTTCAATTTATATATATCCACATTATATATAAACCACTTTATTTTTATCCCCCCCCAATAACCAACATCAATCCCCCACCCCCAACCCCACCCCCACCCCCAAAATCACTTTCATCATATATATATATATATATATATATATATATATATATATATATATATATATATATATATATATATATATATATATATATACCAATTATATATATTTTCACACACAATATTCACTTTTTAACTCACACATCACTTTTACTACACTCTTACAAAAACACACACCGTACACCTTTCACTATCATACACACATATCTTACATCCATCACTTTCATACTATCACTTTTCTACTATTTTTCACTCACACACACATTATATATATACACACATCATATACATATATATATATAAATTCCATCCCCTTTACGTAACTCCCTCCCACCCATATTTCAAAAATCAATTTTTCAACATATATGGGCCCCACATGTGGCCCCCACATGTGGGCCCCACTTTTAAAAATTTTCTAGCGATTATTTTGAAAATGGGTAAATGGGGGTCCATAAAATAAACAAAACTTCATAAAAATCACCTTAATAATTTTAACAACATTTATCACCTTTATTATAATTCACAATATTAATCGACCAGGTCATTCCCAGAAAAGAGGAAGCTTTCCAATAAGGATTTCTCCTTATTAGTGCGCAATTAGGTGACCAAACCTCTCCTTGACAGAACTTCTAGACATCGTTAATATTACAAATAATAATATTAATAACTTTATCGTCTCAATTATTGATTTAATAATATATAAAATATTGACAATAATTGAATCAAATAACGTGAAATATTATGCAGCAATTACTGTAGCAATAATTGAACAAAACTGAGTGACTTCTCACGTGAGCATCAATAATCAATAGCGTGTGCTACTATGCAACCACGTATATTACTGTACTTTTAACACCGAGTATTTCAACAGTTAACGGTAAAACTTCTGTCGTTATTTTTATAAAGTATTTTTGTCGTTTTCTCAATCCGACAATAGTTCTGTTGTGGGGTCCACCAATGATTGTGCCGTTGTACGAATATTCCCTGTTTAAAACGAATATTCCCCGACCAAACGAATATTATATAATAACTTGCGTACTTTACAAATTTTATAAATATTACCCACAACTATAATATTATATCAAATTTACTCCATAATATTCAAAAATTATATTTATAAAAAAAATCATCTTTATTTATAAAAGTTGGGGTCTTACATTTTAACCACATACGACTCGTATGCTTTTAATATATGTATCTCTCTCTATAATATTTTAAAATAAATAATAATCTAATTTATATTATTTTTAAAAATAAATAATGAATTACTTACTTATGAATAGTTGTCATTAAAAAAATTTATTATGAGTCAATATAGTGTATATATATCAAATATTATTACTCATTATATTTTCATTGTAATATATATATACATATATATATATATATATATACCCGAAAGTATAAAGTACTAAAAAAAATTTGGCTCGAGGGCGCTGCTCCCGAATCCCCGCCAAATTTTTTATAACTTAGTAATAATTTTGACCCCACTGCTAAAATTTTCTGGCTTCGCCACTGTTTGTGAGTGAAGTCTTGTGAAAATATTAATTTTCCTTTGAAAAAATCAATTCCTTTAATAAAAACTAAACACTTATTCTGATTAGTATCCGCTACTATTAGTAACGAACAACTATTTTGACCTTTTTAATTTCGTTTGTTGATGTTTTTAATAGAAATGATGTATATCCTATATAAAGCTTATCATATATATATATATATATATATATATATATATATATATTAAGGCGTTGATATTTTGGATGGAGCCATAGATGTGAACGAGTAAGAGAGAGAGATTAACTAGAAGAAGAAGAAGGCGAATTGGTAGGCTACTAATTTATTATTATAATAATAATGTGGGAATGGAGAAAGACGACCATGCTGTTGATAGTTGGACTCTGATTTGAAGCAATTCAATTGGTGGTGCGCATGGCATGGCATTGTCAACCGTCAAACTCATGAGCTGCACCGTTTCCTGGCAAGGAAGCATGTTTTATTCTCCTTAATTCTTCATGGGATTGGGATTGGACTGCTACAAGTCTACAATTCATCATTCATCCCCCGCCCAGTCCAAACTTTATCCGATCCACTGTATTCTCTCTTCTTCCTTTTTAATACTATTATCTTCCTTCGATTTTATTTATCCTAATTAATTATTTAAAATTAAAATAATTAATAATTAAATAAATATATTAATTTTAATTTCTTATAATAAATAATTTTATGTCGGTATCTAATAATTTTTTATTTTAAATATGATCATAAAAAATCAGTTAAAACAAATAAATACGTATGTGTTTGACTGTAAATTAATTCATTTAAATATTGGTGATAGTAGTAATATATAGGGATAGTCGGATAGGAATTGATTTGATAGTGCGCATGGCATGATTCATGAAAGTTGCTCCATTAATTGCACATTATAATGTCTTTTCGGCTAATTAGGTTAGGCCGCAAACCTCGTGCTATGGGTTTGTTCCGACTTCCGATCCATGCATGAATACTTATGTCAACTCTAATATTCTAATTTACTATTCTTTCATTCGAATATGATGGTAAAATTATTTTTAAAAAAAATAAGAAAATGCTAGGTAATTAAAAATATATTTAATTTATTTAGGAAAAATATTAATGAAATATAGTGTACAAATAATCAATATTTTGTACACTTTCTTTTTCTAATTAACCACATTACTTCAATCCTTATATATAAATACATCACAGTCAATCCTCCAACTCAATCAATTTCAAATCCAACTCAATCAATTTCAAATCAATTAATTAATTAACACACCCAATTTTAATCAATTTAAATCCCACATACAACCCAATTTTAATCAATTAAAATCCCATATACAATTGATATTAGCCATTAATCACAGTCTATCCTCCAACTCAATAAATTTTAAATCAATTAATTAATTAACACACCTAATTTTAATTAATTTAAATCCCACATACAACCCAATTTTAATCAATTGAAATCCCATATACAATTGATATTAGCCATTAATACATAATATTAATCATTAATACATAACAGAAAACAATTAATTCAGTTGCCTCTTTCAATCCAATAGTTTTTCTTTTTCTTTCATCTTCAAAACTGTCACACGGATTCATGCTATACAACATTGCATTACAATTAAGATACAGAGTTAAATCAATAGATAATCCAAAAGACAACACTCAGTATAGCCATAAATATTAAAATTGGTAACATATAACGGATAATAGACAATCCAAAAGACAACACTCACTATAGCCATAAATATTAAAATTGGTAAAATATTAACGGATAAGAATTGATGACAAAAAAAAAAATACTCATTAAATATAAAATACCTATAAATACTACTATCACATAAATAAAAAACCCAATACACAAACAATATCATACAAAATACTAAATAATGGATATCAAGTAAAGTAATTAGTTTGTTTTTTTAACTAATATATTCTTCCTATTTTGCATGTAATTTTAATCAATTTAAATCCCACATACAACCCAATTTTAATCAATTGAAATCCCATATACAATTGATATTAGCCATTAATACATAATATTAACCATTAATATATAACAAAAAATCATTAATTCAGTTGCCTCTTCCAATCCAATAGTTTATCTTTTTCTTTCATCTTCAAAACTGCCACACGGATTCATGCTATACAACACTGCATTACAATTAAGATACAGAGTTAAATCAATAGACAATTCAAAAGACAACACTTAGTATAACCATAAATATTAAAATTGGTAACATATAACGGATAATAGGCAATCCAAAAGACAATACTCACTATAGCCATAAATATTAAAATTGGTAACATATAACGGATAAGAATTGATGACAAAAAAAATACTCATTAAATATAAAACACCTATAAATACTACTATCACATAAACAAAAAACCCAATACACAAACAATATCATACAAAATACTAAATAATGGATATCAGGTAAAGTAATTAGTTTGTTAATTTATATTCTTCCTATTTTGCATGTTATTTTTAAAATTTTATGTGTTTTCATTTATTTGCAGATCTATACCAACAAAAAATAAAGGGCAGAACAAACGCCAAATTATTGAAATAAGCGATGATAGCAGTAGTGACAATGGTGGTTATGGATATGCCAAGAATGCAAGGATCGAAGAAACTATAAATTAAGCAATTTTAATTAGGAATATTAATCATAATTAGCAAGACTGAATTTTATGATTAGGAAATATTAATATAATTATTGAATCCTAATTATAATTTTGGAATGTTAATTTTCTATTTTGAAAACCGAAATTCGAAAATATTGAAAATTAGATTGCAAACTTAAAGGGTTCAAACCCTAAATCCTAAAGGGTTCAAACCCTAAACCTTAACCTTAACTCTAAACCCTAAGGGTTTGTACAAATATCAAGAATGCCATTAATAGTATTAGAAATGACAAAAATGCCCTTTTGTTTATTTTAGAGAGCTAACTTGTAAAAATTGGCTTAACTTTAGTTGGTCACCAACTATTTTGACATTTGTGACTTAAATCTCAGTCATTTAATACCCAATTGACAGCTATAATGTAAGATCCCAACTTTTATAAATAAAGATAAATTTTCTATAAATATCATTTTTAAATATTATGGAGTTAATTTGATATAATGTTATAGTTATGGGTAATATTTATAAATTTTGTAAAGTACGCAAGTTGTTATATAATATTCGATTGGTCGGGGAATATTCATTTTAACAGGGAATATTCGTACAACGGCACAATCATTGGTGGACCCCACAGCAAAATTATTGTCGGATTGAGAAAACGACAAAAATATTTTATTAAAAATAACGGCGGAAGTTTTACCGTTAATACTGTTGAACTACTCGGTAGTAAAAGTACAGTAATACGTGTGGTTGCATAGTAGCATACGGTATTGATTATTAATGCTTATGTGAGAAGTCACTCAGTTTGATTTAATTCTTGTCAGTTAATAATATGAATTATTTAGCGATAATGAAGTTTTGTTTTATTCGTATTATTAACGTAATAAAACAGAAACATCTTTTTATATAAAACAGAATACTTTATTAAAGTTATTCTATAAATAGAATATATTATATTTTATTTAAAAGATTGTTCTTTAAATATGGACCGTCAGATTAAAGTAATCAATCTGGACCGTTCATGGATTAGTTACTATGCATTCCATTTTTCTATAAATAGCAGCTCATTCCTTCATTATTTCTTATGAATTCACTGAACTCTAGAGAGAGAAACTATAGAGAGAAACTATAGAGAGAGAGAAAAAAAGTATTCTGCTACTCAACTACTTCCTTATTTCATTTCTTCTTTAAAACGGTAAGGGGTGTTATTCTTTCTTATTCATGAAGAGAACTGTTGTTATTCCATTTCTTATTATTCTGTTGGAATAACCTGTATACGCGGTCTACCCTATACTTGGTGACATTCTTCTATTATTCTGTTGGAACATCTTGTCTGTGTGTTTTACACCGGACCTGGTTCCGTCTTTATTATTATTCTGTTGGAACATCCTGTCTGTGTGTTTTACACCGGACCTGGTTCCGTCTTTATTATTATTCTGTTGGAACATCTTGTCTGTGTGTTTTACACCGGACCTGGTTCCGTCTTTATTATTATTCTGTTGGAATATCCTGTCTGTGCATTTTACGCCGGACCTGGTTCTATTATTTATTATTCTGTTGGAATATCCTGTCTGTGCGTTTTACGTCGGACCTGGTTCCATTATTTATTATTCTGTTGGAATAACCTGTCTGTGCGGTCTATCGCATGCATGATGATTTCTTTTGTTATTCCATTCTTTATTATACTCAGTTGGTTAAAACTTTGACTTCTATACTCTATGAAATTAGTGGAATATCTTTGATATTTGCGCTTCCTCCAGTATCTTTTCGTGAAAATATTCTTCTGAGTATTCTTGAATTTTACTCCACAAAGCAGTATCATGTTGACAATTTGGACGTTATTAGTTCCTGAATAAATTAATTCTTGAACTTATTTTATTGAATTCTTATATCATTGTCATCATCCTCATGTTTATATTTTTTTGAAAGTCATCTGTGGCATGTAGTTCATAGATGAACTTGGTATGATTATGACCAGGGATTATTCGGTATAATCATGACCGTAATGTTACAAATGACGTGGTAAAAGTTCTCATTGGCCCGTAGTGCATTGATGGACAGTTATTGGCATGATCATGACCATTAATGAATATCCTTGGCCGTAGTGCAGGGGTGATTCGATGATGTGGATTATTTTATTAAGCTGAGTCCCAGCGATAACAGTGTTGAAAAACCTTTTAAATCATAAAAGATAGTAGAGTTTATTTTCTACTTGACTCTTTTAATGGATTGCTTGTTCCGCTGCAGTTAAACTTGATGTCTATTATATTTTATCAGTTTAACACTGTTGAAGGCTAATGATAATTTATTCTGCATTATATTAGTCATAATATTTCTTACGGGGCTAGTTGAGCTCACCCTTTCTTTCACTGTTCTCTTCAGGAAATGAGAACGTAGCTGGGACAAGTCGGGGAACGGAGTGATGGTCCGAATGATAGTATTAGTTAGTAGTCCTCACTATTCTATGTAATAGTGTGTTAATAAATGTAATGAGGACTCTTTTTGAGTATGGATACTCTCTAGTAGACAATATTTGTATTCAAACTCACAGTTTATGTTTTGTCATACTGTACACGACAGTTGTATTATTAAGTTGTATTTAAATTCTGTACCCTGTATCTGACGACTCAAGATGGGTGATGTATACCTATTTTGGGGCCGTCACAGTTGGTATCAGAGCTTAGGGATATGATCCCTGGCTAAGATATGAGAATAGAACTAGGAGGGGAGAGACGAGGAATTCCTTCGCTAGTATGACATACCTAAGTTTATTTGCATGGTATTTAATTGGTCGGTCAGAATATAAGGATAATATATGACATATCAATTAACTTTTATTTTGTGGCAGTATCTGAAAATGGCATCCGAGAATGTTGAGAATAGCAATGGAGCACAGGCGACTGTTGATTCACCACATATTAATAATCGGGATAATGTGCATCAGGAAGGCGACAATCCTCATGCAAACAACAATACTGACCAAATGATGAATGATAGAATGTTCAGAAGCTTTATGCAGTTCATGCAACAGCAGGCGAGAGCGGCTCCTGCTCAAAATGTAGGTGGAAACACTGAAAACTCTCGGACGGTCACCGCTAAACAGTTCAAGGAGCTGGGACCACCGGAGTTTAAGGGAGAGCCAAAACCACTTATAGCGGAAATATGGATAAAGCAGATCACCAAGATATTTGACGTCTTGGGATGCTCCGAGGAGCAAAAGGTTCCCTTTGCCGCCTTCATGTTGCGAGGAGAGGCAGATTACTGGTGGGAATCAATTAAGCGTACTCAACCTGCCGCACTGAAGATGTCTTGGGAGAAGTTCCAAGAGCTGTTCAATGACAAATACTTTTCTGAAAGTATTCGTCACATAAAAGAGGTAGAGTTCATCAAGTTGGAGCAGAATAATATGACCATGTCACAGTACGAAGCCAAGTTTGCCGAGTTGTCCCGGTTTGCGTCCCACTTGGTGGATAATGAAGAGAGAATGACGCGGATGTTTTTAAGAGGTTTGAAGCCAGAGATACGTCAGCATCTTATTTCTCATAAACTGTGTGTTTGTATTCAGATGTTGTGAATAGGGCTCAGTTAGTGGAGCGCGATAACGTGTTAACGCAACCAAAAGAGAGCAGCCGGCAAAATGATAATACTAGTGAGAGCAGTCATCGAAGCGGTGACAACAAGCGTGGAGAGAATCAACAGGCCAGAAATGGTAACCACTTCGGTGGTAATCAGGGCCAAAACAATAAGAATGGACATTTCAAGAAGAGGAGATTCAACAATGATGGAAAGACGTCAGCACCAGCACCCGTTGTTAAGGAAGGAGAACGACCACCTATCATATGCTTCAAATACGGAAAGGAGGGACACATCAGTCCAAACTATGCGATGCCGTCCAAAGCATGTTATAATTGTGGAAGAGAAGGTCATTTAGCTCAATTTTATCGTTTACCGAAAACAAGTTCAGCTAGGATTGGGGCACCAAAGGCCGTCCCAGAAAAGTCAAAGCCGGTAGTGCAAGGGAGAGCGTTTATTGTGACCTCCCCGAAAGCAAGGAACCCAAATGAGGTCATCACGGGTAAGCTTATCATAAACTCTAGCGAAGTCTATACTTTATTTGATACCGGTTCTACCCATTCTTTTATTTCTCCTACTTACACTCAACGATTAAATTTGACTCCGGAGAAATTAGACTTTGACTTATCTGTGGAAACTCCGTTGGGAGAAACCTTCATTACATCCATGGTTTATAAGTCTTGTTTGGTTCAAGTTGGTACCCACACATTACCTATCGATCTTATTTCATTAAAAATACTTGCATTTGACGTGATTCTAGGGATTGATTGGTTAACTACTCATCATGCTAAAATTGATTGTTTTCGTAAGGTTGTTAGTTTCCATATTCCTAATCAACCTATTATGCGAATTCAAGCGACTAAACCATTAAAATTAATCAATGTCATCTCAAGCCATAAAGCTATTCGTTTATTGAAATACGGATGTCAAGCTTTCTTAGCTCATGTCACGGATCTAAATAAAAATACGTCAGTTTTGAATGATATTTCTATTGTTAATAAATTCCCTGACGTATTCCCTGAAGAACTTCTTGGCCTACCCCCAGAGCGTGAAATTGAATTTTGTATCGACCTTGAACCCGGTACAAAACCCATTTCCAAAGCCCCATATCGAATGGCTCCTATTGAACTTCAGGAGTTAAAGATCCAACTGTAGGAATTGTTAGACATTGGCTTTATTCGTCCTAGTACTTCTCATTGGGGTGCTCCTGTTCTATTCGTGAAGAAGAAAGATGGAAGTATGTGACTTTGTATTGATTATCGGGAGTTGAATCATGTCACCATCAAAAACAGGTACCCATTGCCACGTATTGATGACCTGTTTGACCAGTTGCAAGGTGTGACGCCCCCAAAATTAGGTATTTATCACCCATCTTGGGTTGTCAGATACATGGTACAAAATACAAATACAAACTTAATTATACAAATGTCGTGTAACATACGACAATACATAAACTGAGAGTTCTAATAGGAATATTGTCATCTAGACAATATCTATACTCAAGGAGTCCTCATTACATTTATTGTCACACTATTTAACAGAATGGTGAGGACTACTAATGCTATCTTCTGGACCATCACTCCTTTCCCTGACTTGTTCCAGCTATATTCTCATTTCCTGAAGAGAACATTGAAAGAAAGGGTGAGCTCAACTAGCCCAGTAAGAAATATTATGACTAAGATAATGAAGAATAAATTATCAATAGTCTTCAACAATGTTAAACTGATAAAATACAATAGACATCAAGTTTAACTGCAGCGGAATAAGCAATCCATTAGAAGAGTCAAGTAGAGAATAAAATCTACTATCTTCTATGATTTAAAAGGTTTTTCATGACTTTTATCGCTGGGACTCAGCTTAATAAATAAACCACATCTTCTAATCATCCTTGTATTACGGGCCAAGGATATTCATTAAATCATCAATAATCATGACTATACCGAAAAATCCCTGGTCATAATCATACCACAAACTGTCTATCAATGCATTACAAGCCACTGAGGACTTTTACCACACCACTTATAACATCACAGTTCATGATTATACCGAATGATCCCTGGTCATAATCATACTAAGTCCATCTATGCACGTAAGCCAAAGATGACTTTTAACATAAAATAAACATGAGGATGATGACAATGTTATAGAAATTCAATTAAACAAGTTCAAGAATTAGTTTATCTAGGAACTAATAATATCCAAATTGTCAACATGATACTTCTTTGTAAAGTAACAGTCAAGAATGCTCAGAAGAATATTTTCATGAAAAGATACTGGATGAAGCGCAAATATCAAGGATATTCCACTAATTTCATGGAGTATAGAAATCAAAACTTTAACCAAATGAGTATAATAAAGAATATATGAAACTGCAAATGGATTTTCACCAGCCATGCGGTAATCCACGTATACAGATCATTTCCACAATTTAATAAGGAATGAATATAAAGGATCATTCACCATGCATGTGGCAATCC
Source organism: Panax notoginseng (assembly GCA_016801055.1). Classification (NCBI taxonomy): domain Eukaryota; kingdom Viridiplantae; phylum Streptophyta; class Magnoliopsida; order Apiales; family Araliaceae; genus Panax; species Panax notoginseng. The sequence continues at coordinate 19,530,265 of CM029014.1, forward strand.
ACATAGACAGGTTATTCCAACAGAATAATAAATACGGAATAATAAATATGGAACCAGGTCAGGTGAAATTCACACCGACAGGATATTCCGACAGAATAATAAATGCGGAATAATAAATGATGGAACCAGGTCAGGTGAAATTCACACCGACAGGATATTCCGACAGAATAATAAATGCGGAATAATAAATGATGGAACCAGGTCAGGTGAAATTCACACCGACAGGATATTCCGACAGAATCGTAAAGAACGGAATAATAAAAGAATTTCACCAAGTATGCGGTACTTCGCATAAACAGGTTATTCCAACATAATAATAAAGAATGGAATAACAGAAGAAGATCACCAAGTATTGGGTAAACCGCATATACAGGTCATTCCACCAAGTATAGGGTAAACCACGCATACAGGTTATTCCAACAGAATAATAAAGAATGGAATAACATAAGTTCTCTTCATGAATAAGAAAGAATAACACCCCTTACCATTTTAAAGAAGAACTGAAATAAAGAAGTAGTTAAGTGGCAGAATACTCTTCTTCTTTCTCTCTATAGTTTCTCTCTCTAGAGTTCAGTGAATTCGTAAGAAAATAATGAAGGAATGAGCTTCTATTTATAGGAAAATGGAATGCATAGTAACTAATCCATGAACGGTCCAGATTGATTTACTTTAATCTGACGGTCCATATTTAAAGAAAAATCTTTTAAATAAAATATAATTTATTCTATTTATAGAATAACTTTAATAAAGTATTCTGTTTTATATAAAAAAATTTTACTATGCAAAATACTATGCACAATAGAATATAATATATTCTATTTATAGAATAACTTTAATAAAGTATTCTGTTTTATATAAAAAGATGTTTATGTTTTATTACGTTAATAATACGAATAAAACAAAACTTCATTATCGCTAAATAATTCATATTATTAATTGACAATAATTGAATTAAACTGAGTGACTTCTCACATAAGCATCAATACCGTGTGCTACTATGCAACCGCACGTATTACTGTACTTTTACTACCGAGTAGTTCAACAGTATCAACGGTAAAACTTCCGCCGTTATTTTTAATAAAATATTTTTGTCGTTTTCTCAATCTGACAATAATTCCATTGTGGGGTCCACCAATGATTGTACCGTCGTACGAATATTTCTCGCAAATAGTAACTCGTGAATAGTACTTCGACACAAAAAGTGTCCCAAATACTCGAGTGAACAATACTAGAGTGAATAGTAATTTGGGTGAATAGTAACCCGTGAATAGTAACTCGTGAATAGTAACTCCGACACAAAAAGTGTCTCAAATACTCGATGAATAATACTAGAGTGAATAGTAATTTAGATGAATAGTAACCCGTGAATAGTAACTCGTGAATAGTAACTCGTAAATAGTACTCTGACACAAAAAGTGTCCTAAATACTCGAGTGAACAATACTAGAGTGAATAGTAATTTGGGTGAATAGTAACCTGTGAATAGTAATTCGTGAATAGTAACTTATGAATAGTACTCCGACACAAAAAGTGTCCTAAATACTCGAGTGAACGATACTAGAGTGAATAGTAATTTGGGTGAATAGTAACCCGTGAATAGTGACCATGTATTTTATGATAACTTGTTTACTTTAAAAAAAAATCATATATCACCCTTAACTTTAACCTTTTATCAATTTAACCATTTACCAAAATAGAAAAATTGAATACTTTTATTTCATAAAATTCGGGGTCTCACACAAGGAGCACAATTCTTTTCAAAGATCGATCTTCGTTCTGGATATCATCAGCTGAAGGTTAGAACTGAGGATATTCTAAAGACGGCTTTCAGAACTCGGTACGGGCATTATGAATTCCTAGTCATGTCCTTTGGATTAACTAATGCTCCTGCTGCCTTCATGGATATGATGAACCATGTATTCAAGGAATATTTAGATCACTTTGTGGTCGTCTTTATTGATGACATCATTATTTATTCCAAAAGTCGTGAAGATCATGAGCAACACTTGAGGCTGGTACTCCAAAAGCTTCGTGAATACAAGCTTTATGCCAAGTTGAAGAAATGCGAGTTCTGGCTTGAGGAAGTAGCATTCCTTGGGCACGTGGTATCAAGACATGGAATATCTGTTGACCCGACAAAGATTGAAGCAATTCAAAGCTGGGAGCAACCTAAATCAGTGACCGAAGTACGTAACTTTCTTGGTTTAGCTAGTTATTATCGGAGATTTGTGGAAGGATTTTCTCGAATCGCTACTCCATTAACTCGGCTGACTCGAAAAGATACAAAGTTCGATTGGAGCGAAGAATGTGAGAAGAGTTTTCAAGAACTCAAGAGGAGACTCATTTCAGCACCTGTTCTAGCAATACCATCTGGCTCGGAGGGATTTGTCATCTACAGTGATGCTTCGAGCAAAGGGTTGGGATGCGTTCTCATGCAACATGAAAAAGTCATATCCCATGCATCAAGACAACTCAAGGAATATGAGAGGAATTATCCTACTCATGATCTAGAGTTGGCAGCTGTTGTCTTTGTACTTAAAATTTGGAGGCATTACTTGTATGGGGAGAAGGTGGAGATCTTTACGGATCATAAAAGCCTCAAATATTTTTTCACTCAAAAGGAACTCAACATGCGACAACGACGTTGGCTGGAGCTGTTGAAAGATTATGATCATACCATCCAATACCATCTTGGAAAAGCGAACGTGGTAGCTGACGCATTGAGTAGAAGATCATATGCGCGTACGAGTGCAATATTGACAACACAAAAGTCCATTTTGTGTGACTTGCAAAGGATGGAGATAGAGTTAAAGACTCCAGGGACCCATGTAATGATGGCAAATATACGAGTAGAACCGACGTTAATTGATAAAGTTAAAGCTACTCAAGCTACAGACCTGGAGTTGATCCGTATGAGGAAGAAAGTGCAAGAAGGTGCCATGCCGGAAGTAAGAATCGATGAAGAAGGAATACTTCGAGTCAACTCCAGACTTTGTGTTCCTAGCGACCCTGATTTAAAGTATAAAATCATGATGGAGGCGCATAACACACCGTTTGCAATCCATCCTGGGAGAACCAAATTGTATCATGATCTTCGTCATACATTTTGGTGGAGCAATATGAAGAGAGAGATAGCGTTGTTTATCTTAAGGTGTCTAACTTGTCAACGAGTTAAAGCGGAGCATCAAGTAACAAAAGGTCCATTGCAACCACTTGAAATTCCAGAATGGAAGTGGGAGCACATTACCACGGATTTCGTTACCGGTCTTCCTAGGGTTTCTCAAGGTATTGATGCGATTTGGGTCATTGTTGATAGATTGATCAAGTCTGCTCATTTTTTACCGATACGAGAAACTTATACACTTAAACATCTTGCTCGTATGTACATAAACGAGATTGTAAGACTGCATGGTATGCCAGTATCCATAGTTTCTGACCGAGACCCAAGATTCACTTCACGATTTTGGGTTAGCTTATATGGGCACGGATTTACGATTTAGTTCGGCATATCATCCTCAGACGGACGGACAATCAGAGAGGACTATTCAAACTCTGGAAGATTTATTAAGACTCTGTGTCCTTGACTTCAAGGGAAGTTGGGACAAGTTCTAAACATTGGTGGAGTTTTCCTACAACAACAGTTATCAATCAAGTATTGGCATGGCTCCATTCGAAGCGTTGTATGGAAGAAAGTGTCGTTCTCCAGTATGCTGGGATGAGGTGGGTGAAGCAACGTTATTGGGACCGGAGTTGGTACGTATGACTACAGAAAAGATTCAAACAATCCGACAACGTATAAAAACCTCACAAGATCGACAAAAGAGTTATGTTGATCTTCATCGAAAGGACGTGGAATTTGATATAGGAGATCATCTGTTCTTACGTGTTGCTCCATGGAAAGGAGTTACGAGATTTGGAAAGAGAGGAAAGCTCAATCCTCGATTCATCGGGCCATTTTTAATCCTCGATCGAGTAGGAACTGTGGCTTATAGACTCGCCTTACCGCCAAGTATGTCTCGTGTTCATAACGTTTTTTACATATCCATGTTACGTAAATATGTGGAAGACCCAAACCACATTATTGAGTTAGAACCAGACGAAATAGCGGAGGATTTGACGTATGAAGAAGTTCATGTTCAAATCTTGGATAAGAATGAACATATTCTACGCTCCAAGGTTATACCTCAAGTCAAAGTTTTGTGGAGAAATCACGATGTTGAGGAAATGACTTGGGAGTTAGAATCTGAAATGAAGTCAAGGTATCCCTACCTCTTCGACATACCAGGTACGTACCCTAATTTCGAGGGCGAAATTTCATAAGAAGGGGAGGTTGTAAGACCCCAACTTTTATAAATAAAGATGAATTTTCTATAAATATTATTTTTAAATATTATGGAGTTAATTTGATATAATGTTATAGTTGTGGGTAATATTTATAAATTTTACAAAGTACGCAAGTTGTTATATAATATTCGATTGGTCGGAGAATATTCATTTTAACAGGGAATATTCGTACAACGGCACAATCATTGGTGGACCCCACAACGAAATTATTGTAAGATTGAGAAAACGACAAAAATATTTTATTAAAAATAACGGCGAAAGTTTTACCGTTGATACTATTGAACTACTCGGTAGTAAAAGTACAGTAATACATGTGGTTGCATAGTAGTACACGGTATTGATTATTAATGCTTATGTGAGAAGTCACTCAGTTTGATTCAATTATTATCAGTTAATAATATGAATTATTTAGCGATAATGAAGTTTTGTTTTATTCGTATTATTAACGTAATAAAACAGAAACATCTTTTTATATAAAGCAGAATATTTTATTAAAGTTATTCTATAAATAGAAAATATTATATTTTATTTAAAAGATTTTTCTTTAAATATGGACCGTCAGATTAAAATAATCAATCTGAACCGTTCATGGATTAGTTACTATGCATTCTATTTTTCTATAAATAGCAGCTCATTCCTTCATTATTTCTTACGAATTCACTGAACTCTAGAGAGAGAAACTATAGAAAGAGAGAAGAAAAGTATTCTGCTACTCAACTACTTCCTTATTTCAGTTCTTCTTTAAAACGGTAAGGGGTGTTATTCTTTCTTATTCATGAAGAGAACTATTGTTATTCCATTTCTTATTATTCTGATGGAATAACCTGTATACGCGGTCTACCCTATACTTGGTGACATTCTTCTATTATTCTGTTGGAACATCCTATCTGTGTGTTTTACACCGGACCTGGTTCCGTCTTTATTATTATTCTGTTAGAACATCCTGTCTGTGTGTTTTACACCGGACCTGGTTCCATCTTTATTATTATTCTGTTGGAACATCTTGTCTGTGTGTTTTACACCGGACCTGGTTCCGTCTTTATTATTATTCTGTTGGAACATCCTGTCTGTGCATTTTACGCCGGACCTGGTTCTATTATTTATTATTCTGTTGGAATATCCTGTCTGTGCGTTTTACGTCGGACCTGGTTCCATTATTTATTATTCTGTTGGAATAACCTGTCTGTGCGGTCTATCGCATGCATGATGATTTCTTTTGTTATTCTATTCTTTATTATACTCAGTTGGTTAAAACTTTGACTTCTATACTCTATGAAATTAGTGGAATATCTTTGATATTTGCGCTTCCTCCAGTATCTTTTCGTGAAAATATTCTTCTGAGTATTCTTGAATTTTACTCCACAAAGCAGTATCATGTTGACAATTTGGACGTTATTAGTTCCTGAATAAATTAATTCTTGAACTTATTTTATTGAATTCTTATATCATTGTCATCATCCTCATGTTTATATTTTTTTGAAAGTCATCTGTGGCATGTAGTTCATAGATGAACTTGGTATGATTATGACCAGGGATTATTCGGTATAATCATGACCGTAATGTTACAAATGACGTGGTAAAAGTCCTCATTGGCCCGTAGTGCATTGATGGACAGTTATTGGCATGATCATGACCATTAATGAATATCCTTGGCCGTAGTGCAGGAGTGATTCGATGATGTGGATTATTTTATTAAGCTGAGTCCCAGCGATAACAGTGTTGAAAAACCTTTTAAATCATAAAAGATAGTAGAGTTTATTTTCTACTTGACTCTTTTAATGGATTGCTTGTTCCGCTGCAGTTAAACTTGATGTCTATTATATTTTATCAGTTTAACACTGTTGAAGGCTAATGATAATTTATTCTGCATTATCTTAGTCATAATATTTCTTTCTGGGCTAGTTGAGCTCACCCTTTCTTTCACTGTTCTCTTCAGGAAATGAGAACGTAGCTGGGACAAGTCGGGAAACGGAGTGATGGTCCGAATGATAGTATTAGTTAGTAGTCCTCACTATTCTATGTACTAGTGTGTTAATAAATGTAATGAGGACTCCTTTTGAGTATGGATACTCTCTAGTAGACAATATTTGTATTCAAACTCACAGTTTATGTTTTGTCATATTGTACACGACAGTTGTATTATTAAGTTGTATTTGAATTCTGTACCTTGTATCTGACGACTCAAGATGGGTGATGTATACCTATTTTGGGGCCGTCACGTATAACATATCATACATTGCATCTAGAGAGTATATAAGAGAATTAGAGAGAGAAAGTTCATAAAAGCTAACTATTTTGTAACTTTGCTCTCACCAACTCTCTCTCTCACCAAAGCTCCGAAATTCTAAGTTAGATCAGTCCTAATTTCAGCCCCTTGATCAATCTATAACATATTGGAGAGTTTAGATCAAGAATTGAAAGCTAAAGGTATAAATCAAATTTTAAATTTTGATCTTTGTTGCTTAGAAAATTCTGTGTTTATGTGTTTAAATCAGTGTTAGAAGTTGTTTTTAGTTGATCTATGATGATCCATAATGGATCCATAGCATCAAATGGCTTTAAAATAGTATTTTTCAAAAACTATTTTTGAGCAACTTTTGTGGTCTGACAAGTAATGTCAGTCGCCACAGATCCTTGCTCGTTTAAGTTTTTTGTTGTTTTAAGTTTTGAATTTGTAGCCTGGTATGTTGTCTTTAATCTGTAAGTGGTATCAGGGTCATTGGATGTCTAGATCAGAAGTTATTAACGGTCAAAGTCGGTTGACCGACGTTGACCAGCTGTAAATCTGGGTAACCCAGAACTGTTAAATCAGCGTTTGACAGGTTTTTTTGCGACGTCCAGATCTGTCAGAATATTTGTTGTTTGTTGATGTTGTTGATTACATGTTATAGCCTGATAGATGGAGTATAAATATGTGCCTTAAAACCTGTTAAACAACAATTGTGTTGGATATAAGAGATGGTCAAAGTAGTCATCCTAGACTGATTTTGAGTTTCTGGGAATTCCAGAAAACCATAAAAACAAGACGCCTGACATACTTTGACCGTATGATTCCTGGTGATCCTGTTAATGATAAATTGATATATTGATTTAGGGATGTTCCTTGATATACGAAGTACATATTTGAGCCTATAGATCATATGAACCATGATCAGAACACTTAGTTAATCGAGCTTCAATATAGCCACTCGAACTGCTTGGGTTTCTGGAAAACCCAGGTGACGTCTGACAGCATGTTTAATTGCCCAGATCGTCAAGTTGTGTTGTGTTATGGCCTAGTTGATGGTTGGTTGTTATAGTCTTACAATCCAGCTACATGATCCATGCACAAGCAAGCCCAGAAACGATTTACACAGAGAATTAAGGGTGGTCAAATGTTGACCCTAGCACTGCCGGCTGTCAGTGTTCTTGAGGCTCAAGAACACCAACAGCGACGCTTTGTGTCGCTAAAGCCCTTTAGCGACGGTTTGATTTATTTTAATTTTTGAATATTCCGAAAATTAATTAAAAATAGAAATAAATTCTAAAAATTACCAAAAATAGTTTTAAAAATTATTTTAAATTACGAAAAATAATTTTTGACCAATTGGAATATTTTTTTTAATATTTATAATTATTTAAATATTAAAAGTATTTAATTTATTTAATTAGTGTATTAAATAAATTAGAGAAAAATGATTTAATATTATGAAAAATTATTTTAAATAAGAATAATGTATTTAAAAATATTTTGAATTATAAAATATAATTTTTAATATTTTTGGAGAATTTTCATTAATAATTTAATATTAATGATATTAAATTATTTATTTATTAAATTAAATAAAGAAATTAAAAATAATTTTATTGATTTAAAAATCATTTAAAAATGAGAAAAATGTTTTAAAAGTATTTTAAGTTATAATTAATGACTTTTAATATTTTGATAATAATTATATTAATATTTAAATATTAATGGTGATGATTTAAAAATGATTTTAATTACTTTAAAAATTGTTTAAGTAGAATATTGTTGATTTAAAAATATTTTATTAACAATAACTTTAATATTTTGACAAGTATGTTATTAATATTTTTAAATATTAATAATGATAAGATTATTTGATAATTAAATCATTTAAAAATGATTTAAGTGTTTGAAAATTTATTATAAATTATAATAATTGTTTATATATTATTAAAAGCTTTCGAAAAATATTATAAACGATATTTGACTTATCAATAATACTTATCTAAAATAATATTGAAGCTTAGAGACCAAATTTAATTGACAATCAATGTGTTAATTGTCTGATAGGGTGACCAGAACACCGAAAATGGACCGAAGTCCAACCAGACCGAAATAGTTATACTTGATAAGTGTTTATATAAGTTATAAACACTGATGTGGTTATGTGATAATGTGCCTAGGAGAAGTTTGACTGTAAAATACAGTGTTACGTATTATAAATGATTGTGCTAATTGTGAGACCGCCATTGTTGATTATAGGTCTTACGAACGCAGTTAATTATATTGTGTAGCTGTAATCAACGCGAAAGGCAAGTTTCCTAACTCAACCTTGAGTTATATTCATTCAATTATTATGGTTAATTATTGCTAATTATATCATGTCCAGGGAAGTTATTGTTGATTATTTGCAGTTAGTGCATGATTAATAATTCAAATTGAATTACTGATTCGAAAAATATATATTCGTAGAATTACTGTTGTTGAATATTTATATCTGTAGAAACTAATATTGACAGTACAGATAATTCCTGTTTATTGTCAAATTATATTGAGAAATGTCTTAGCTAATTATTCTGGCTAGACGAACATTTGTTAGAACTTGATAAATACGAGAAGAGAAATCAATTGTTATTGATAGATCGATGCCAATTGTTTCGACTAGATCAATAAGTAGATAGAATTTAAAATCACAGTATTTCGTTGTTAAATCAAAAATCTTAATTTTGAGACTGAGAAGAACAACCTTTTGTATAAACGGAACATTTTGGGTCGTATATTCGACCATTGCGCGTTGTTAAGTATTATGCATAATATAGGGTATAATAAAGCTGATCACTTGTTATACTTGCAGAGGGGTATGATTTAATCTTTATGGTTATCTGATACGAGATACCCGAGAAAATAAGTTCAAAGATCTGGTGAGATCACTCAGCATAAATCTGGAAATTATTTCACTTTATTATTGCGTAGAATTGATTCTTGTTTATTCAATAGAATATCGTAGAAACTTTGAAAGCGTTGTACTCTTTCATTATCATATTATTGCGTTGCCTAGAATACGAGAAAACTTGTTATTGATTAATAAATTGTTCAGCTATTTCAAAATTCCCCGAACTTTGGTATCATTCTATCAAAATAGATAGTCTATTATTCTGATACTTATACATTCATTGTATATCTTAACTTGCAGGGCAAATTTGTTGCTCACCCTTGCTAAATAAAACTTTTCAGCTAGGAACGAAGTTGTAAAAGATGCTATGAAGAATCGAGGTAAAATGTTGGAGTAGTTATAATAAGCATATTTATTATATTGTTTGTAAACCCTTTTTATATATCTAAGGCGTATGTTTGTAATGTTAAGGTTAGCGGACCTGGACTAATGTATTAACAATCTCTGTTAATGACTTATGTATTACTATTTTTATATGAATGGGTAGTTAGATATTATTATATTGTGGATCGTGAACACCAAACTCGGGGGTCAGGTAACCCGGATTTGGGGGTGTCACACTGAAAACTCTCAAACGGTCACTGCTAAGCAGTTCAAGGAGCTGGGACCACCGGAGTTTATTGGAGAGCCAAAACCACTTAAGGCAGAAACGTGGATCAAGCATATCACCAAGATATTTGATGTCTTGGGATGCGCCGAGGTGCAAAACGTTCCCTTTGTCATCTTTATGTTGCGAGGAGAGGCAGATTACTGGTGGGAATCGGTAAAGCGTACTCAACCTGCCGCATTGAAGATGTCTTGGGAAAAGTTTCAAGAACTGTTCAATGACAAGTACTTTTCCGAAAGTATTCGTCACATGAAGGAGGTAGAGTTCATCAAGTTGGAGCAGAATAATATGACCGTGTCGCAGTACGAAGCTAAGTTTGCTGAGTTGTCCCGGTTTACGTCCCACTTGGTTGATAATGAGGAAAGAATGACGCGGATATTTTTAAGAGGTTTTAAACCGGAGATACGTCAATATCTTATTTCTCATAAACTGTGTTTGTATTCAGATGTTATAAATAGGGTTCATTTATTGGAGCGAGATAACGAGTCAATACAACCAAGAGAATGTAGCCGGCTGAATGAAAATACCAGTGGTAACAGCCATCGAAGCAGTGACAACAAACGTGGAGGGAATCAACATGTCAGAAATGGTAACCACTTTGGTGGTAATCATGGTCAAGGCGATAAAAGTGGATATTTCAAGAAGAGGAGATTTAACAATGATGGAAAGATGTCAGCACCAACACCCGTTATTAAGGAAGGAGAACGATCACCTATCATATGCTTCAAATGCGAAGGAGAGGGACATATCAGTCTAAACTACGCGATGTCATCCAAAGCGTGTTATAATTATGGAAGAGAAGGTCACCTAGCCCGATTTTGTCGTACACTGAAGACAAGTTCAGTTGGAACGGTGACACAAAATACCGTCCCAGACAAGTCAAAACCAGTAGTTCAAGGGAGAGCGTTTGTTGTGACCTCCCAGAAAATAAGGAAACCGAATGAGGTCATCACGGGTAAGCTTATCATAAACTCTAGCGAAGTCCATACCTTAGTTGATACCGGTTTTACCCATTCTTTTATTTCTCCTACTTGCGTTCAACGATTAAATTTGACTCCGGAGAAATTAGACTTTGACTTATCTATGAAAACTCCGTTGGGAGAAACCTTCATTACATCCACTGTTTATAAGTCTTGTTTGGTTCAAATCGGTACCCTCACATTACCTGTCGATCTTATTTCATTTAAAATACTTACATTTGATGTGATTTTAGGAATTGATTGGTTAACTACTCATCATGCTAAAATTGATTATTTTCGTAAGGTTGTTAGCTTTCATATTCCTAATCAACCAATTATGCGAATTCAAGCGAACAAACCATTAAAATCAATTACGGTCATCTCAAGCCATAAAGCTATTCGTTTATTGAAAAATGGATGTCAAGCTTTCTTAGCTCATGTCACAGATCTAAACAAAAATACGTCAGTTTTGAATGATATTTCTATTGTTAATGAATCTCCTGACGTATTCCCTGAAGAACTTCCTGGCCTACCCCCAGAGCGTGAAATTAAATTTTGTATTGACCTTGAACCCGGTACAAAACCTATTTCTAAAGCCCCATATCGGATGGCTCCTATTGAACTTCAAGAGTTAATGACCCAATTACAGGAATTGTTAGATATCGGTTTCATTCGACCTAGTACTTCTCCTTGGGGTGCTCCTGTTCTATTCGTGAAGAAGAAAGATGGAAGTATGCGACTTTGTATTGATTATCGGGAGTTGAATCATGTCGCCATCAAAAATAAGTACCCGTTGCCTCGCATTGATGACCTGTTTGACCAGTTGCAAGGAGCACAATTCTTTTCAAAGATCGATCTTCGTTCTGGATATCATCAGCTGAAGGTTAGAACTGAGGATATTCCAAAGACTGCCTTCAGAACTCGGTACGGGCATTATAAATTCTTAGTCATGTCTTTTGGATTGACTAATGCTCATGCTGCCTTCATGGATATGATGAACCGAGTATTCAAGGAATATTTGGATCACTTTGTGGTCGTCTTTATTGATGACATCCTTATTTATTCTAAAAGTCGTGAAGATCATGAGCAACACTTGAGGCTGATACTCCAAAAGCTTCGTGAAAATAAGCTTTATGCCAAGTTGAAGAAATGCGAGTTCTGGCTTGAAGAAGTGGCATTCCTTGGGCACGTAGTATCAAGTCATGAAATATCTGTTGACCCAGTAAAGATTGAAGCTATTCAAAGCTGGGAGCAACCCAAATCAGTGACCGAAATACGTAGCTTTCTTGGCTTAGCTAGTTATTATCGGAGATTCGTGGAAGGATTTTCTCGAATCGCTACTCCATTAACTCAGCTGACTCGAAAAGATACAAAATTCGGTTGGAGCGAGGAATGTGAGAATAGTTTTCAAGAACTCAAGAGAAGACTCATTTCAGCACCTGTTCTGACCATACCATCTGGCTCGGAGGGATTTGTCATCTACAGTGATGCTTCGAGCAAAGGGTTGGGATGCGTTCTCATGCAACATGGAAAAGCCATAGCCTATGCCTCTCGAGAACTCAAAGAATATGAGAGGAATTATCCTACTCATGATTTAGAGTTGGCAGCGTCGTTTTTGCACTAAAGATTTGGAGGCATTACTTGTATGGGGAGAAAGTGGAGATCTTTACGGATCATAAAAGCCTCAAATATTTCTTCACCCAAAAGGAACTTAATATGCGGCAACGGTATTGGCTTGAACTGTTGAAAGATTATGATCATACCCTCCAATACTATCCTGGAAAAGCGAACGTGATAGCTGACGCATTGAGTAGAAGATCATATGCGGGTACGAGTGCGATATTATCAACGCAAAGGCCCATTTTGTGTGACCTGCAAAGGATGGAGATAGAGTTAAAGACTCCGGGGGCCTATGTGATGATGGCGAATATACGAGTAGAACCAACTTTGATTGATAAAGTTAAAGCTGCTCAAGCTACAGACCTGGAACTGATGCGTATGAGGAAAAAAGTGCAAGAAGGTGCTATGCCAGAAGCAAAAATCGACGAGGAAGGAATACTTCGAGTTAACTCTAGACTTTGTGTTCCTAACGACCCTGATTTAAAGTATAACATCATGATGGAGGCGCACAACACACCGTTTGCAATCCATTCTGGGAGTACCAAAATGTATCATGATCTTCGACATATATTTTGGTGGGGCAATATGAAGAGAGAGATAGCGCTGTTTATCTCAAGGTGTCGAACGTGTCAACGAGTCAAGGCGGAGCATAAAGTACCAAAAGGTCCATTGCAACCACTTGAAATTCTAGAATGGAAGTGGGAGCACATTACCATGGATTTCATTACCGGTCTTCCCAAGGTTTCTCAAGGCATAGATGCGATTTGGGTCATTGTTGATAGATTGACCAAGTCGGCTCATTTCCTACCTATACGAGAAACTTATACACTTGAACGTCTTGCTCGTATGTACATAAACGAGATTATAAGATTTCATGGTATGCTAGTATCCATAGTTTCTGATCGAGACCCAAGATTCACTTCACGATTTTGGGTGAGTTTGCAGAAAGCTACGGGCACGGATTTACGATTTAGTTCGGCATATCATCCTCAAACGGACGGGCAGTCGGAGAGGACTATTCAAACTCTTGAAGATCTATTAAGACTCTGTGTCCTTGATTTCAAGGGAAGTTGGAACAAGTTCTTACCATTGGTGGAGTTTGCCTACAACAACAGCTATCAAGCAAGTATATGCATGGCTCCATTCGAAGCGTTGTATGGAAGAAAGTGTCGTTCTCCAGTATACTGGGATGAGGTGGGTGAAGTAACATTGTTGGGACCGGAGTTGGTACGTATGACTACGGAAAAGATTCAAACAATCTGGCAACGTATAAAAATCTCACAAGATCAACAAAAGAGTTATGCTGATCTTCATCGAAAGGACGTGGAATTCGATATTGGAGATCATGTGTTACGTGTTGCTCTATGGAAAGGAGTTACGAGATTTGGAAAGAGAGGAAAGCTCAATCCTCGATTCATTGCCCCGTTTTTAATCCTTGATCGAGTAGGAATTGTGGCCTATAGTGTAAGACCCCAAATTATTAATAAATAAAATTTAATTCCTCTATTTATTATTTTGAAATAGTAAGGGTTGATTTGATTAATGTGGTTAGTTATGGGTAAAATGCGCAAATATTTCAAATAAGCAAGTGGTCCTAAAATATTCTTGTTGTCGGGAAATATTCGTACGACGGCGCAGCCTTGTGTGGGCCCCATAACAGAAAGCAATTGGATGAAGAAAACGACAAAAATAAGTTGTTTATAAATAGCGGCGTAGTTGTTACCGTTAATACTGTTAGAATACCTGGTGGTTAAAGTACGGTAATACGCGTTGTTGCACAGTAGCACACCGCATTGCACCAATTATTAATTCTTACGTAAGAAGGCACTACTCAATAATTGTTACAGTAATTACTGTTCAATATTATATTTTATTGATTCAATAATTGATGCGTTGATATTTTATATTACTGTTATTTTAATAATTGTCACTACACAGTATTTTCTATTATCGGAACAATAATTCATATTATCTGAATAATATTATTAGATAACATTATTGGCAATGTCTAGAAAGTTCTGTCTAAGGAGAGGTTTGGTCATCTAATTGTGCGCCAGTAAGGAGAGATCCTTATTGGAAAGCCCCCTCTTTCCTGGGAACGACCTGGTTGCCAGTACTATGATTCTGTAATATTATTTGTGTATAATTAATTATTGATTTTTATGATGAGAAAAATAGTGATTTTATGTGGATATAGATGGAGAAAAGTTTTTAATGTGACAATTATTTAAAATTAATATTTTATCTTTTTTGATAAAATAATTCATTTAAATATATTATTTTAATAATATATTGATGGTGATATTTTTATAATGAATGTGGGATATATGAGTATATGAGGAGGAAGAGTATTTTTGTGGCATTAAATGATTAACACATGTTTTGTGTGTTGGTGGACACAATTATTGACCGAAAATTTATTATTGACTGTAAAATCGCCCGTTTGTGGATTTTGGTCAATTTCTGTTTGGAATTTGGAAAAATTTTCTTCTGCAAAGTTGTAGAGAATTGAATTTCCTATAAAAACTTGTGAGATTCGAATTTTCTGATAAAAGGGCTATTAATTATGAATTATTGAAGTTCTGAAGTTCCGAAATAATTGATTTTTGGAAGTTTTAATTATTATTTTAAAGAAAAACATTTTTTGCAAATTAGTGGGCTCAACATGTGATAAGAATGGGCTGAATTCAGATTTTTTAAGGTGGGCTTGAAAATTTATATATGTATATTATTATTATATTAAATTTTCTGCTTTGGTGTTCTAAGCATTTTCCTATAAATAGGGTGCTTAGGTTAGAATTAAAAATCACACCAGAAACTGAAGTTTTCTCTCTATTTCTCTCTCTATATTAGTGAGCGTATTCTTGTGAGTATTCTAATACTTTGAGTATTGCTATACGGTGCAAGTTCAAGTCATTGCCTATATCCGGTGTTTCAACTGGAAGTACTGTTTTTGCTGAGGTAAGGGATTTTATTTCTTCTTAAATGATATTATTTTCTTCAATATCATTATGCCGAAGTATTGATCTGAACTTTTTATCAAATTTGGAACTTTTCATGTCGGGATTACTATTCACGAGTTACTATTCACGAGTTACTATTCACCGAAAAATAAAATTTTCTTCTTTTCGTCCAAAATATCTATTCTGAATACTAGCTTTGATTGTATTCATATTTTGATCATTCTTGAATTTTACTCCACTATGATTATTTATGAGGTATTTTTGGACATGGAATAGCTGAAATACGAATCCTTAATATTTATTCTTTTGTTTCACTGGATTCGTTTTCTTTAAAATATTTTTCATCATCCTCAGTCTTAAATGATGATATAACTGAATATCTTTGGCCTGTAGTGCAAAGATTAATGATTTCTGATGAATATCTTTGGCCCGTAGTGCAAAGATGAACAGGTGTTGAGGTGAACATGACCAACTGATGAATATCTTTGGCCTGTAGTGCAAAGATGACTATTTGATTCAAGATATTTATTGATTGATGTTACAGGGATAAAATGTTGATGATGGGCTTTTAAATTCATAGATAATCGTAGATTTCATTCTCTACGTAACTCTTCTATGAATTATTATTTTCCGCTGCGAATATTGATTTAAAAGTTGTTGTCTATTGTATTCTATTAGATTTTTCCCTGTTGAAGACTAAGGATAATTTGTTGTATATTATCTTAGTCATAATATTCTTTACTGGGCTAGTTGAGCTCACCATTTTCCTTGTTGTTCCATCTTTCTTCTCAGGAGGCGAGAATGTAGCGAGTACTAGTCGGGGTGTGGAATGATGGTTCAAGACAGTTGTTTTAGTAGTCCTCACTATTTTGTAAAATAGTGTATCAATAAGTATAATGAGGACTTAATTAAGTATGAATACTGTCTAGATGACAATATTTGTATTTAAACTCACAGTATATGTGTTGTCGTATTTTGCACGACAATTGTAATAATAAAATTGTAGTTATTTTCTGTACCATATATTTGGCGACTCAGAATGGGTGTTGTATACCTATTTTGGGGGCGTCACAGTTGGTATCAGAGCTTAGGGATATGATCTCTGGCGGAGATCGGGGAATAGAACTAGGAGGTGTGAGACGAGTAAATCCTTCGCTAGTGTGTCCTACCTAAGCTTATTTGTTGGTCGATCATAATATAGGGATATTATGTGATATGTTAATTGGTTAAATTAACCCTTGTTTTATGGCAGTATTTGAGAATGTCGACTGAGAATGTTAACAGTGGAGTAAATGAGACGGTGGAGATGCCTATACTCACCAACGAGGAGAACGTACAAAAGGCTGACAATGTTCCTCCTGTGAACAACGTTACCGAGCAAATGATGAATGATGGAATGTTTAGGAGCTTTTTGCAGTTCATGCAAAATCAGACGAGGGAGACTCGTGTGCAGAATACAGGTGGAAATGATAACAACGCGCGGTTTGTCACAGTCAAGCAGTTCAAAGAGTTGGGACCACCAGAATTATGGGGAAAGCCGGATCCGATCATGGCGGAAATATGGGTCAAGCAAATTACCAAGATATTCGATGTCTTGGGATGCACGGAGGAACAGAAGGTTCCATTCGCCACCTTTATGTTCCGTGGCGAGGCAGACTACTGGTGGGAGTCTGTGAAACGTACCCATCCAGCCGCACACAGCATGTCTTGGGAGACATTTCAGAAACTGTTCAATGACAAGTACTTTCCTGAAAGTATTCGTCATATGAAGGAGGTGGAGTTTATTAGACTGGAGCAGAACAACATGACGGTGTCCCAGTACGAGGCGAAGTTTGCAGAGTTGTCCAGGTTTGCACCTCATTTGGTGGAGAATGAGGAACGTATGACGCGGATGTTTCTGAGAGGTTTGAAACCCGGCATACGTCAATATCTTATTTCTCATAAATTTTCTCTCTATTCAGATGTTGTCAACAGTGCTTAATTATTAGAGCGAGATAACGAGTACGGTCAATCGAGGGACCACAACCAGGATCATACCGGTGACAGCAGTCATCAGAACAATGATAACCAGCGGAGAAAGAAGAATACAGACAAGAACGGCAACCACTCTGGTGGTAATCGTGGCCATGAGAATAGAAGAAGCGAGTCGGGAGGAGATTTTAAAAAGAGGAGATTCAACAATGACAATACAAAGACGTCAGCACCAGCAGCAACTGGTTCCAAGGGAGGAGAACAACCACCGATCATATGCTATAAATGTGGAAAAGAGGGACATATCAGCCCAAACTGTCCACAACAGTTTAAGGTATGTTATAACTGTGGAAAGGAAGGACATATCGCTCGAGATTGTACGGTAGCGAAACCAAGTTCAGCGGGGACGGTGACTCAAAAAGTTGTCCCAGAAAAGTCAAAGTCAACGGTTCCTGGAAGAGCGTTTTTCGTGACTGGTCAGAATGCGAGGAACCCGAATGAAGTTAGCACGGGTTAGTTAATTATAAATTTTTGTGAAGTCTATACCTTATTAGATACCGGTTCTACCCATTCATTTATCTCTTCTGCTTATACTCAACGTTTAAACTTAACTCCGAAAAAATTAGACTTTGATTTATCTGTGGAGACTCCGTTAGGGGAAACTTTCGTTACATCCACTGTTTATAAATCTTGTTTGATCCAAGTTGGCACTATCACATTACCTGTTGACCTTATTTCTTTAAAGATATTTGCTTTTGATGTGATTTTAAGGTTAACTACTTATCATGCCAAAATTGATTGCTTTCGTAAGGTTGTTAGTTTTCATAATCCTAAGCAACCGGTTATTCGAATTCAAGCAACCAAACCATTTGAATTCAAACACTTTCATATCAAGTCATAAAGCCATTTGTTTATTGAAAAACGAATGTCAAGCTTTCTTATCCCATGTCATGGACTTGAACAAAAATACGTCAGATTTGAGTGATATTTCTGTTGTTTGTTTCCTGACGTATTTCCTGAAGAATCTCTTGGCCTACGCGTGATATTGAATTTTGTATCATTTTTGAACCTGGTACAAAACCCATTTCTAAAATCTCATATCGAATGGCTCCTATTGAACTTCAGGAGTTAAAAACCCAACTATAGAAGTTGATAACCGAGCCTCTATCTGGTGACTTCCTTTTTGGAATGCATTGAAGCCAGACTCTCCGTAGGGGACGCCATATTCGTGCGGTAGTAAACTGATAGGTGTCATTGTGACGTGCTATCTAAGATTGGGATATGAGTCACAGTTGAGAGGGAACCTAAGTCAGTAATCGAAATACGTAGCTTTTTAGGCTTAGCTGGTTACTATCGGAGATTCGTGGAAGGATTTCTCGAATCGCTACTCCGTTAACTCAGCTGACTTGAAAAGATACAAACTTCGAATGGACCGAGGAATGCGAGAAGAGCTTCCAAGAACTCAACATGCGGCAACGACGTTGGCCCGAGCTGTTGAAAGATTTCGATCATACCATCTAATACCATCTTGAAAAAGCGAACGCGGTAGCTGACGCATTTAGTAGAAGATCATATGCAGGAACGAGTGCGATGATGTCAAGTATACGCGTAGAACCAACTTTAATCGATAAAGTTAAAGTTGCTCAAGCTACAGACCCGGAGCTGATGCGTATAAAGAATAAAGTGCAAGAAGGTGCTATTCCAGAAGCAAGAATCGATGAAGAAGGAATACTTCGAGTCCACTCCAGACTTTGTGTTTCTAACGATTCTGATTTGAAGTACAAGATCATGATGGAGGCACACAATACACCATTTGCAATCCATCCTGGAAGTACTAAAATGTATCGTGATCTTCGACATACATTTTGGTGGAACAATATGAAGAGAGAGATTGCAAAGTTTATCTCGAGATGTTTAACTTGTCAACGTGTAAAAGCGGAGCATCAAGTACCAAAGGGTCCATTGCAACCACTTGAGATTCCAAAATGGAAGTGGGAACACATTACTATGGATTTTGTTACGGGTCTTCCCAAGGTTTCTCAAGGCATAGATGCGATTTGGGTTATTGTTGATAGATTAACCAAGTCCGCTCATTTCTTGCCGATACGGGAGACTTATTCCCTTGAACGTCTTGCTAGTATGTACGTGAATGAGATTGTAAGGTTGCATGGCATGCCAGTATCCATAGTTTCGGATCGTGACCCAAGATTCACTTCAAGATTTTGGGTTAGTTTGCAAAAAGCTATAGGCACGGATTTACTATTTAGTTCAGCTTACCATTATCAAACGGACAGACAATCAGAGAGGACTATTCAAACTCTTGAAGATCTATTACGACTTTGTGTCCTAGATTTCAAAGGGAGTTGGGATAAGTACCTACCATTGGTGGAATTCTCCTACAACAAAAGTTATCAAGCAAGTATAGGTGTGGCTCCATTTGAAGCATTGTATGGACGAAAGTGTCGCTCTCCAGTATGTTGGGATGAGGTGGGAGAAGTAACATTGTTGGGACCAGAGTTGGTACGTATGACTACAGAGAAGATCCAAACAATTTGACAACGTATACAAATGGCACAGGATCGACAAAAGAGTTATGCGGATCTTCATCGAAAGGACGTGAAATTTGACATTGGGGATCATGTATTATTACGTGTAGCTCCATGGAAAGGAGTTACAAGATTTGGGAAGAGAGGAAAGCTCAATCCATGATTTATTGGTCCATTTCAGATTCTTGTCCGAGTAGGAAATGTGGCCTATAGACTCGCGTTACCTCCAAGTATGTCTCGTGTTCATAACATTTTTCACATATCTATGCTTCGTAAATATGTGAAAGACCCGAACCACGTTATTGAGTTAGAACCGGACGAGATAGCCGAAGACTTAACGTACAAGGAGGTACCTGTCAAGATCTTGGATAGGAAGGAGCATGTCCTACGCACGAAGGTCATACCACAAGTTAAAGTTTTGTGGAGAAATCATGCTATTGAGGAAATGACCTGGGAGTTAGAAACGGAAATGAAAGCGAGGTATCCTCATCTTTTCGAAATACCAGGTACGTATGTCAATTTCGAGGACGAAATTTCATAAGGAGGGGAGGTTGTAAGACCCCAAATTATTAATAAATAAAATTTAATTCCTCTATTTATTATTTTGAAATAGTAAGGGTTGATTTGATTAATGTGGTTAGTTATGGGTAAAATGCGCAAATATTTCAAATAAGCAAGTGGTCCTAAAATATTCTTGTTGTCGGGGAATATTCGTACGACGGCGCAGCCTTGTGTGGGCCCCATAACAGAAAGTAATTGGATGAAGAAAACGACAAAAATAAGTTGTTTATAAATAGCGGCGTAGTTGTTACCGTTAATACTGTTGGAATACCTGGTGGTTAAAGTACGGTAATACGCGTTGTTGCACAGTAGCACACGGCATTGCACCAATTATTGATTCTTACGTAAGAAGGCACTACTCAATAATTGTTACAGTAATTACTGTTCAATATTATATTTTATTGATTCAATAATTGCTGCGTTGATATTTTATATTACTGTTGTTTTAATAATTGTCACTACACAGTATTTTCTATTATCGGAACAATAATTCATATTATCTGAATAATATTATTAGATAACATTATTGGCAATGTCTAGAAAGTTCTGTCTAAGGAGAGGTTTGGTCATCTAATTGCGCGCCAGTAAGGAGAGATCCTTATTGGAAAGCCCCCTCTTTCCTGGGAACGACCTGGTTGCCAGTACTGTGATTCTGTAATATTATTTGTGTATAATTAATTATTGATTTTTATGATGAGGAAAATAGTGATTTTATGTGGATATAGATGGAGAAAAGTTTTTAATGTAACAATTGTTGAAAATTAATATTTTATCTTTTTCTGATAAAATAATTCATTTAAATATATTATTTTAATAATATATTTATGGTGATATTTTTACAATGAATATGGGATATATGAGTATATGAGGAGGAAGAGTATTTTTGTGGCATTAAATGATTAACACATGTTTTGTGTGTTGGTGGACACAATTCTTGACCGAAAATTTATTATTGACTGTAAAATCGCCCGTTTGTGGATTTCGGTCAATTTCTGTTTGGAATTTGGAAAAACTTTCTTCTGCAAAGTTGTAGAGAATTGAATTTCCTATAAAAACTTGCGAGATTCAAATTTTCTGATAAAAGGGCTATTAATTATGAATTATTGAAGTTCTGAAGTTCCGAAATAATTGATTTTTGGAAGTTTTAATTATTATTTTAAAGAAAAACGTTTTATGCAAATTAATGGGCTCAACATGTGATAAGAATGGGCTGAATTCAGATTTTCTAAGGTGGGCTTGAAAATTTATATATATATATTATTATTATATTAAATTTTCTGCTTTGGTGTTCTAAGCATTTTCCTATAAATAGGGTGCTTAGGTTAGAATTGAAAATCACACCAGAAACTGAAGTTTTCTCTCTATTTCTCTCTCTATATTAGTGAGCGTATTCTTGTGAGTATTCTAATACTTTGAGTATTGCTATACGGTGCAAGTTCAAGTCATTGCATATATCTGGTGTTTCAACTAGAAGTACTGTTTTTGCTGAGGTAAGGGATATTATTTCTTCTTAAATGATATTATTTTCTTCAATATCATTATGCCGAAGTATTGATCTGAACTTTTTATCAAATTTGAAACTTTTCATGTTGGGATTACTATTCACGAGTTACTATTCATGAGTTACTATTCACGAGTTACTATTTACGAGTTACTATTCACCGAAAAATGAAATTTTCTTCTTTTCATCTAAAATATCTATTCTGGATACTAGCTTTGATTGTATCCATGTTTTGATCATTCTTGAATTTTACTCTACTATGATTATTTATGAGGTATTTTTGGACATGGAATAGCTGAAATACGAATCCTTAATATTTATTCTTTTGTTTCACTGGATTCGTTTTCTTTAAAATATTTTTCATCATCCTCAGTCTTAAATGATGATATAACTGAATATCTTTGGCCTGTAGTGCAAAGATTAATGATTTCTGATGAATATCTTTGGCCCGTAGTGCAAAGATGAACAGGTGTTGAGGTGAACATGACCAACTGATGAATATCTTTGGCCTGTAGTGCAAAGATGACTATTTGATTCAAGATATTTATTGATTGATGTTACAGGGATAAAATGTTGATGATGGGCTTTTAAATTCATAGATAATCGTAGATTTCATTCTCTACGTAACTCTTCTATGAATTATTATTTTTCGCTGCGAATATTGATTTAAAAGTTGTTGTCTATTGTATTCTATTAGATTTTTCCCTGTTGAAGAATAAGAATAATTTGTTGTATATTATCTTAGTCATAATATTCTTTACTGAGCTAGTTGAGCTCACCATTTTCCTTGTTCCATCTTTCTTCTCAGGAGGCGAGAATGTAGCGAGTACTAGTCGGGGTGTGGAATGATGGTTCAAGACAGTTGTTTTAGTAGTCATCACTATTTTGTAAAATAGTGTATCAATAAGTATAATGAGGACTTAATTAAGTATGAATACTGTCTAGATGACAATATTTGTATTTAAACTCACAGTATATGTGTTGTCGTATTTTGCACGACAATTGTAATAATAAAGTTGTAGTTATTTTCTGTACCATGTATTTGGCGACTCAGAATGGGTGTTGTATACCTGTTTTGGGGGCGTCACATATAGACTTGCTTTACCGCCAAGTATGTCTCGTGTTCATAATATTTTTCACATATCTATGTTACGTAAATATATGAAAGACCCGCACCACATTATTGAGTTAGAACCGGACGAAATAGCGGAAGATTTAACGTATGAAGAGGCTCCTGTTCAAATCTTAGATAAGAAGGATCATGTTCTACGCTCCAAGGTTATGCCTCAAGTCAAAGTTTTGTGGAGGAACCACGATGTTGAGGAAATGACCTGGGAGTTGAATCTGAAATGAAATCAAGGTATCCTTACCTCTTCGACATATCTGGTACGTACACTAATTTTGAGGGCGAAATTTTATAAGAATGGGAGATTGTAAGACCCCAATTTTATTTAATAAAGATGAGTTTTCTATAAATATCATCTTTAAATATTATGGAATGAATTTGATATAATGTTATAGTTGTGGGTAATATTTATAAATTTTGCAAAGTACGTAAGTTGTTGTATAATATTCGATTGGTCGGAAAATTTTCGTTTTAACAGGGAATATTCGTACGATGGCACAATCATTGGTGGACCCCACAACGAAATTATTATCGGATTGAGAAAACGACAAAAATATTTTATAAAAATAACGGCAGAAGTTTTAACGTTAGTACTGTTGAACTACTCGGTAGTAAAAGTACAGTAATACATGTGGTTGCATAGTAGCACACGGTATTGATTATCGATGTTATGTGATAAGTCACTCAGTTTGGTTTATTAGTATTATTAATGTAATAAAACAGAAAAGCTTTTTATATAAAACAGAATACTTTTATAAAGTTATCTGCTTTATTAGACTATAAATAGAATATATTTTTATATTCTATTATGCATAGTATTTTGCATAGTAAAATCTTTTTATATAAAACAGAATACTTTTATAAAGTTATTTATTTTATTAGATTTTAAATAGAATATATTATATTTTATTATGCATAGTATTTGCATAGTGCCTGCATAGTATTTGCATAGTAAAATCTTTTTATATAAAACAGAATACTTTTATAAAGTTATTCGTTTTATTAGATTATAAATAGAATATATTATATTTTATTTAAAAGATTTTTCTTTAAATATGGATCGTCCTATTAAAAGTAAATCAATCTGGACCGTTCATGAATTAGTTACTATGCAGTCCATTCTTCTATAAATAGAATCTCATTCCTTCATTATTTCTTACGAATTCACTGAAACTCTAGAGAGAGAAATTATAGAGGGAAAGAAGAAAAGTATTTTGCTACTACACTACTCATATATCCAGTACTCTTCTTCTTAAGGTAAGGGGTATTATTTCTTTTGCATTCATGAAGAGAACTTCTGTTATTCCATTATTTATTATTCTGTTGGAACAACCTGTATACGCGGGATACCCTATACTTGGTGAACTTCTTTTGTTATTCTATTATTTATTATTCTATTGGAATATCTTGTCTGTGCGTTTTACGCCGAACCTGGTTCCGCTTTTATTATTCTGTTGGAATATTCTGTCTGTGCATTTTACGCCGGACCTGGTTCCGTCTTTATTATTCTGTTGGAATATCATGTCTGTGCGTTTTACGCCGGACCTAGTTCCATTATTTATTTTTCTGTTGGAATAACCTGTCTGTGCGGTCTATCGCATGCTTGGTGAATTCTTTTGTTATTCCATTATTTATTATATTCAGTTGGTTAAAGTTTTGGCTTTTATACTCCATGAAATTAGTGGAATATCTTTGATATTTGCGCTTCATCCAGTATCTTCTCATGAAAATATTCTTTTGAGCATTCTTAAATTTTACTCTACAAAGTAGTATCATGTTGACAATTTGGACGTTGTTGGTTCTTGGATAAATTAATTCTTGAACCTGTTTTATTGAATTCTTATATCATTGTCATCATCCTCATGTTTATATTTTATTGAAAGTCATCTGTAGCATGTAGTGCATAGATGGACTTGGTATGATTATAACTAGGGATTATTCATTGTAATCATAACCGTAATATTACAAATGAGGTGATAAAAGTCCTCATTGTCCCGTAGTGCATTGATGGACAGTTGTTGGCATGATCATGACCATTGATAAATACACAAATATCCTTAGCCCGTAGTGCATGGATAATTTGTGGTCGTGATACTAATGAATATCATTGGCCGTAGTGCAGGGATGATGTAGATTATTTATTAAGCTGAGTCTCAGCGATAAAAGTGATGAAAAACCTTTTAAACCATAAAAGATAGTAGATTTTATTCTCTACTTGACTCTTTTAATGGATTGCTTGTTCCGCTGCAGTTAAACTTGATGTCTATTGTATTTTATCAGTTTAACATTGTTGAAGACTAATGATAATTTATTCTGCATTATCTTAGTCATAATATTTCTTACTGGGCTAGTTGAGCTCACCCTTTCTTTCACTGTTCTCTTCAGGAAAAGAGAACATAGCCGGAACTAGTCGGGAAATGGAGTGACGTTCCAGATGATAGTATTAGTAGTCCTCACTATTCTGTTAAATAGTGTGACAATAAATGTAATGAGGACTCATTCTGAGAGTGGATATTGTCTAGAAGACAGTATTTGCATTAAAACTTACAGCTCTCTTGTTGTATATTAAAGATTGTATTTGTATTCTATACCATGTATTTGGCAACTCAGAATAGGTGATGTATACCTATTTTGGGGGCGTCACAATTGTCACGCTATTTTATAGAATAGTGAGGACTACTGTAACACCATCTCGGACCATCACTCCGTTCTCCGACTAGTTTCGGTTACGTTCTCATTTCCTAAAGAGAACAATGAAAGCAAAAGGGTGAGCTCAACTAGCCCAGTAAGAAATATTATGACTAAGATAATACAGAATAAATTATCATTAGCCTTCAACGGTGTTAAACTGATAAAATACAATAAACATCAAGTTTAACTGCAGCGGAACAAGCAATCCATTAGAATAGTCAAGTAGACCATGATATCTACTATCTTCTATGATTTAAAAAGTTTTTCATCAATTTTATCGCTGAGACTCAGCTTAATAAATAATATACATCATTGAATCATCCCTACACTACGGGCCAAGGATATTCATGTAATCATCAATGGTCATAATTATATCGAATAATCCTTGGTTATAATCATACCAACAACTGTCCATCAATGCACTACAGGCCAATGAGGACTTTTACCACATCATTTGTAACATTATGAGTCAGGATTATACCGAATGATCCCTGGTCATAATCATACCAATCAACAGTCCATCTATGCACGTAAGTCAAAGATGACTTTCATCACAATATAAGCATGAGGATGATGACAATGATATAAGAATTCAATTAAAGGAAAGCAAAGGATAAATTTTTAAAGATTTATAATTTAATTTATCCAGAATTCAATAATATTTAAATTGCCAACATGATACTGCTTTGTGAAGTAAAATTCAAGAATGATATTGTATCAAAAATAATTTGGACCGAAAAGAAATTAATTTTTATCATGGATAGTACTCTGGGTGAATAGTATCCCGTGAATAGTACTTTATGAATAGTAACGTATAAATAAACAGTACTCATGGACAGTACTCCGACATGAAAAGCTTAAAATTTAACAAGAATGTACAGAAAATATTCTTGTAAAACGATACTAGATGAAGCGCAAATTTCAAGGATATTCTACTAACTTCATGGAGTATAGAAGCAATACTTTAACAAAATGAGGGTATAATCAGGAATACAAGATGAAATAATATTACTCACATACTACAGAGTATGGAAGAAAATATTATTCCTATGAATACTGAACAAAATAATATCCTTTACGAATATTGAACGAAAATAATATTCCTTACGAATATTAAATGAAGACAATGAATATTGAACGAAAATAATATTCCTTACGAATATTGAACGAAAATAATATTCATAAGAATACGAAAAATAATATCTCTTCAGAATATGAAATAAATAATACCCCTTACCTCAGAAGAAGACTGGATACTGGAATAATGAAGTAGCAGACTTCTCTTCTTCTTTCTCTCTGTAGCTTCTCTCTCTATAATTGCTCTTGTGTGTCTTAGTGAATTGGTGAGAATGAAAGAAAAATGAGCTTCTATTTACAAGAAAATATAGTTTCGATAATTGCACGTTTTGGGCTCAAAATATTACAGTATAATACCTTCATCTTTTTATTTATTTTTAATTTAGTCCTGCAAGTATTATCAAACTTGCACCACCTCCCCTAATAGTACATCATGTGAATCAATAGTACAATCATGTGAATCAATAGTTCTATACATGTGAAAAAAATAATTATAGTATAGTACCTTCATCTATATCTCTATTTTTAATTTAGTCATGCAAGTATTATCAATCTTGCACCACCTCCCATAATAGTACATCATGTGAATCAATAGTACACACATGTGAACAAATAGTTATAAGCATGTGAATTAATAGTAATTAATTGCTCATTTATCCGATTAATTATCCGATTTGTCAATATAACCTCTAGACATCAATTATTATCAAAATAAATATCGATTTCCACTAACACTAATAATTCCAACACAATGGAACTATCAATTTCATCTTTAATCAACATGAACTTATTCATCATTAATATTATAACTCATAATATTTAACAACCACATCATTCCTATGAAAGAGGGGCTTTCCGATAAGGATTTCTCCCTATTGGCGCGCAATTAGGTTACCAAACCTCTCCTCGACAGAACTTTCTAGACATCATCAATATTATAAATAATAATATGAATAACTTTGTCGTCTCAATTATTGATTTAATAATATAAAATATTATGCAGATGATACTATGACAACAATTGAATCAATAATATGAGAGATATGATGCATCAATTACTGTAGTAATAATTATGTATAACTGAGTGACTTCTCACGTAAACATCAATAATCAATACAGTGTGCTACTATGTAACCACGCGTATTACTGTAATTTTATCACCAGGTATTTTAATAGTTTAACGGTAACACTTTCGTCGTTATTTTTATAAAAAGATAATTCTGTCGTTTTCTAACTACGATAATACTTCTGTTGTGGGGTCCACCAATGATTGTGCCTTTGTACGAATATTCACTGTTAAAATGAATATTCCCCGACCAATCGAATATTTTATAACAACTTGCTTATTTTGAAAAATTTATAAATATTACCCATAACTATAACAATATATTAAATCCACATCATAATATTCAAAAATATATTTCAAGAAAAATTAATCTTTATTCATAAAAGTTGGAGTCTTACAAATATTGTCTTCTAGACAATATTCAAACTCAAATGGAGTCCTCACTATATTTATTGTCACACTATTTTATAAAATAGTGAGGACTACTATAACACCATCTCGGACCATCACTTCGTTCTCCGACTAGTCTCGGCTACGTTCTCATTTTCTGAAGAAACTAATGAAAGCAAAAGGGTGAGCTCAACTAGTCCAGTAAGAAATATTACAACTAAGATAATACAGAATAAATTATCGTTAGCCTTCAACAATGTTAAACTAATAAACAACCAGTTTAATTACAGCGAAACAAGCAATCCATTAAAAGAGTCAAGTAGAGCATGATATCTACTATCTTCTATGATTTAAAAAAGTTTATTATCAATTTTATCACTGAGACTCAGCTTAATAAATAAACCACATCATCGAATCATCCTTGCACTACAGGCAAAGGATATTCATTAGTATCACGACCATTATTATTCATGCACTACAGGCCAAGGATATTCGTATTTTTACCAATGGTCATGAACATGCCAAATAACAATTCATCTTTGCACTATTGGCCGAAGAGAACGAATGGTCATGATCATACTAATAACTATCGTTGAGACTCAGCTCAATAAATAATCCATATCACTTGTAACATCACGGTCATGATTATACCGAATAATTCCTGGTCATAATCATACCAATCAATAGTCCATCTATGCACAATGGCCAAAGATGATTTTTATCACAATATAAGGACGAGGATGATGACAATGATATAAAAAATCAATTAAATGAAAGCAAGGATAAATTTTAAAGATCTATAATTTAATTTATCCAGAATTTATTATTATCCAAATTGTCAACATGATACTGCTTTGTGGGGTAAAATTCAAGAATAATATTTTATCAAAAATGATTTGGACCGAAAAAAATAATTTTTTTTATGTATAGTACTTCGGGTGAATAGTACTCGAGTAAATAGTATCCTGTGAATAGTACTTCAAGAATAGTACTTCATGAATAGTACTTTATGAATATTACTTCGTGAATAGTACTTTTTGAATAATATCGTACTTATAAATGTACCGTATTTATGAATAGTGCCCATGAATGGTACTTTGTGAATAGTACCGTACGT
Organism: Panax notoginseng; assembly: GCA_016801055.1. NCBI lineage: Eukaryota > Viridiplantae > Streptophyta > Magnoliopsida > Apiales > Araliaceae > Panax > Panax notoginseng. Next base: position 19,559,983 of record CM029014.1, read on the forward strand.
ATAAATAGTGCCGTACGTATGAATAGTGCCGTATAAATAAATAGTACCCATGAATAGTACTCCGGCATGAAAAGCTTAAAATTTAACAAGAATATTCAGAAAAATATCATTGTAAAACGATACTAGATGTAGCACAAATTTCAAGGATATTCTATTAATTTTACGAAGTATTGAAGCAATACTTCAACAAAATAAGTGTAGAATTAGGGATACGAAATAAAATAATATTACTTACATACTACAGAGTATGAATGAAAATAATATTTCATACGAATATTGAACAAAAATAATATCTCTTACGAATACGAAAGAAATAATACCACTTACCTTAGTAGAAGACTGGATACTGCAATAGTGAAGTAGCAAAATACTCTCTTTCTTTCTCTATATAGCTTCTCTCTCTATAATTGCTCTTGTGAGTTTTAGTGAATTGGTGAGAATGAAAGAAAAATAAGCTTCTATTTATAGCAAAATATAGTTTCGATAATTGCACATTTTGGGGCTCAAAATATTACAGTATAATACCTTCATCTTTTCCTTCATTTTTAATTTAGTTCTGCAAGTATTATCAAACTTCCACCACTTCCCCTAATAGTATATGCATGTGAATCAATAGTACATTCATGTGAATCAATAGTTCTATACATGAGAAAAAAATAGTTACAGTATAATACGTACCTTCATCTATACCTCTATTTTTAATTTAGTCATACAAGTATTATTAATCTTGCACCACCTCCCCTAATAGTACATGCATGTGAATTAATAGTACATACATGTGAATAAATAGTTATAAGCATGTGAATTAATAACAATTAATTGCTCATTTATCCGATTAATTACCCGATTGATCAATATAACCTCCAAAAATTAATTATTATCAAAATAAATATCGATTTTCACTAACACTAATAATCCCAATACAATAGAAATATCAATTTTATCTTTAATCAACACGAACTTATTCATCATTAATATTATAACTCACAGTATTTAATAACCAGATCATTCTCAGGAAAGAGGGGGCTTTCCGATAAGGATTTCTCCCTATTGGCGCGTAATTAGGTGACCAAACTCCTTTTCTTGATAAAACTTTCTAGACATCGTCAATAATACAAATAATAATATGAATAACTTTGTCGTCTCAATTATTGATTTAATAATATAAAATATTATGCAGATGATATTGTGACAATAATTGAATCAATAATATGAGAGATATTATGCAGCAATTACTGTAGCAATAATTGAGTATAACTGAGTGACTTCTCACGTAAGCATCAATAATCAATATCGTGTGCTTCTATGCAACTACGCGTATTACTGTACTTTTACCATTGGGTAGTTAAACAGTTTAACAGTAAAACTTTCGCCGTTATTTTCATAAAAAATTATTTCAGTCGTTTTTTAACTCCAACAGTAATTTCGTTGTGGGGTCCACAAATGATTGCGTCGTTGTACGAATATTTCCTGTTAAAACGAATATTCTCTGACCAATCGAATATTTTTTGACACAACGAATATTTTATATCAACTTACTTTACAAAATTTTTAAATATCACCCTTAACTTTTACCTTTATCAATTTAACCATTTACTAAATAGAATAATAATTATAAAAAAATTGAATACTTTCATTTCATAAAATTCGGGGTCTTACACTGCCAACTTGCCCTGACACCAGCTGATTACAGGCAGCTTACCTGTTAATCCCATCGTCGTTTGCCACCCTTGCTGGATCATGTCTAATCCCCATTAATTAAAAGCAGAGATAACAATCAAAGTCTATCTATCTAATCATCACTGGTCAAAGTCCAAATAGAACCATATTTGCATAATGGTCTGGCCCAATACTTTCAAGACCCCAATAGAGGTGGCCCAATATGTTTAAAGTATCATGGCCCAACAAGACTATTAAAGGGTTGTTTATTTATTTCTGAATGAGTTTGAATCTGACCAAATAAGTAATTCAGATTGTTTGTTTAACAATTTTTAAACTCTAAATGAATCTGAATGTGTCCAAAGGATTCATCCAAAAAATTATAATTGAATGAGTAAGAAGTAGTATTAAATGATATTTTTACTTGTGTACTCTCATATACCATTAAAATTTACATTCAATATCCATCTTATTTACTATTGTAAACAAAATTTATTATGTACAAATTATGTTTGATTTTTCCTTAAAAATTGGTCAATAACTAATTTAATGAATGTTGTTGTAGTCTTTTGTTATTTTATATATTATATAATATTATTATGGTAATATGACCATACACAGCCGTATGTTTTATTTATGCACAGTCTGTCAAAACTACGTAATTTTGACAGACTGTACACAAATAAAACATACGCAACTATGTATGACCATTATTCTCATATTGTTAATATTTTTTAGTATTTTATTCCTAATATTATATTACTAATAATATACTCTATCAAAAATTGTTCAAAAGTTTATATTTAATTTTTCTTAGATAACATTATTTATTTATAATTATAATTTTATAATAAATTTATTCATAATAATCCATAAATTTAAAATAAAATAATATACATAATAAAATATTTTTAAAAATTTTTTATCAAACACATCATTTTATTTCTATTTAAATCTGAATGGATCGTTTAATTTAATTTATCAAACCACCGACAACCAACCTTAATGGATTTTAAAATCCAGTTTTGTCTCTGATGACAAGACATCCAAATCCATGGCCAGTAATGTATTCCTTCCTTGTATGCTTAGAAAAAACACCGAGGTAACCAGAGAGTGAGTTTGGGCAAGCTTTAGTATTATAATAATAATAATAATAATAATAATAATAATAATCAATAGTAAAATATATATTTATGGTCCGACATGCCTCCGTGATTTAAATAAATTATCATTAAAATATTTAATATCAGGTAATTTGATACTCTTAATATTATTCTAACAAAATGCATTAAAAGATGTAATTATATAGGATTATGAGATTGGTTCGAAAGAATTATGACAACAAAAAAATTAATTAATAAATTCTCAATAAAAAATTATTATTTTCCATTTTAATTTACATGGAAAATTAGAATAATAAAAAACAGGAGTCATTACGCCACTAAAATGTTTGTATTTTTAACAGCCGAGTCAATGGATCCGGTCGTTACTGATATTGTATATACGTACACGCCTAATAGTAAATGGATGTCGTAAATGGCAAAGTTCAAATATAAACAATTAATTATAGGAAATTATTAAATTCATAATATTTTTTGTTATTTTCACAATAAAAATGTCGCTGTAGATATATAGCGATGGTGAAAACTGTAGCTATAGGATCTATATCGACATTTTTGTTGTAAAAATAACATTTTCTGTTGTGGATTTAACCGTTTTCTTAATTATATTCTATCCAAATAAAGAAAACGTTACAATGAAGATAATAATGTCTATTTTATTTTATAGAATTACAAAAAAAAAAACGAAAAAGAAGGACAAATTATACTAGTTGTCATTTGAAGACCGATGTTATTCCATAAAATTTCCAATTCTACTATTATTTTTTCAATATATATATATATAGAGAGAGAGAGAGGCGGGGAGAGAGGATCAGGTCCGAACTCTCGGACCTGATTAAAATACGGATCCAAATTTTTATTTATTTTTTTTTGGTTTTTTTTTAAACAACTAAAAAAAATTTAATATTTATGGAACTGAAATTTTTTCATAATACAGTGTTTTGGGTGTGATTTGGATACATATAACAAAATATGTCTGTACAAAATATTGTATTATGGAAAAATTTCAGTTCCATAAAATATTAATTTTTTGCAATTGTTTAAAAAAAAGTAAAAAAAAAATAAGTCCGGACAGTACTAAAATCCAAGAGTCCGGACCGAAACAGGACTATATATATATATATATATATATATATATATATATATAAACAATTATCAGTTCTAGTTCAAAAACATTATCTTCATCACTCGTTAATATGATTAATAAATTTAAGAACGCTGTGTTATTTTATATTATTATTAAAAATAAATTCTTTATGTGGAATAAAAGAATTTGATAAAGACGACAATTTTGGGAAACAGGTGGAGTGTGAGTAAACAAATTATTTTACTTGGAGTTTATTAATATTAGGTGAATTCCATTTTTGGCCTACTTTGTTTGGCAAGTTTTGTCTTGTCTTCATGTTACAAATACAAAATTCATGATTAAAACCAAAAGATATACAAATGCACGGGCAGTAAGTATTCCAGATATGCTTAGAAAAAGCACCCTTTCTAATACTAATTTAAGGAAAATGATTTAAATAAAAATATGTCAAGATCAGCTGCACTTATTTAATTCCATGTTTTTGTTTTCCCTTTAATTAAACATAAAAAATTTCAATTTTGCTATAAATTTTTTATGTCAAATTACAATTATAAAATATATCAATACATATAATTGTACTTGTAACTCACCATATTCCATATCTCTAAAAACAAAATTACAATTAGTGCTTTTACAAGAAAGAATCCAGTACATATATTCGCAATATTTATTATTTCCCATTTCAATTTGCATAGAAAACTATAATTAAAAAATGAAATAAAAACTAAGACATTAACTAGGGTCAGGGTGATCAAAAAATACAAAACTTGAACTCTGGCCAGAATAAGCTTATAACTTTCTTAACTAACAAATTGCTCCAATTAAAGATCCATCATAATAATAGAAATACAAACAATTTCAAAACACAAGTACAGAGAAAACATCATTGAATCTTTCAAGTTCAAACTGAAAGTTGCTCATAGCAAACAGAGACCTAATCAAACAGGCTGAAACCCAAGTCATCATCAGATTCATCGGCAGGCTCTTCCTTTTTCTCTTCCTCGACGGCAGCAGCTGGAGCAGTACCAGAATCAGCAGCTGCTGTTGGGGCAATGACAGCTGCAAACTTGCTAGGATCCTGCATTATTAAGCCCACAAAGAAATATATAAGTTTTATGGAAAGAAGAAAAATATAAGGGTAGTTGCTTTCAATAGGAAATATTAGCACACACTAATAGTACATACCGCAAGGTACTCTTTAACTTTATCAGCCTGTGGGAAGGAATACTCTGTTTCAAGAGCAATAGACAAAACATTTTTGTAGGCATTAATGAACATATGGGGTGCAGCTGCCAGGGTTGGGTATGAGAGTGCCAATGATAGGGAAGTGACCATGGAAACTCCCACAGAGAACTTCCCAACCAGATCATCTTCAGTCAGGTCAAGCACCTCTGGGCTGAAAACGGATCCATTGTCATAAACAGACAGGACAATAAGACCATAAGAGAAGGGCCTGATCCCAAGTTTTGCAAGCAGAGCAGCCTCAGAGGAACCGACTTTGTCACCTTTCTTGATAAGCTCAACTGGGGTGATAATTTCCACAGTACCCTTGTTAATCTTAGTCGGAATGTTGAGCACCTGAAGGATAATATTGTAATAGTAAGAAATAAATGTTTGAAAACACCAGAAAGGTATACACGGTAGCATGAAGACAAATACCTGGAAGAAGGATGTCTGAGAGGGGTCAAGGCCAGTGTTGCCTGGTGGCACAACAACATCAACTGGAGCTACCAAACCAACACGAGCAGGAGCTCCAACCTGATAACAGCCAGATAATTAGCTCAAAATCAACTTTCGCGTAGTACTCAACAACAGCAGGTTAGAAAACTGAAATGTGGGAAAAGTTTAAATGTCTAGACACCCATAGTCCTTCATAACAACTTTCATGTTTATTACAATTTTGAAGTGCCAAAATGTCGGTAAAAATATGAATAGCACATGATTTCAAATCACTTCAAGAAGGTCAAAGTTTGTAACTGTAGTAGGTCAGTCTAACTGAAAAATGTCAATATCTTGTAATTTTCCTTAAATTACAAAGTTTAGCTTGCAGTTTTCAGGACATAAAAGATGATGAATTGATATTTATTCTACATGTGCTGGGGAATAAACAAAACAACATAAAAGTGAAGTTATAAATGGTGTTTCCACAACTTTAGAAACACCCTTCTTTCTTAAAGAACCTTTCTTCGCAAAAATATAATACTTAAACACTTGCAAAGCCTATGCTCCACCTAATAGACTTGCATAATCTCCTGAGGTGGAATTCATCGATTACTTGTTGAAAAGTAGAATAAGTGATTGAGGTTCAAAACAGGTATTCTCATTGGAGAATATTTTCACAAAAAAAGAAAAAGAAAAAGAAAAAGTATATACCTTTCTCTAAATCAATGTTTTGTGTACATAGAACACTAATCATTCATAAATCTGAAAGAATAATGAAAAAAAACTAGCAATTTATATGCAACTCACTTCAGTCTTCCAAATTTAATTAATGGGCCGTGACTGTGAGTCTACTACATCTCCCAATCTAATCTCTACAAAAATAACTCCTATAGCATTTACATTGTCACCATTAATTACTAACAAAGATACTACTTAAACAAAGCAAAACTGTAATTTTTAACACATCCCCAAACACAGACAAAAAATACAATAGCAAAAGCTTAAAAATGGTGTCTTTCCAACTTCACCTTGTACTTGGCGACCTCTTCACTCACTTCCTTTAAATCACCCTTAGTAAAGATCAGCCCAACGTTACCCTAAATTCCAAAACAATGACAAAAAACGGGAGCAAAATAAGTCATATGAACAATTATAATTACGAATTAATCCCACATGCAAACATTTCAATCTTACATTTTCCTAAAATAAATACTTACAACAAGTAGAGGAATGATATTGAGGAAAGCCTGGTTACCGGTCTTCTCAGCATGAATCCTAACAGACCTCTTCATCATAGTATTTTTCCCCATCAGAACAACCGAATCGCCCCGAAGACCTTTTCGGATGTTCTGCAACTGATTCGACCCGACATTATCAGCCGCTGCAACGAGGATCTGACTGTACTCATCGAGAAGCTGGCAGAGCTTCGAATCGTATGCGATCTTCTTGTCAGCCTTAGATAATTTCGGTGCCATTGATACAACTATGTGAAACAACTCCGTTTATATAAATGTATTAAAGAATAAACCCTAGAAGTGAACGAAAGAGATAAAAAATAAGGGCCAAGACGAAGCTACGGCTTTGCCAAGGCGGACAGCGGCGGCGCCGTCACTTTAACCTCTCCTATTCAGATTACAGGTTTTTGGTTTTTGCAGGAAAATAAACCCTGACGCCTAGTTTACCGTGAAGAGTGAGAAATGGAGGTTTTGTTGTATTTATACCAAGAGAGTGAATATGGGTCTAAATCGGACGACCTTTGTAAATTGTAATTTATTCTTCAACAGGGCTTGGTAATTTGGATTTTGGGCTAATTGTTTTGTTTGGGCTTCTAGTATTATATCCTTGGATAGTTGGACTCGGTAGTTGGGTATATATATATATATATATATATATATATATATATATATATATATATATATATATATATATATATATACAGTCCATTTCTTAAGCTCACATTTATTGAGCTCACCTCGAGCTCACCCTGCTTTTTTTTTTTTTTTGTAAAAAAAAACATAACTAATAAAAAATGTATAATAATTTTTGGAATTGAAAGTTTTTTAAAAAAAAAGTGTTTTGGGTGTGATTTAGGTACATATAACAAAACAGTGTTGTATGATCTTAAGCTCAATAAGGGTGAGCTTAAGATCCTTGCTATATATATATATATATATATATATATATATATATATATATATATATACTGCATCTTTTTTTTGGGTACAAAATATGTGAGTTATGTAAATATTAAGCTCTATCGATATCATATATTTTGTCCACAATAATCACACATATTTGAAGAAATTCGGGTCAAATTTAGGGGGTATTTGATAAAAACTGAATGAATCTGAATCTGAATCTGAATGAGCTGAATCTGAATCTGAATGAGTTGAATCTGAATTTGAATGAAAAAAACTGTTTAATAATTGACATGTCTGAAAAATTTGAATGACAAAACTTTATTATTTTACCCTTTTGATAAAAATTCAAAATTGTTGTAAATTTATTTAATATTACTTAATATAATAGTTACTATTTTTTTAAAAAAAAAAATTTTTACTTCATTCAGCTGCTCATTCAGCCATTCAGCTCAAAAAATCTGACTTAGCCATTCAGCTCGTCCATCTTATCGATTCAGCCATTCAGACCAAAACAAACAAACTGACCGATTCAGCCATTCAGATTCAGCTTCATTTAGCTCTAAACAAACAGCCCCTTAGAACATCTCCAACAGTCTCTTCAACCACTTTGGAATACTCAAATAGGTGAGTCACATTAGAAAAATTATTTCCAACCTTAGTCATCAAATCTGCAACCTCATTCTCTCTGTTCAAATATGCAACTTCATTCTCTTTCTTCAAACAAACTATTTACAAAAGGCTAAAAAAATTTATTTTGTTTGATGGGTTTGATGTACAGCTCAATGAATTGAAGAGACCGATGAGGCACAAAATATAAAAATAGTAAATAATGTTATTCAAATTATCACGTAGGGCAACAAACTTCAATTTAAAGAGTTTTTTTACAACTATTATTGACGATACTCTTATATAAAATGTAAAATTCTCGTCAATCATTTGTTGTAATAAATACATAGTTTGATTAAAGTTTTGAGATTTATAAATGAATTTTTGGAGTTCAAATACATTTTAGAATTGGGTTAAATATACTTTTATTCATTCTACTAGGGGTCGGTTTACAAATATATCATCGAACTGATTTGTTTTACATTCGACTCATTGAACTATAATTTTTTTACAAACTGTTACCAATTCTGTTAAATTGTTTGACTTTGGACGGAAAAATTACATGAGATGCCACGTGAGAAAGAGAAAACTTACTTGTCACACATTTTTCTTTCTAACATGCCTAGATGGAAACTTTTATAAATTTAATGCTAAATTAATCAAAATCAAGTAAATAAAATAATTCACTCAAAATAAAAGTACAATAAAATTAAAATTTTTAAAATTTATTTTAATCATTAATATTTTTTGGTATGATAAAACTTTGATATTATAACATACAAAAAAATCTTTTTTTTAATATGGTACAATTTTAAATAAATTATATAAATTACACATAAATATGTAATTTTCTTTTAATTTAAATAATTGGCTAAATTCATTAATTTTATTAACCTCTCTTCAGATAAAACTAAAATTAGTAATATAACATATAAATGTCTGACATGTTATATTACTAATTTTGTCATAATACCTTCAATATTAATACTGAAAAATTATTAATATTTTTTTAAAACAAATTTGTATTTTTATTGTATTCAGATATATTACATATATTATTAAAATAAGAGAAACTTGGATAAATTTTGAATTTGAATAATGTCTTTAAAATTATTCATCAACAAATCCTTCAAACATCAATTATTATTATTATCATCATCATCATCATCATCATCATCATCATCATCATCATCATCATCATCATTATTATTATTATTATTATTATTATCTCTCTCTTTTTTTCTTAAAAATTGTGAGACCCCAGATTTTATGAATAAATATTTAATTTTTCTCGAAATAATTTTTTTTATATTATGGTGTGGATTTGATATAATAGTCATGGGTAGTATTTATAAATTTTACAAAGTATGCAAGTTGTCATATTATATTCGATTGGTCGGGGAATATTCTTTTTGTCGGAGAATATCCGTACGACGGTACAATCATTGGTGGACCCCACAACGGAATTATTGTCGGATTGAGAAAATGACAAAAATACTTTATAAAAATAACGGCGAAAGTTTTACCGTTGATACTGTTGAACTACTCGGTAGTAAAAGTACAGTAATACGCGTTGTTGCATAGTAACACACGGTATTGATTATTGATATTTATGTGAGAAGTCGCTCAGTTTGATTCAATTATTGTTGATTAATAATATGAGTTATTATAACGATAATGACGTTTTGTTTTATTCGTATTATTAACGTAATAAAACAGAAACATCTTTTTATATAAAACAAAATACTTTATTAAAGTTATTCTATAAATAGAATATATTATATTTTATTATGCATAGTGTTTTGCATAGTGTTGCATAGTGTTTGCATAGTAAAAATCTTTTTATATAAATAGAATATATTATATTTTATTTAAAAGATTTTTCTTTAAATATGGACCGTTAGATTAAAGTAAATCAATCTGGACCGTTCATGGATTAGTTACTATGCATTCCATTTTCCTATAAATAGAAGCTCATTCCTTCATTATTTTCTTACGAATTCACTGAACTCTAGAGAGAGAAACTATAGAGAGAGACTATATAGAGATAGAAGAAAAGTTTCTGCTACTTCACTACTCTTATATCCAGTTCTTTTACGGTAAGGGATATTATTCTTTTGTATTCAAGAAGAGAACTTCTGTTATTCCATTTCTTGATTATTCTGTTGGAATAACCTGTATATGCGGAATACCCTATACTTGGTGACATTCTTCTATTATTCTGTCATTGTTATTCCGTTGGAACATCCTGTCTGTGCTTTACGCCGGACCTGGTTCCATCTTTATTATTCCGTCTTTATTATTCTGTTGGAATATCATGTCTGCGTGTTTTACACCGGACCTGGTTCCGTCTTTATTATTCCGTCTTTATTATTCTGTTGGAATATCCTGTCTGTGTGTTTTACACCGGACCTAGTTCCGTCTTTATTATTCTGTTGGAATATCCTGTCGGTGTGATTTTCACCTGACCTGGTTCCATTATTATTATTCTGTTAGAATAACCTGCCTATGCGAAGTACCGCATGCATGGTGATTTCTGTTGTTATTCTATTTCTTATTATTCTTAGTTGGTTAAAATTTTGACTTCTATACTCCATGAAATTAGTGGAATATCCTTGATATTTGCGCTTCATCCAGTATTTTTCATGAAAATATTTTTCTGATTGAATTTTACTCTACAAAGCAGTATCATGTTGACAATTTGGACGTTATTAATTCCTGGATAAATTAATTCTTGAACTTGTTTTATTGAATTCTTATATCATTGTCATCATCCTCATGTTTATATATGTTGAAAGTCATCTGTGGCCTGTAGGGCATAGATGGACTTGGTGTGATTATGACCAGGGATTATTCGGTATAATCATGACCGTAATGTTACAAATGATGTGGTAAACGTCCTCATTGGTCCGTAGTGCATTGATGGACAGTTGTTGGCATGATCATGACCATTGATGAATACATAAATTTCCTTGGCCCGTAGTGCATGGAATTTGTGGTCGTGACCCTAACGAATATCCTTGGCCGTAGTGCAGGGATGATGTGAATTATTTATTAAGCTGAGTCTCAGCGATAAAAGTGATGAAAATTTTTTTAAATCATAAAAGATAGTAGAGTTTATTTTCTACTTGACTCTTTTAATGGATTGCTTGTTCCGCTGCAGTTAAACTTGATGTCTATTATATTTTATCAGTTTAACATTGTTGAAGACTAATGATAATTTATTCTGCATTATCTTAGTCATAATATTTCTTACTGGGCTAGTTGAGCTCACCCTTTCTTTCACTGTTCTCTTCAGGAAATGAGAACGTAGCTGGGGCAAGTCGGGGAACGGAGTGATGACCCGAATGATAGTATTAGTTAGTAGTCCTCACTATTCTATGTAATAGTGTGTTAATAAATGTAATGAGGACTCCTTTTGAGTATGAATACTCTCTAGAAGATAATATTTGTATTCAAACTCACAGTTTATGTTTTGTCGTATTGTACACGACAGTTGTATTAGTAAGTTGTATTTGATTTCTGTACTTTGTATCTGACGACCCAAGATGGGTGATGTATACCTAATTTTGGGGGCGTCACAGTTGGTATCAGAGCTTAGGGATATGATCCCTGGCTAGGATGTGAGAATAGAACTAGGAGGGGAGAGACGGGGAATTCTTTCGCTAGTATGACCTACCTAAGTTTATTTGGTATTTAATTGGTCGGTCAAAGTATATGGATAATATGTTATATGTTAATTAACCCTTGTTTTGTTGCAGTATTTGCAAATGGCATCTGAATATGTTGAGATAAACAATGAAGCACATGAGACCATTGAATCACCAACGATCAATGCTCAGGATAATGTGCAACCAGAGGACAATAATCCTAATAAAAATAATAACACCGATGAAATGGTGAATGATGGGATGGTCAGAGACTTTATGCAATTCATGCAACAACAAAATAACTCTCGGACGGTCACCGCTAAGCAGTTCAAGGAGCAATTCATGCAACAACGGGCGAGAGCGGCTCCTATCCAAAATGAAGGAGGAAACAATGATAACCCACGGTTGGTCACCGCTAAGCAATTCAAGGAGCTAGGACCACCGGAGTTTTTGGAAAAGCCAGAACCACTTAAGGCGGAGACGTGGTTAAAGCAGATCACCAAGATATTTGATGTCTTGGGATGCTCTGAGGAGCAAAAGGTTCCCTTTGCCACCTTTATGTTGCGTGAAGAGGCAGATTACTGGTGGGAATATGTAAAACGTACCCAGCCTGACGCGAGAAGTTCCAAGAACTGTTCAATGACAAGTACTTTTTCGAAAGTATTCGTCACATGAAGGAGGTGGAATTTATCAAGTTGGAGTAAAACAACATGACCGTGTCGCAGTACGAAGCCAAGTTTGCCGAGTTGTCCCGATTTGCGTCCCACTTGGTGGATAATGAAGAGAGAATAACGCGGATGTTTTTAAGTGGTTTGAAACCGGAGATACGTCAATATCTTATTTCTCATAAACTGTGTCTGTATTCAGATGTTGTAAATAGGGCTCAATTAGTAGAACGCGATAACGAGTCAACGCAACCAAAAGAGAGCAGTCGGAAAAATGATAATACTGGTGATAACAGTCATCAAAGCGGTGACAATAAGCATGGAGGGAATCAACATGCCAGAAATGGTAACCACTTCAATGGTAATCATGGTCAAAACAATAAGAATGTACATTTCAAGAAGAGAAAATTCAACAATGATGGAAAGACGTCAGCACCAGCACCCGTTGTTAAGGAAGGAGAACGACCACCTATCATATGCTTCAAATGCGGAGGGGAGGGACACATCAGTCCAAACTGCGCGATGCCATCCAAAGCATGCTATAATTGTGGAAGAGAAGGTCACTTAGCCCGATTTTGTCGTTCACCGAAGACAAGTTCAGATAGGATGAAGGCACCAAAGACCGTCCCAGAAAAGCCAAAGCCAGTAGTTTAAGAGAGAGCGTTTTTTTCGTGACGAGGAACCTGAATAAAATTATCACGGGTATGTTAATCATAAACTCTTGCGAAGTCTATACCGTGTTAGATACCGGTTCTACTCACTCTTTTATTTCACCTAGTTGTGTTCAATGTTTGAACTTAACTTTAGAGAAATTAGACTTTGATTTATCTGTTGAAATTCTGTTGGGAGAAACCTTTGTTACCTCCACTATTTATAAATCTTGTTCAAATCAACACTTTCACGTTACCTATTGATCTTATCTCTTTGAAAATACTTGCATTGATGTGATTTTTTGAAACGATTGGTTAACTGCTCATTATGCTTTTCGTAAGGTTGTTAGCTTTCATATTCCTAACCAACCTATTATGCGAATTCAAGTAACCAAATCACTAAAGTAAATCATTGTCATATCAAGCCATAAGTAAAAATCCCCGTTCCTTTCGTTGTTGACTTCCTGGTGTGGAATGCACCGAAGCTAGACTTTCCGTAGGAGACGTTGTAAATGACGATGGCAAGTTGATAGGTATCAATGTGACGTGTTATCCAAGTCTTGGATGAGGGTCACAGTTTTGAACGATATTTCTATTGTTAATAAATTTCTTGACGTATTCTTGAAGACCTCTTAGCCTACCCCAGAGCGTAAAATTGAATTTTGTATTGACCCCAGTACAAAACCCATTTCTTAAACCCTCAAATATTTCTTCAACTAAAACAAACGTATTATGCGCCAAAGACGTTGGCTCGAGCTATTGAAGATTACGATTGTACCATTCAATAACATCGTAGAAAAGCGAACGTGGTAGCTGACGCATTGTGTAGAAGATCATATACGGTTACAAGTACGAATATACGAACCCACGTGAAGATAACGAATATACGATTAAAATTGACTTTAATCGATAAATTTAAAGCCGCTCAAGCTACATACTCAGAGCTGATAAATGTGAAGAAGAAGGTTCAAGAGGGCGTTATTCTAGAAGCAAGAATCGACGAAGAAAGGAAATCTCAACTCTCGATTTAATTGGCCCATTTGAAATCCTCGATGAAGTAGGAACTGTGGCCTATAGACTCGTTTTACCACCAAGTATGTTGCATGTTCAGAACATTATTTTTACGTATCGATGTTACGTAAATATGTGGACGACCCGAACAACATTATTAATTTAGAACCGGACGAGATAGCGAAAGATTTAACGTATTAGGAGATACGTGTTAACATCTTGGATAAGAAGGATCATATTCGATGTTTAAAGGTTATACCTCAAGAGTTAGAATTTGAAGTGAAGTCAAGGTATCCTCACATGTTCGGCATACCAAGTACGTACGTAAATTTCGAGGGCGAAATTCCATAAGGAGGGGATATTGTGAGACCCCAGATTTTATGAATAAATATTTAATTTTTCTCGAAATAATTTTTTTTATATTATGGTGTGGATTTGATATAATAGTTATGGGTAGTATTTATAAATTTTGCAAAGTATGCAAGTTGTCATATTATATTCGATTGGTCGGGGAATATTCTTTTTGTCGAAGAATATCCGTACGACGGTACAATCATTGGTGGACCCCACAACGGAATTATTGTCGGATTGAGAAAACGACAAAAATACTTTATAAAAATAACGGCGAAAGTTTTACCGTTGATACTGTTGAACTACTCGGTAGTAAAAGTACAGTAATACGCGTTGTTGCATAGTAGCACACGGTATTGATTATTGATATTTATGTGAGAAGTCGCTCAGTTTGATTCAATTATTGTTGATTAATAATATGAGTTATTATAACGATAATGACGTTTTGTTTTATTCGTATTATTAACGTAATAAAACAGAAACATCTTTTTATATAAAACAAAATACTTTATTAAAGTTATTCTATAAATAGAATATATTATATTTTATTATGCATAGTGTTGCATAGTGTTTTGCATAGTGTTGCATAGTATTTGCATAGTAAAAATCTTTTTATATAAATAGAATATATTATATTTTATTTAAAAGATTTTTCTTTAAATATGGACCGTTAGATTAAAGTAAATCAATCTGGACCGTTCATGGATTAGTTACTATGCATTCCATTTTCCTATAAATAGAAGCTCATTCCTTCATTATTTTCTTACGAATTCACTGAACTCTAGAGAGAGAAACTATAGAGAGAGACTATATAGAGATAGAAGAAAAGTTTCTGCTACTTCACTACTCTTATATCCAGTTCTTTTACGGTAAGGGATATTATTCTTTTGTATTCAAGAAGAGAACTTCTGTTATTCCATTTCTTGATTATTCTGTTGGAATAACCTGTATATGCGGAATACCCTATACTTGGTGACATTCTTCTATTATTCTGTCATTGTTATTCCGTTGGAACATCCTGTCTGTGCTTTACGCCGGACCTGGTTCCGTCTTTATTATTCCGTCTTTATTATTCTGTTGGAATATCATGTCTGTGTGTTTTACACCGGACCTGGTTCCGTCTTTATTATTCCGTCTTTATTATTCTGTTGGAATATCCTGTCTGTGTGTTTTACACCGGACCTGGTTCCGTCTTTATTATTCTGTTGGAACATCCTGTCGGTGTGATTTTCACCTGACCTGGTTCCATTATTATTATTCTGTTAGAATAACCCGCCTATGCGAAGTACCGCATGCATGGTGATTTCTGTTGTTATTCTATTTCTTATTATTCTTAGTTGGTTAAAATTTTGACTTCTATACTCCATGAAATTAGTGGAATATCCTTGATATTTGCGCTTCATCCAGTATTTTTCATGAAAATATTTTTCTGATTGAATTTTACTCTACAAAGCAGTATCATGTTGACAATTTGGACATTATTAATTCCTGGATAAATTAATTCTTGAACTTGTTTTATTGAATTCTTATATCATTGTCATCATCCTCATGTTTATATATGTTGAAAGTCATCTGTGGCCTGTAGGGCATAGATGGACTTGGTGTGATTATGACCAGGGATTATTCGGTATAATCATGACCGTAATGTTACAAATGATGTGGTAAAAGTCCTCATTGGTCCGTAGTGCATTGATGGACAGTTGTTGGCATGATCATGACCATTGATGAATACACAAATTTCTTTGGCCCGTAGTGTATAGAATTTGTGGTCGTGACCCTAACGAATATCCTTAGCCGTAGTGCAGGGATGATGTGAATTATTTATTAAGCTGAGTCTCAGCGATAAAAGTGATGAAAAATTTTTTAAATCATAAAAGATAGTAGAGTTTATTTTCTACTTGACTCTTTTAATGGATTGCTTGTTCCGCTGCAGTTAAACTTGATGTCTATTATATTTTATCAGTTTAACATTGTTGAAGACTAATGATAATTTATTCTGCATTATCTTAGTCATAATATTTCTTACTGAGCTAGTTGAGCTCACCCTTTCTTTCACTGTTCTCTTCAGGAAATGAGAACGTAGCTGGGGCAAGTCGGGGAACGGAGTGATGGTCCGAATGATAGTATTAGTTAGTAGTCCTCACTATTCTATGTAATAGTGTGTTAATAAATGTAATGAGGACTCCTTTTGAGTATGAATACTCTCTAGAAGATAATATTTGTATTCAAACTCACAGTTTATATTTTGCCGTATTGTACACGACAGTTGTATTAGTAAGTTGTATTTGATTTCTGTACTTTGTATCTGACGACCCAAGATGGGTGATGTATACCTAATTTTGGGGGCGTCACAAAAATCCTAAATGTCATCAACAAACCCATATTCAGTAACACAGAATTGCTCATCCCCAAATTCAGTAACAATGTTCCGAAGAGCACACGAAGAAGAACTCCTTCATCAGCACAAGAATGAAATTACCGACGCAAACAACCACTCCACTGCTGTGAAACCCCCGATTTTATGAATAAAGATTTAATTTTTTCGAAATATTTTTTTAAATATTATGGTGTGAATTTGAGATAATGTTATAGTTGTAGGTAGTATTTATAAATTTTACAAAGTATGCAAGTTGTTGTATTATATTCGATTGGTCGGGGAATATTATTTTTGTCGGGGAATATTCGTACGACGACACAATTATTGGTGGACCCCACAACGGAATTATTGTCGGATTGAGAAAACGACAAAAATATTTTATGAAAATAACGGCGGAAGTTTTACCGTTAATACTGTTGAACTACTCGGTAGTAAAAGTACAGTAATACAGGTGGTTGCATATTAGCATACGGTATTGATTATTGAGGCTTACGTGATAAGTCACTCAGTTTTATTCTATTGGTATTATTAATATAATAAAACGGAAAAACTTTTTATATAAAACAGAATACTTTTATAAAGTTATTCGTTTTATTAGGCTAATAGTAAAATCTTTTTATATAAAACAGAGTACTTTTATAAAGTTATCTGTTTTATTAGACAATAATTAGAATATATGATATTTTATTATGCATAGTATTTGTATAGTGTCTGCATAGTGTTTGCATAGTAAAATTTTTTATAAAGTTATTCGTTTTATTAGATTATAAATAAAATATATTATATTTTATTTAAAAGATTTTACTTTAAATATGGACCGTCAGATTAAAGTAAATCAATCTGGACCGTTCGTGAATTAGTTATTATGCAGTCCATTCTTCTATAAATAGAAGCTCATTCCTTCATTATTTCTTACGAATTTACTGCAACTCTAGATAGAGAAACTATAGAGAGAGTTCTTCTTCTATAATCTTGAGCGTATTTATTTAGAGTTTAAGAAAGCTTTGAGTGTAGTGCAAGTTTTCTTCGAGTATATCCTCGCCCTACCAATCGGAATACTCTTCTTTCAAAGGTAAGGAATATTATTTGTTGTACCCGTAAGGGGTATTATTTCTTTTGTATTCATGAAGAGAACTTCTGTTATTCCATTCTTTATTATTTTGTTGGAATAACATGTATACGCGGACTACCCTATACTTGGTGAAATTCTTCTGTTATTCCATTCTTTATTATTCTGCTGGAATAACCAGTATACGCGGACTACCCTATACTTGGTGACATTCTTCTATTATTTCGTCTTTATTATTATTCTGTTGGAATATCCTGTCTGTGCGTTTTACGCCGGACCTGGTTCCATTCTTTATTATTCTGTTGGAATATGTTGTCTGTGCGTTTTACGCCGGACCTAGTTCCGTTATTTATTATTATGTTGGAATAACCTGCCTGTGCGATCTATCGCATGCATGGTAATTTCTTTTGTTATTCCATTCTTTATTATACTCAGTTGGTTAAAACTTTGACTTCTATACTCCATGAAATTAGTGGAATATCCTTGATATTTACGCTTCATCCAATATCTTTTCATGTAAATATTCTTCTGAGCATTCTTAAATTTTACTCTACAAAGCAGTATTATATTAACAATTTGGACATTATCAGTTCCTAGATAAATTAATTCTTGAACTTGTTTTATTGAATTCTTATATCATTGTCATCATCCTCATGCTTATATTATGTTGAAAGTCATATGTGGCCTGTAGTGCATAGATGGACTTGGTATGATTATGACCAGGGATTATTCGGTATAATCATAACCGTAATATTACAAATGATGTGGAAAAAGTCCTCATTGGCCCGTAATTCATTGATGGACAGTTTTTGGTATGATTATGACTATGAATTCTCTTTGGCCGTAGTGCAGAGATGAATTGTTTTATGGCATGATCAGGACCGTTGATGCAAACATGATTATCTTTAGCCGTAGTGCATGGATAATTCGTGGCCGTAATACTAAATAATATCATTGACCGTAGTGCAGGGGTGATTCGATGATGTGGATTATTTATTAAGCTGAGTCTCAGCGAAAAAAGTCATGAAAAACCTTTTAAATCATAAAAGATAGTAGATTTTATTCTCTACTTGACTCTTTTAATGGATTGCTTGATTCGCTGCAGTTAAACTTGATGTTTATTGTATTTTATCAGTTTAACATTGTTTAAGACTAATGATAATTTATTTTGCATTATCTTAGTCATAATATTTCTTACTGGGCTAGTTGAGCTCACCCTTTCTTTCACTGTTCTCTTCAGGAAATGAGAATATAGTTGGGACGAGTCAGGAAACAGAGTGATGGACCAGATGATAGCATTAGTAGTCCTCACTATTCTATGTAATAGTGTGATAATAATTGTAATAAGGATTCCTTTTGAGTTTGTATACTCTCTAGTAGACAATATTTGTATTCAAACTCACAGTTTATGTTTTATCGTATTATACACGACAGTTGTATTATAAGTTGTATTTGAATTCTGTATCATGTATCTGGCGACTCAAGATGGGTGATGTATACCTAATTTTGGGGGCGTCACAGTTGGTATCAAAACTTAGGGATATGATCCCTGGCTAGGATGTGAGAATAGAACTATGAGGGGAGAGACGGGTAATTCCTTTGCTAGTATGACCTACCTAAGTTTATTTGGTATTTAATTGGTCGGTCAGAGTATAGGGATAATATGTGATATGTTAATTAACCCTTGTTTTGTTGCAGTATTTCAAAATGGCATCTGAAAATGTTGAGATAAGCAATGGAGCACAGGAGACCGTTGAGTCTCCACAGATAAATAATCAGGACAATGTACAACATGATGGCGATAACCCTCCTGTAAACAACAACACTGATCAATTAACGAACGACGGTAAGTTTAGGAGTTTTTTAGAATTCATGCAACATCAGACGAAGGCGGCTCTTGTTCATAATGCAGGTAAAAATAATGGCAACCCACGGTTGGTAACCGCTAAACAGTTCAAGGAGCTGGGACCACCGGAGTTTATTGGAGAACCAAAACTACTTAAGGCGGAAACGTAGATAAAGCAGATCACCAAGATATTTGATGTCTTGGGATGTGTCGAGGAGCAAAAGGTTCCCTTTGCCACCTTTATGTTGCGTGAAGAGGCAGATCACTGGTGGGAATCTGTAAAGCGTACCCAGCCTGACGCATTCAAGATGTCTTGGGAGAAGTTCCAAGAGCTGTTCAATGACAAGTACTTTCTCGAAAGCATTCGTCACATGAAGGAGGTGGAATTTATCAAGTTAGAGCAAAACAACATGACCGTGTCACAGTACGAAACCAAGTTTGTCGAGTTGTCCCTATTTACATCCCACTTGGTTGATAATGAAGAGAGAATGACGCGGATGTTTTTAAGAGGTTTGAAGCCGGAGATACGTCGATATCTTATTTCTCATAAACTGTGTTTGTATTCAGATATTGTAAATATGGCTCAGTTAGTGGAGCGCGATAACGAGTCAACGCAACCAAAAGAGAACAGCTGGTAAAATGATAATATCGGTGATAACAGTCATCAAAGCGGTGACAATAAACATGGAGGGAATCAACATGCCAGAAATGGTAATCACTTTGGTGGTAATCATGGTCAAAGCAATAAGACATTTCAAGAAGAGGAGATTCAACAATGATGGAAAGACGTCAGCACCAGCACCCGTTGTTAAGGAAGGAGAACGACCACCTATCATATGCTTCAAATGCGGAGGGGAGGGGCACATCAGTCCAAACTGCGTGATGCCGTCCAAAGCATGTTATAATTGTAGAAGAGAAGGTCACTTAGCCTGTTGTTCACCGAAGATAAGTTCAGCTAGGATGGATGCACCTAAGGCCGTCCCAGAAAAGTCAAAGCCGGTAGTTTAAGAGAGAGCGTTTTTTTTTCGTGACAAGGAACCTGAATAAAATTATCACGGGTATGTTAGTCATAAACTCTTTTGAAGTCTATACCGTGTTAGATACCGGTTCTACTCACTCTTTTATTTCACCTAGTTGTGTTCAATGTTTCAACTTAACTCCGGAGAAGTTAGACTTTAATTTATCTGTTAAAATTCCATTGGGAGAAACCTTCGTTACCTCCACTATTTATAAATCTTGTTTGAAACACTTTCACGTTACCTGTCGATCGTATCTCTTTGAAAATACTTGCCTTTGATGTGATTTTAGGAATCGATTGGTTAACTACTCATCATATTTTTTTTGTAAGGTTCTTAGCTTTCATACTCCTAACCAACCTGTTATGTGAATTCAAAGTAACCAAACCACTAAAGTCAATCATTGTCATATCAAGCCATATGTAAAGAGCCCTAAGCCTTTATCTGGTGACTTCCTTGTGTGGAATGCACTAAAGCCAGACTTTCTGTAGGCGACGTCGTGAATGACGATGGCAAGTTGATATATATCAATATGACGTGCTATCCAAGTCTTGGGATGAGAGTCACAGTTTTGAACGATATTTCTATTGTTAATAAATTTTCTGACGTATTCTTGAAAACTTCTTAGCCTACCCCAGAGCGTGAAATCGAATTTTGTATTGACCCAGTACAAAACCCATTTCTTAAACCCTCAAATATTTCTTCAACCAAAACAAACGTATAATGTGCCAAAGACGTTGACTCGAGCTGTTGAAGATTACGATCGTACCATTCAATACCATCGTAGGAAAAGCGAACGTGGTAGCTGACGCGTTGAGTAGAAGAACGTATGCGAGTGAGATGTTGTTAACACAAAGACCCATTTCGTATAACTTATAAATGATGAATATAGAGTTAAAGACTCTAGGGACCCACGTGAAGATAACGAATATACGATTAGAATCGACTTTAATCGATAAAGTTAAAGCCGCTCAAGCTACATACTCAGAGCTGATGAATGTGAAGAAGAAGGTTCAAGAGGGCGTTATTCTAGAAGCAAGAATCGATGAAGAGAGGAAATCTCAACCCTCGATTTAATTGACCCATTTGAAATCCTCGATCGAGTAGGAACTGTGGCTTATAGACTCGTTTTTATCACTAAGTATGTCGCGTGTTCATAACATTTTTAACGTATTGATGTTACGTAAATATGTGGACGACCCGAACCACATTATTGATTTAGAACCGGACGAGATAGCGGATAATTTAACGTATGAAGATGTGCCTGTTAAAATCCTGGAATGTATTCAACACTCAAAGGTTATACCTCAAGATTTAGAATCTGACGAAGTGTACTCATCTGTTCGGCATACCAGGTACGTACGTAAATTTCGAGTGCGAAATTTCATAAAGAGGGGAGATTGTGAAACCCCAGATTTTATGAATAAAGATTTAATTTTTTCGAAATATTTTTTTAAATATTATGGTGTGAATTTGAGATAATGTTATAGTTGTGGATAGTATTTATAAATTTTACAAAGTATGCAAGTTATTGTATTATATTCGATTGGTCGAGAAATATTATTTTAGTCAGAAAATATTCGAACGACGACACAATTATTGGTGGACCCCACAACGGAATTATTGTCGGATTGAGAAAACGACAAAAATATTTTATGAAAATAACGGTGGAAGTTTTACCGTTAATACTGTTGAACTACTCGGTAATAAAAGTACAGTAATACATGTGGTTGCATATTAGCATACGGTATTGATTATTGAGGTTTACGTGATAAGTCACTCAGTTTTATTTTGTTGGTATTATTAATGTAATAAAACAGAAAAGCTTTTTATATAAAGTAGAATATTTTTATAAAGTTATTCGTTTTATTAGGCTAATAGTAAAATCTTTTTATATAAAACAGAATACTTTTATAAAGTTATCTGTTTTATTAGACAATAATTAGAATATATGATATTTTATTATGCATAGTATTTGCATAGTGCCTGCATATTGTTTGCATAGTAAAATCTTTTATAAAGTTATTCGTTTTATTAGATTATAAATAGAATATATTATATTTTATTTAAAAGATTTTGCTTTAAATATGGACTGTCAGATTAAAGTAAATCAATCTGGACCGTTCATAAATTAGTTACTATGCAGTTCATTCTTCTATAAATAGAAGCTCATTCCTTCATTATTTCTTACGAATTTACTGAAACTCTAGAGAGATAAACTATAGAGAGAGTTCTTCTTCTATAATCTTGAGCGTATTTATTTAGAGTTTAAGAAAGCTTTTAGCGTAGTGCAAGTTTTCTTCGAGTATATCATCGCCCTACGAGTCGGAATACTCTTATTTCAAGGGTAAGGGATATTATTTGTTGTACCCGTAAGGGGTATTATTTCTTTTGTATTCATGAAGAGAACTTATGTTATTCCATTCTTTATAATTCTATTGGAATAACATGTATACGCGGACTACCCTATACTTGGTGAAATTCTTATGTTATTTCATTCTTTATTATTCTGCTGGAATAACCAGTATACGCGGACTACCCTATACTTGGTGACATTCTTCTATTATTTCGTCTTTATTATTATTCTGTTGGAATATCCTGTCTGTGCGTTTTACGCCGGACCTGGTTCCATTCTTTATTATTCTGTTGGAATATCCTGTCTGTGCGTTTTACGCCGGACCTGGTTCCGTTATTTATTATTCTGTTGGAATAACCTGCCTGTGCGATCTATCGCATGCATGGTGATTTCTTTTGTTATTTCATTCTTTATTATACTCAGTTGGTTAAAACTTTGGCTTCTATACTCCATGAAATTAGTGAAATATCCTTGATATTTGCACTTCATCCAGTATCTTTTCATGTAAATATTCTTCTGAGCATTCTTGAATTTTACTCTACAAAGCAGTATCATGTGACGCCCCCAAAATAGGTATACAACACCCATTCTGAGTCGCCAAATACATGGTACAGAAAGCAAACTACAACTTCAATAATACAATTATCGTGCAAAATACGACAACACATACTGTGAGTTTAAATACAAATATTGTCTTCTGGACAATATCCACACTCAAATAAATCCTCATTACAATTATTCAAACACTATTTTACAGAAATAGTGAGGACTGCTAAAACATCTTTCTAGAACCATCACTCTATACCCCGACTAGATCATGCTATGTTCTCACCTCCTGAGAAGAAAAAATGGAACAAAAAGGAAAAGGGTGAGCTCAACTAGCCCAGTAAAGAATATTATGACTAAGATAATATACAACAAATTATCGTTAGTCTTCAATAGGGAAAAATCTGATAGAATATAATCGACAACAAGTTTTAGATCAACAACTGCAGCGAAAACAGCAAACCATTAGAAGAGTCAAGTAGAGAAAGAATTCTACTATCTTCTAAGATTTAAAAGTCCATCATCAATATTTTATCCCTATAACATCAATTAATAATCATCTTTATCCAAATATTCATCTTTGCACTACAGGCCAAAGATATTCATTTGTATTACCTGTCAGTCATGTTCATCTCAACACCTGTTCATCTTTGCACTACAGGCCAAAGATATTCATCAAGTAATCAAACATCTTTGCACTACAGGCCAAAGATATTCAGTAATATCATCATTTAGGACTGAGGATGATGAAAAATATCTTAAAGAAAACGAATCCAATGAGACAGAAAGACAAATAGTAAGGATTCGTATAACAGTTTATCCAAGATCAATAATACTTCATAATAATCAATTGTGAAGCAGAATTCAAAAATAAAGATCAAAACATGGATACAATCAAAGATAGTAACCATAATAGACATCTTGGACAAAAAGGGAAAATTTTTATCTTTCGGTGAATAGTGCCGTATTCGTGAATAGTACCGTATACGTGAATAGTGCCGTATACGTGAATAGTAACCCCGACACAAAAAGTTCCAAATTTGATAAAAACTCATATCAATATTTCAGCATAATGATATTGAAGAAAATAATATCATTAAGAAGAAAATAATATCCCTTACCTCAAAATATCAATACTTCTGGTCGGAATACCGGTATAAGGCTGAAAGAAACTTGCTCTGATGAATAGAAACTCTCAAAGTATCTAAATACTCACAAAATACACTCAATAATCTAGAGAGAGAAAGAGAAAAAACTTGTTTCTAGTGTGATTTTCAATTCTAACTTAGCCCTCTATTTATAGTAAAATGTTAGCACGCCGAAGCAGACTTAACCTGCAACCTGATGGCTTTACCTGCTACTATTCCCACCCACCACATTTGAATAAAAATCTCAACACATTTCTTCAACAACCAAGAGTGGGGCCTACCAATTCTAGAATTTTCCATCAAAATGATAAACTCCAAAAATTCAACAATTTTTGAACCAGTCATCTCGTAAAATTCATAATAAATCATACGTTCATTTTTAACGGTTCAAAATTTGTGGACATATACTCAACTTATATATGTATAACATATCCAAAAATTACCACGATCAAACGGTCGGATTAAAAATTATAACCCCCGCAAAATATCTCAAAAATCCTGATTTTTAGTACCTCCATTCCGACAAAAATACTGATAAATACCTCAACATTAACTCCTTCATTTTTAACCACAAAATTATATCCCTTATTTATATCCACATAAAATAAATATTTCCTTATCATATGAATCAATAATTAATTATTCACAAATAATATTGCAGAATCATATTTATGACAACCAGGCCGTTCCCAGGAAAGAGGGAGCTTTCCAATAAGGATTTCTCCTTACTGGCGCGCAATTAGATGACCAAACCTCTCCTTAGACAGAACTTTCTAGACATTACCAATAATGTTATCTAATAATATTATTCAAATAATATTAATTATTGATCTGATAAAGGAAAATACTGTGCAGCAACAATTATTGAAACAACAATAATATAAAATATCAGCGCAGCAATTATTGAATCAATAAAATAAAATATTGAACAATAACTACTGTAACAATTATTGAGTAGTGCCTTCTTACGTAAGAATCAATAATTGGTGCAATACCGTGTGCTACTGTATTTTAACCACCGGGTATTCCAATAGTATTAACGGTAACAACTACACCGCTATTTATAAACAACTTATACTTGTCGTTTTCTTCATCCAATCGCTTTCCGTTATGGGGCCCACACAAGGCTGCGCCGTCGTACGAATATTCCACGACAGCAAGAATATTCTACGACCAAACGAATATTCCCCGACAAAATGAATATTTTATAACCACTTGCTTATTTTGTAAAATTTGCACATTTCACCCATAACCAAAGTATTATATCAAATTAACCCCTTATTATTCACAATAATATTTAGAGAAAATTTGATTTTATTCATTAATAAGTTGAGGTCTTACAACCTCCCCTCCTTATGAAATTTCGTCCTCGATATTGACGTACGTACCTGATGTTTCAAAAAGGTGAGGATACCTCGCTTTCATTTTTGATTCCAACTCCCAGGTCATTTCTTCAATAGCATAGTTTCTCCACAAAACCTTAACTTGTGGTATAACCTTTGTGCGTAGGACATGCGCTTTCCTATCCAAGATCTTAACAAGTACCTCCTCGTACGTTAAATCTTCAGCTATCTCGTCTGGTTCTAACTCAATAATGTGGTTCGGGTCTTTAACATATTTACGAAGCATAGATATGTGAAAAACATTATGAACACGAGACATGCTTGCAGGTAATGCGAGTCTATATGCCACATTTCCTATTCGCTCAAGAATCTCAAATGGACCAACAAATCTTGGATTGAGCTTTCCTCTCTTCCCAAATCTTGTAACTCCCTTCCATGGTGCAACACGTAATAATACATGATCCCCAATATTAAATTCCACGTCCTTCCGATGAAGATCCGCATAACTCTTTTGTCGATCATGTGCCGTTTGTATACGTTGTCGAATCGTTTGGATCTTCTCTGTAGTCATGCGTACCAACTATGGTCCCAACAATGTTGCTTCACCCACCTCGTCCCAGCATACTGGAGAACAACATTTTCTTCCATACAACGCCTCGAATGGAGCCACACCTATGCTCACCTGATAACTATTGTTGTAGGAGAATTCCACCAATGGTAGGTACTTATCCCAACTCCCTTTGAGATCTAGGACACAAAGTCTTAATAGATCTTCAAGAGTTTGAATAGTCCTCTCTGATTGTCCGTCCGTTTGAGGATGGTATGCCGAACTGAATCGTAAATCCGTGCCCATAGCTTTCTGCAAGCTAACCCAAAATCGTGAAGTGAATCTTGGGTCACGATCCGAAACTATGGATACTGGCATGCCATGCAATCTCACAATCTCGTTCACGTACATACTAGCAAGACGTTCAAGGGAATAAGTCTCACGTATCGGCAAGAAATGAGAGGACTTGGTTAATCTATCAACAATAACCCAAATCGTATCTATGCCTTGAGAATCCTTGGGAAGACCCGTAACAAAATCCATAGTAATGTGTTCCCACTTCCATTTCAGAATCTCAAGTGGTTGCAATGGACCCTTTGGTACTTGATGCTCCGCTTTTACACGTTGACAAGTTAAACATCTCGAGATAAACTCCGCGATCTCTCTTTTCATATTGCTCCACCAAAATGTATGTCGAAGATCATGATACATTTTGGTACTCCCAGGATGGATTGCAAACGGTGTGTTGTGTGCCTCCATCATTATTCTATGCTTCAAGTCAAAATCGTTAGGAACACAAAGTCTGGAGTTGACTCGAAGTATTCCTTCTTTATCGATTCTTGCTTTTGGAATAGCACCTTCTTGCACTTTCTTCTTCATACGCATCAGCTTCATGTCCGTAGCTTGAGCAGCTTTAACTTTATCGATTAAAGTCGGTTCTACTCGTATATTTGATATCATCATGTGGGTACTTGGAGCCTTCATCTCTATCTCCATCCTTTGCAAGTTATACAAAATGGGCCTTTGTGTTAACAACATTGCACTCGTACCCGCATATGATCTTCTACTCAATGCGTCAGCTACTACGTTTGTTTTTCCAGGATGATATTGGATGGTATGATCGTAATCTTTCAACAGCTCGAGCCAACGTCGCTGCCGCATGTTGAGTTCCTTTTGGGTGAAGAAATATTTGAGGCTTTTATGATCTGTATAGATCTCCACTTTCTCCCCATACAGGTAGTGTCTCCAGATCTTCAACGCAAAAACGGCTGCTGCCAACTCCAAATCATGAGTAGGATAATTCCTCTCATATTCTTTGAGTTGTCGTGAGGCATAGGCTATGACTTTCCCATATTGCATGAGAACACATCCTAACCCTTTGCCTGAAGCATCGCTGTAGATAACAAATCCATCCAAACCAGATGGTATTGTCAGAACAGGTGCCGAAATGAGTCTCCTCTTGAGTTCTTGGAAACTCTTCTCACATTCCTCACTCCATACGAATTTTGTATCTTTCCGAGTCAGCTGAGTTAACGGAGTAGCGATTCGAGAAAATCCTTCCACAAATCTCCGATAATAACCAGCTAAGCCCAGAAAGCTCCGTACTTCGGTTACCGACTTCGGTTTCTCCCAACTTTGTATGGCTTCAATCTTCGCCGGGTCGACAGATACTCCATATTTTGACACCACGTGCTCAAGGAATGCTACTTTCTCAAGCTAGAACTCGCATTTCTTCAATTTGGCATATAGCTTATTTTCACGAAGCCTTTGCAGTACCAGCTTCAAATGGCGCTCATGATCTTCACGGCTTTTGGAATAGATGAGGATGTCATCAATAAAGACAACAACGAACTGATCCAAATATTCTTTGAATACACGGTTCATCATATCCATGAAGGCAGCAGGAGCATTAGTCAATCCAAAAGACATGACTAAGAATTCATAATGCCCGTACCGAGTTCTGAAGGCAGTCTTTGGAATATCCTCAGTTTTAATCTTCAGCTGATGATATCCAGAACGAAGGTCAATCTTTGAAAAGAATTGTGTTCCTTGTAACTGGTTGAACAGGTCATCAATGCGAGGTAGCGGATACCTATTCTTGATGGTGACATGGTTCAATTCTCGATAGTCAATACAAAGTCGCATACTCCCGTCTTTCTTTTTTACGAATAAAACAGGAGCAACCCAAGGAGACGTAATAGGACGAATAAAACCGATGTCCAACAACTCCTGTAGTTGGACTTTTAACTCCTGAAGTTCAATAGGAGCCATTCGATATAGAGTTTTAGAAATGGGCTTTGTACCGGGTTCAAGGTCAATAAAGAATTTAACTTCACGTTCTGGGGGTAGACCAGGAAGTTCTTCAGGAAATACATCGGGAAATTCTCTAACAATAGAAATATTATTCAAATCTGACTTGTCTTTGTTCAAATCCATAACATGGGCTAAGAAAGCTTGACATCCGTTTTTCAATAAACGAATAGCTTTGTGGCTTGATATGACAGTGACTGATTTTAGTGGTTTAGTAGTTTGAATTCGTATGACAGGTTGGTTAGGAATATGAAAACTAACAACCTTACGAAAACAATCAATTTTAGCATGATGAGTGGTTAACCAATCAATTCTTAAAATCACATCAAAAGCAAGTATCTTTAAAGAGATAAGATCAACAGGTAATGTGATAGTGCCAACTTGGATCATGCAAGATTTATAAACTGTAGATGTAACGAAGGTTTCACCCAACAGAGTTTCAACAGATAAGTTAAAGTCCAATTTCTCCGGAGTCAAGTTTAAACGTTGAGCACAAGCAGGAGAGATAAAAGAATGGGTAGAACCGGTATCTAGTAAAGTATAAACTTCGCAAGAATTCAAGATTAGCTTACCCGTGATCACCTCGTTCGGGTTTCTCACGTTTTGGCCAGTCACGACAAATGCCCTTCCAGGAACCGCTGATTTCGACTTATCCGGGACAACTTTTGGAGTCACCATCCCCGCTGAACTTTGTTTTGCTACAGAACACTCTCGAGCTATATGACCCTCCTTTCCACAGTTATAACATACCTTAGATTGTTGTGGGCAGTTTGGGCTGATATGTCCCTCTTTCCCACATTTGTAACATACGACCGGTGGTCGTTCTCCTCCCCTAGAAACAGTTGATGTTTGTGCTGACATCTTCACGTTATCATTGTTGTACCTTCTCTTCTTGAAATCTCCTCCCGACTCGCTCCTTCTATTATCACGACCACGATTACCACCAGAGTGGTTACCGCTTTTGTCCGAATATTTTGCTCCCTGCTGGTTTTCATTGCTTCGATGACTGCCGCCACCGGTATGACCCTGGTTGTGGTCCCTCGGTTGCACATACTCATTATCTCGCTCTAATAATTGAGCCATGTTTACAACATCTGAATATAAAGAAAATTTATGAGAGATAAGATATTGCCGAATCTCGGGTTTTAGACCTCTCAGAAACATCATTGTCATCCGTTCCTCATTTTTGACCAAATGAGGTGCAAACCTGGATAACTCTGTAAACTTCGCCTCGTACTGGGACACCGTCATGTTATTTTGTTCCAGTCTGATAAACTCCACCTCCTTCATATAACGAATACTTTCAGGAAAGTACTTGTCATTGAACAGTTTTTGAAATATTTCCCAGGACATGTTGAGTGCGTCAGGCTGGGTACGCTTCACAGACTCCCACCAGTAGTCTGCCTCACCGCGGAACATAAAGGTGGCGAATGGAACCTTCTGTTCCTCCGTGCATCTCAAGACATCGAATATCTTGGTAATTTTCTTGACCCACGTTTCCGCCATGATCGTATCCGACTTTCCCTTAAATTCTGGTGGTCCCAATTCTTTGAACTGCTTAGCTGTGACAAACCGCGCGTTGTTATCATTTCCACCCATATTCTGCACACGAGTCTCCCTCGCCTGATTTTGCATGAACTGCAAAAAGTTCCTAAACATTCCATCATTCATCGTTTGCTCGGTAACGTTGTTTACAGGAGGAATATTGTCTTCCTGTTGCACGTTCCCCTGGGTGGTGATCAAAGGTGTCTCCACGGTCTGATTTACTCCATTATTAACGTTCTCAGCTGCCATTCTTAAATACTGTCATAAAACAAGGGTTAATAGTCATGTCATATATTATCCCTATACTCTGACCGACCAAATAAACACCAAATAAACTTAGTCAGGTCATACTAGCGAAGGAATTCCCCGTCTCTCCCCTCCTAGTTCTTGTCTCACATCTCAGTCAGGGATCATATCCCTAAGCTCTGATACCAACTGTGACGCCCCCAAAATAGGTATACAACACTCATTCTGAGTCACCAAATACATGGTACAGAAAGCAAACTACAACTTCAATAATACAATTGTCGTGCAAAATACGACCACACATACTGTGAGTTTAAATACAAATATTGTCTTCTGGACAATATCCACACTCAAATAAATCCTCATTACAATTATTCAAACACTATTTTACAGAAATAGTGAGGACTGCTAAAACATCTTTCAAGAACCATCACTCCATACCCCAACTAGATCCTGCTATGTTCTCACCTCCTGAGAAGAAAAAATGGAACAAAAAGGAAAAGGGTGAGCTCAACTAGCCCAGTAAAGAATATTATGACTAAGATAATATACAACAAATTATCGTTAGTCTTCAATAGGGAAAAATATGATAGAATATAATCGACAACAAGTTTTAGATCAACAACTGCAGCGGAAACAACAAACCATTAGAAGAGTCAAGTAGAGAATGAATTCTACTATCTTCTAAGATTTAAAAGTCCATCATCAATATTTTATCCCTGTAACATCAATTAATAATCATCTTTATCCAAATATTCATCTTTGCACTACAGGCCAAAGATATTCATTTGTATCACCTGTCAGTCATGTTCATCTCAACACCTGTTCATCTTTGCACTACAGGCCAAAGATATTCATCAAGTAATCATACATCTTTGCACTACAGGCCAAAGATATTCAGTAATATCATCATTTAGGAATGAGGATGATGAAAAATATCTTAAAGAAAACGAATCCAATGAGACAGAAAGACAAATAGTAAGGATTCGTATAACAGTTTATCCAAGATCAATAATACTTCATAATAATCAATTGTGAAGCAGAATTCAAAAATAAAGATCAAAATATGGATACAATCAAAGATAGTAACCATAATAGACATCTTGGACAAAAAGGGAAAATTTTTATTTTTGGTGAATAGTGTCGTATTCGTGAATAGTACCGGATACGTGAATAGTGACGTATACGTGAATAGTAACCCCGACACAAAAAGTTCTAAATTTGATAAAAACTCATATCAATATTTCAGCATAATGATATTGAAGAAAATAATATCATTAAGAAGAAAATAATATCCCTTACCTCAAAATATCAGTACTTCTGGTCGGAATACCAGTATAAGGCTGAAAGAAACTTGCTCTGATGAATAGAAACTCTCAAAGTATCTAAATACTCACAAAATACACTCAATAATCTAGAGAGAGAAAGAGAGAAAACTTGTTTCTGGTGTGATTTTCAATTCTAACTTAGCTCTCTATTTATAGGAAAATGTTAGCACGCCGAAGCAGACTTAACCTGCAACCTGATGGCTTTACCTGCTACTATTCCCACCCACCACATTTGAATAAAAATCTCAGCACATTTCTTCACCAACCAAGAGTGGGGCCCACCAATTCTAGAATTTTTCATCAAAATGATAAACTCCGAAAATTCAACAATTTCTGAACCAGTCATCTCGTAAAATTCATAATTGATCATACGTTCATTTTTAACGGTTCAAAATTTGTGGACATATACTCAACTTATATATGTATAACATATCCAAAAATTATCACGATCCAACGGTCGGATTAAAAATTATAACCCCCGCAAAATATCTCAAAAATCCTGATTTTTAATACCTCCATTCCGACAAAAATACTGATAAAAACCTCAACATTAACTCCTTCATTTTTAACCACAAAATTATATCCCTCATTTATATCCACATAAAATAAATATTTCCTTATCATATGAATCAATAATTAATTATTCACAAATAATATTACAGAATCATATTTATGACAACCAGGCCGTTTCTAGGAAAGATGGGGCTTTCCAATAAGGATTTCTCCTTACTGGCGCGCAATTAGATGACCAAACCTCTCCTTAGACAGAACTTTCTAGACATTCCCAATAATGTTATCTAATAATATTATTCAAATAATATGAATTATTGATCTGATAAAGGAAAATACTGTGCAGCAATAATTATTGAAGCAACAATAATATAAAATATCAACGCAGCAATTATTGAATCAATAAAATAAAATATTGAACAATAACTACTGTAACAATTATTGAGTAGTGCCTTCTTACGTAAGAATCAATAATTGGTGCAATACCGTGTGCTATTGTATTTTAACCACCGGGTATTCCAATAGTATTAACGGTAACAACTACGCCGTTATTTATAAACAACTTATACTTGTCGTTTTCTTCATCCAATCGCTTTCCGTTATGGGGCCCACACAAGACTGCGCCGTCGTACGAATATTCCACGACAGCAAGAATATTCTACGACCAAACGAATATTCCCCGACAAAATGAATATTTTATAACCACTTGCTTACTTTGCAAAATTTGCACATTTCACCCATAACCAAAGTATTATATCAAATTAACCCATTATTATTCACAATAATATTTAAAAAAAATTTGATTTTATTCATTAATAAGTTGGGGTCTTACAATTGTCATCATCCTCATGCTTATATTATGTTGAAAGCCATCTGTGGCCTGTAGTGCATAGATGGACTTGGTATGATTATGACCAGGGATTATTCGGTATAATCATAATCGTAATGTTACAAATGATGTGAAAAAAGTCCTCATTGGCCCGTAGTGCATTGATGGATAGTTTTTAGTATGATTATGGCTATGGATTCTCTTTGGCCGTAGTGCAGAGATGAATTATTTTATGGCATGATCAGGACCGTTGATGAAAACATGATTATCTTTAGCCGTAGTGCATGGATAATTCGTGGTCGTGATACTAAAGAATATCGTTGACCGTAGTGCATGGGTGATTCGATGATCTGGATTATTTATTAAGCTGAGTCTCAACAATAA
This sequence comes from Panax notoginseng, assembly GCA_016801055.1. Lineage (NCBI taxonomy): Eukaryota > Viridiplantae > Streptophyta > Magnoliopsida > Apiales > Araliaceae > Panax > Panax notoginseng. Next base: position 19,593,986 of record CM029014.1, read on the forward strand.
AAGCCATGAAAAACCTTTTAAATCATAAAAGATAGTAGATTTTATTCTCTACTTGACTCTTTTAATGGATTGCTTGATCCGCTGCAGTTAAACTTGATGTCTATTGTATTTTATCAGTTTAACATTGTTGAAGACTAATGATAATTTATTTTGCATTATCTTAGTCATAATATTTCTTACTGGGCTAATTGAGCTCACCCTTTCTTTCACTGTTCTCTTCAGGAAATGAGAATATAGTTGGGACGAGTCAGGAAACGGAGTGATGGACCAGATGATAGCATTAGTAGTCCTCACTATTCTATGTAATAGTGTGATAATAATTGTAATGAGGACTCCTTTTGAGTTTGTATACTCTCTAGTAGACAATATTTGTATTCAAACTCACAGTTTATGTTTTGTCGTATTGTACACGACAGTTGTATTATTAAGTTGTATTTGAATTCTGTACCATGTATCTGGCGACTCAAGATGGGTGATGTATACCAAATTTTGGGGGCGTCACAACTGCGATGGCGCTTACTGATTTCCTTTCCCTCTCCATCGCCGCCTCCACAAAGTTGCAGAAAAAGAAGACCCAACCTATACCCCTGGGATCTGGAATTTGACTAAAGATGGAGGAGAAGAGTATGTTAGAGTTTATGCCCTAGAAGCCAATTATTTGATATAATTGCTTAACATTTTTATATTATATTTGATTGAATAAATGAATGATTTTATTATGGTTTTATTTACTGCGTTATATAAATGTTAACATAATAAAATTTCTTAGAATAGTGATACAAATTATATAGTTTCAAGTATGTGATTTGAACATGAGATTATATAATTACAATTATTATCATTGCTCTTAAATGTCCCTAGTCGAGTATCATTGTTGATGGGACAACAATGATGCATTGAGACTAGTATGTGGATTGACTGATGACCAAATCTCATTGGTCATAAATATATGAGATATTAAGTCAATGCATAGGTACATGTTAGAGAACGATGTACTGGACAGACCCACCATAAGAATTCTACGTAGAACAATATGTAAAGTGTCATTAGCGATTCTCATAGTGACAATTGTGTAATGGTCCTCCGACCTGAAATCACTATATTACTACACGGGAATTTATGTACTTTGGTATCATCAAATGTCACCTTTAATAAGGTGGACTATAAAGATGATTATTGGGTACATCATGAATCGTGTGAGGAATATGAGTGATCTAGATGGAATTTAACCCTCCTATATATTAGGGGTGATATCCATAGGCCTCTTGATTGAGTAGGACTATGAAATGCATGGTCATGCTCAAATAGTGATTTGTTTCATAAAGTCTACAGCTCATTGATCAAGAAAACACAGATTAAATTATGAAGAGTATGACACATTCCATGACTCGAGTTTAATCTAGGATGTCAAGGTTAAAAGGATTAAATTACATTGAAACATTGGCCACGAAAAGGTTGCATCGAATCATCGATCTTATTATTACTTGGGTAGCAGTGATGCATTACTAGATGTCGCTCATTGTTTATAATTTTATAATATGATTTTAAAATTATTGCCAACGTAATAATAACCTATAGGGTCACACACATAGAACGTAATTAAAAGAGAATTAATTTAAATTGTAAAGATTTAAATATGTCAATATGATTGATAGTATTTAAATTACGAATTTAAATTAATAAGATAATTTATATATAGGTATATTAATTAAGTAAGACTTAATTAAGATATATATATATATATATATATATATATATATATATATATATATATAAATTCGGATTTTATTAAATTAGGTTTTGAATAATTCCTTTTAATCGTTATATATATATATATATATATATATGATATATAGCAGCTATTTAGGTATTATTCATTAACCATAACCCTAGCCGCTCTTAGAGAGAGACTAGAGAGAAACAGTTCTGAAATCCTCATCCTTGGTGGCTACTACCGCAATTCCTTTTACTGCAGATCGTATGACGGTTCGCGGGGCGTTCGTGTGGATACCGTAGAGGCGCGATTCGTTTGGATTGCGTTGGAGATTCGAGCGCACCATTCAAATTAAGAAACAAAGGATGGTCATTATCTCATATATTGCTTGGGTACATAAAAACCCTGACTCTAGCTCCCTGTAAAACAATAACAATTTCACAAAATCAAAAACCCATTTCAGAATCCACTTACAAATATACACTAACTTGTGGGATTGTGATTTAACAGTACCATGGATTTGGGAGGGAGATTGGACTTGAACTTGGCGCGGACAACACTAGTATTACCGTGAGGCCTGATCACCTTTCCCCAAATGCAACGATAGTGAGATCCACCATTCTTTACCTTGGCCTTGTAGATGTAGCCCAGGCGCTTTCCCTGATACTATGTCACCTCTTCCTTGGTGTTCACCCCTTCAATTTGAATCAATGAGGTGTTTGGATACTGGTTCGATTTTGACCTCTTGTAACCTAGGATCGTTCCTCTGACATAGAGCCTGGATGCAATAAAGGACGAAATTAGAATGAAATTTCATTTTTGTGCGTAAATTTTGATAGATATGAATAGGAGAGAGAAATCTAGGGTTTGCAGAAATCTAACCTGACTCGCTCGCCTTGACAACCTTTCACCATTTTTGCTCGCTGGAGGATATGGAACTGACTTACCAGAGACGGGCGCCTACGGAGAAAGCTAAAACCCTAATGCCCAAATGTAGAGATAAAAGGTGTACATATATGTAGGGTTTCTATGTTACAAATGGACTTGTTAAATATATCTGGGCCAATTGGTCTATTTTCTTTTATATGTGTCTCATGGACTCATGGTCCATTAACTCAAAAGCCCTAATTTAATTTTCTTACCCCTTTACAACAAAAACTCACTTCATCTAGAAATGAGCATGGTGCGGTTTAAAATTCAAATCGCACACGAAATCGCTTAAGTGTGATTTGACAAATCCAAAATCACACATGAAACCGTTTGTGATTGGTCCTATACGATTTTGAATCATGTAGTGCGATTTCATTTGATGCGGTTTCGGTTTCAAAATCAGTTGAGTTAATCTACTTCTAGAAATATCATTATAGTTACTCAAAAATTAAACGATTTAATCATAAATATTTATATAAGAGAAAATTTGAAGAGGTTATATAAAAGAAAAACTGTGGAATAAGAAAAGTTGGATACTTGAATGAATAATGGATTATTTAACTTATTTATCATTATTAATTAGAAAATAAATAAGAAAAATGCATTGAAAGACTGATCCATAGTTTATAATGCAAAATTAATTCAATTTAACGGTTTTATAATGTTTTACCATTTTTTTATTTTTCTTTTATGTTGTAAATGGCAAAAAAGTTTTCCGAATGTTTGTGTGAAGAAGTAAGAGATATCCAGAAAAGTCAACGAACAGTAAGATCAATGGAATGATAATAATAAGAAGGAAGAACATCCGTTTTATGTAACGAAGCCTCATTCCTGTTAGTAATTTAAATTAAAAAAAAAAACTCAAAAGAAGTATGGTGCGGTTTCGATTTTATGCATGCGGTTTTTGCCTGTAATTAAATCCAAACAGTAAATTCGATTTTTCAACCTACCTAAAATCGCCACATACGTTGGAACCGCCGGTATGGTTACCTCCATCCCATAAAAAGAATTTTATAGAAATTTTTTAACCTTAAGGTGTATTCTTATCCTATATTTATCCCTAAAGTATTTAGTTTGATAGTGATGATGTAATAATAAAAAATTGGAATGCTAAACAAATTAATTTCTTTTTACGGAACAAAGGAAGTATTATTATTTTTTTATTAAATTATTAGAAATTATTGCTATAAAAATAGAATAATGGTAAAGGCTCTAACTTTGTTAAGAAATGAAAAGAGAATGAGATTTAGTTGTTAAAGTTAATTATAAAACAATGGTTCTAACCTTTGGGAGGGAAGACTAGCCCAACCAAATCCAACGGTTCAATTAGCTTAGTAAACAATTCACCTACAATAATAAACTAGCTCTAAATTTTCAAATAAATTAACCCCCCCCCCCAACAATTCACCTACAATAATAAACTAGCTCTAAATTTTCAAATAAATTAACCCCCCCCCCCACCCACCCCCAATATATTAAACAAATTCTAATTAATTTTTTTTTAGATAACCATTAATTAGTTTGTATAATTGCCACTTTTTATTAATGAAATATTATCTTAATAAATTGAATTTACAATAATTGATAATTTCATTATTCCTTATAAGCTAATAATGTTTCTTAATGCCACAACACCAATACAAGCAAGCTAGTGCTTGGCCTTATACCTCGGACCCATTATCACAAAAGCCATACAAACATGAAAGTCGGCAATTTTCACAGCATGCAAAAGAAAAAAAAGAAGAAGAAGAAGCCCCATTACCTCCTCCTCCTCCCACACCAAACCTTCAATTCTCTCGATCTCTACAATTTTCAAGTTTGTCCAATATTAAATGTCACCCACTGCAGAAAAGTCCCAACTGCCCATCACCAGTACCAGAAGTGCCAGAAGGAGACCCATTGATTCCATTGAAGTTGTAGAAGAGGAAGATGAAGATGGTGGCGGCGACGACCACCTCCACCACCCTTTCCACCACTGCTCGGAGAGAACGGTGGTGGGTTGTTGTGCAATGCTACGGCGGAAAATGAATTCTTTGTTGAGAGTTTTGAGGCCGGGGAGGAAGAATCTGAGCCGATGGATTTTTGGAGCTTTCATGTTGTTGATAGTCTCCACAATTTTCTTTAAGTTGATGCTCATATACAGCTTTCTTGAATATTCAAGTGTTGCTCATATGAAGCGCAGGGATTTTTTGATACGTCCCACCATTAATGCCATCAATAATTCGGAAAATGTTGTCCACGATGATGAAAATGGTGGTGATCATGGCCATGAAATCACCTACCCGGTCAGATACATTAATTCTAACTAAGAAATGGAAAATATATATACATTTTTTTTTACTTACCACCCCTTGTTAAGATTATAAAAATTTCAATATTAAATTTTTAATACTCAAAATTTGTCACTGAAAGCGAATTATTGAAAATATGTTATTGATAAATACTCCCTCCGTCCCAAATTATCTGTTGTTCTATGGTTTCACACAGATACTAATATGTGTGATAAAAATACTAAAATACCCTTATTGGTGAAAATATGAAAAGGGTGTTTAAAAAAGAGTGCATATATACCTGTGGAGAGAGGAAGAGAGAGAGAGTATGAGTGCATGAAATAGACGAAATAGTCTGCAGAGAGAGAAAGTATGAGTGCATATATGTGTGGAGAGAGGAAGAGAATTGGGGAAAAGAGACGCGTGAATCCTTATTGGTGGGAATACGAAAAGGATGTTTAAAAAAGAGAAGAGGCATGAATGAGAGTAATGACTATCAACAATTAGGGTAAAGGGGCAAACTTGGAAAACAAAGGAAAAAAATGTATTGAAATCTTACAAAAGCAGATATTGTGAGACAAATTTTTTTTTGCTAAAACAACAAATAATTCGGGACAGAGGGAGTATATCTTAATATACGAAATAAGCTAGGCCGGAAAATAAATGAGACTCTTATTTTGGACACGAGGAAATTAAGGTTGTTCTAGACCATGTTTGTACCCCCAGAGTTGTATTAAATTTAAGTGACACCTGCATTTGGCTTGTGTTCATCAGACTCCAGAAATTTGGAGGAATCCAAGAAGCGACAACTACCACAAATGCGTTGATAGATCAAGCAATGAAATGAGTACATGTTCTTCTCCCCAGCTTGTTAGCTTATGGATATTCCATTTTTATTTAATTCCAGTTATTTCCCTTATCAGTTTTTTATTTTTTTTCCTTCAGGAAATGAAAGCTCCACAAATGGCTATATTCTAGTTCATTCAAATGGTGGACTGAATCAAATGAAGACTGGAGTAAGCATGAATATATATATATATATATATATATATATATATATATATACACACACACACACACACACACACATGTATGTATAGATATCTTTCATGTAATAATCTTCACAGTTTGGTTCATGCAGATAAGTGATATGGTTGCAATAGCCAAAATCATGGATGCTACACTGGTTCTACCCTCCTTAGATCACAAATCTTTTTGGACTGACCCAAGGTACATTTTAAAAAGCCATTTCGACCCTTTTGACATATAATTTTTTCTGATAACTAATTTTCGCAAAATTTAATATTTAAAAATTATCATAAAGAATAAATTATGTCTAACTATGCCTTAAAAAAATTAAATTAAAATAAAATAAAATTCTCATTTGGAAAACAAATTAAGTAGGGGTAATAAACATATTTTTCATTGTTTATCTAAAACTGATTTGTTTCAGTGATTTTAAGGATATTTTTGACTGGAAGCACTTCAAGACAACCCTACAAGATGATCTTGAAGTAGTGGAAAATCTTCCTCCACAACTACAAGCTGTTAAGCCCCTTGTAAAGGCCCCTGTTTCTTGGTCAAAGGCATGTAGATAAATGAAAAGAAAAACTCCATTTTATGGTGTTAATGCGCAAGAAAAAAACCCTCTAACAATGGGTGTTTTTTTGCAGCCCAGTTATTATAAAGGACAGCTACTTACATTATTAAGACGCAAGAAAGTGATAGAATTTACGCACACTGATTCGCGCCTCTCCAATAATGATGTCCCCAATTCAATCCAGAGGCTCAGGTGCCGTGCAATGTATGAGGCTCTTCGATTCACTGATGAGATTGAAAAGCTAGGAAAGAAGTTAGCAGACAGACTCAGATTGAACAAAGATCCATACCTTGCTTTACATTTAAGGTATCCCAATAGCAAATGTACTACCTCCGTCCCAAAATAAGAGTTCCATTTGAACTTTGCCTTCTTTTAACGTGCAAAAAATGAAAGAAATTTCAAATGGGACCGTCATTTGGGGACTTGGGTTAGTGTTTCTATGCTAACCAGCAGGAAAAAAAATGATTGCAGATATGAAAAGGACATGCTAGCTTTCACAGGCTGTAGTCACAATCTTACCTCAAAGGAAACTGAGGAGCTCAAGAAAATGAGATACAAAGTAAAGCATTGGAAAGAGAAACGGATCAAGAGCAGACAGCGGCGGCTGGAAGGTGGTTGTCCAATGACACCCAGAGAAGCTGCGCTGTTTCTTGAGGCCATCGGATATCCATCTACCACTAAAATTTACATAGTTGCCGGGGAGATCTATGGTGAAAACGGCCTAAATGCAATTGTTGAAAAGTATCCAAATGTCTATTATCACTCTACTTTAGCAACAGAAGAGGAGTTGAAACCTTTCAAAGACATGCATAATCAGCTTGCAGCATTGGACTACATTGTAGCCCTGGAGAGTGATGTTTTTGTGTATACTTACGATGGAAATATGGCAAAGGCTGTTCGTGGTCACCGGATATATGAAGGGTTTCGAAAAACTATTGATCCCGACAAGTAAGTAAAATCATCACCCCCCCCCCCCAATTGTAATGACTTCTCCATTAGAGGAACTCTTAGTAGAGTTATTGTATGATACTATTTTTCGACTTTTACAGGGTAAATTTTGTGAAACTAGTGGATGAGATGGATGATGGTAAGTTAACTTGGGAAGATTTTTCGATACAAATTAAGAGCTTACACGAAAATAGAACTGCAGCACCGCGTCCTAGAGTAGCAGGGGATTCCCCTAAACATGAAGAAAGTTTCTATGCAAATCCTTTCCCTGGTTGCATATGTGACAAGTCCAAATAAGATGAAAGAGCAAGAAAATTTACAACTACATTGCACACCTTGAAATGACCGGGAGGTGGAAATAGGGGTTGAAAGATGGTTCTTGCTTTGTGATTTTGCAAAGGTACCACTTGCTTCAGCTTTAGCATGTAGATAAATTTACACTTCTACACTGTTATTATACACACATTCCCAGAATTAGCTCTGCACAAAAAAATTTAAAGAAGCTCTACAGTAAGGAGTTTTGGTAGCAAATGAGTAATGCATATACAGCAGAAATAGGTTAATCGTATACGCTTACAGCCTCTGATTATGTTTTCAATTCTTTTTGAATTTATTTTGCATGGATTTTGGTAGGAAATTAGGCTCTTGATTGTAGATTTATGTAATAAAACAGTGTACATTATAGGATAGCAGATGTGTTTTCATATAATTCATTCATTTCTGTATTAGTTTTAACATTTGGCCAAGAGTATAAATTTATAGCTGCTTAATGCCAATATTAAGTCTTTTCTTCCATATCTGATTTTCAAGATCCATGCAGACGATATTCGTATCATATTAGTGTCGGGACATATCTGTTCAAGATGGTACTTTTAAAATCTACTTAAGTTATCAGACGAAGATCCCATCATTAGCAATGCTAATAGCTCTCATCTTTCTGCCAATAATCCTTATTTGTGAACCTAATCGCTGGCTATGAATATTGTTTGAGGATTAAGAGGTGATGATCGTGTAGATAGCAGTAATAAGAAGTAACGAAAAAGAATATGATTGAAAGAACAAAAAAAGTGAAGTTGACGGCGCACACCAAAGGTCAGGAAGTATTTTCTATTTCGCAAAGTTCAAATTTCAGGATAATTTAAATATCAATACACCTCAATCAATCCATCCATTTAACTATAACATTCAAGAAAAAAGACTGAAAATGTAAGAACAAATAGAAACAGCAAAAGAAATGTTCTGCTACCCGTATTTCGTTGGATGGCTTGCGACAATTCTTGTAGCTTCAACCGCCTATAAATGAAAAGGTATGAAAAGTAGTAATACAAACTGATGCATCAAAAACAGCTGACTAGTTCACAGAGAATTGTCGAAAAAGCTTCCTAGTATTAGGAAATGAAAAGAGAAGTAAAAGAAAAATTTAATTTAGTTTGGGTGAACCATACTGTTCCTTATGTTGCAAGGGGATAAAAGTAAAATTATATAGCTACACCTGTGTAAAATTATATGTTGAACTATAGTTGTGAACTCGTATGAATTTTTGTGTCATGCTGTGATGTGGGAAATGGAATTTAGACTTGCCTGAGGAAGAAAAAAGACTAACTAGCATCTGAATTAGCTGCTGTACATGACTCTGAACCATATCTAGTGATCTTGGTTTTCTATTGACCAGTCATGTACTAACTATTAACACGTTTCAGAAATAAAACAATAGATACAGAGTGTAGATTTGTTTTCAAAGGTAGTAACAATAAGAAAGCATAGAGCCGGTTTCATTATTTCTTTTTCTGAAATGTTGAAAAGATGAGGTTGCTATTAAGAATTGAATATTAAATTAAAAAAACCAGACAAATAAAATAGAATCAATGTGCTGACCTGCTCTTACAAAAGTTCTTTGTTGAGCCTGCCGCAACACCTATGTCGAAATGAGATGATTCAATGCAGATCTTAATTTCAGTTTCTTGAACAGCAATTAGAAGACTTGTCAACTCTACCTGTATCAACAAGAGAAGCATCTGTGCTGTATAACTAACCCATGAATTACAAGTGAAGACTTCAGAAGTCGCATATAAGAGATACTTGCGCATACGTTCCTGATTCCTTAGGCATTAAATAATAACCTGCAGTGCGAATGTTTAATCATCCAAAAGCTGTTGCTGGACTCTAATAGGATTTGCTTGCTCCCTGACATCTGAATTGATAGTCTCCCTTAGGGGCTGTGTTTGCGAGTTTTGTTTCGGATGGAAGGGGAAGGGGTGGGGTGGGATGGGATGGGAAAGTTCTTTCTCCGAAATTTTTGGAAAGAAGTATGTTCCCTTCCCATCCCTTCCCTTCCCTTCCCCCCAAATTAAAAGTCACAAACAGACCATTAACTCCAAACTTTTAAGATTTGAATTATCAGTGGAATCTGTTGTAGCAGGCTTCCTTATTTTTCTTCTTGGTATAGCTCGGTTGATAACATCTTGGATACGCACAGCTCTCAACTGATCAAATTTTGATGTCACAGCAAAATCAAAACCGAAATTCAAGAAAAGAGCATAGAGAACATAGTTACATCCAACTGGTTTGATAAAAAGAACATTCACCCAAAGACCGCCATTCATATGCATCATGAGTTTTTAATCGTAAGAAGTTAAATTGCTATGTGTTTGTTCTTGCTAAGCTTATATAACATTCAGCCTTTGTTGTACGTAATGCCAAACAACAGTATCAGTTTCATGTAATTCTTTTAGTCTATAAGACCAGAACGAAAAGACTTAACTTCTTATCTTGCATGTCAAATAATGTATAATGCGAATCCTAGAAAAAAGAGATTGTATATAGACGAATAAAAAAAATCTATTCTTCAGGCTGCATCTCCTTGTTTTGAGCTTTGGGCACAATCAATTAAAAGAACAGAAGAACAGCACCCAGGAAATTAGGCTAAGCATTTAGTCCAGTATCAAAGCTAGATTCTAGGTATTGCCACAAAATTCAGCGAAAACCACACCACCTGGACAAGAAGATAACATAATTCAATATGGTTGCACGAAGACGGGCAGCAGTTCACTCCAACAGCAACTGCAAGGGTTCCATTAAACCATTATCAGTAAATTTATACTAATTTCCATGCATATGTTGTGTTGTAGCTCTAAACAACAGACAAATAAAAATTCAGTCCTCATCCCCCCAAGTCCCAACCCTCTCCATTTTTCAGAATTTGATCCTTTCATCCACTACTATAAATTGGATAAGAAGCTCTCTGATTCTATCATTATTTAAAGTACTAGGTAAAAGTCCCAAGGCTACATTTCAAATCACAAAAAGAAGCTTTCTTAGAAGAGAGTACAAAATGACAAGGAGTCCTCCATAGAAAGAGAAGCGAGAAATAAATAAAAACTATTGAAACATTACCCGCCAATCTTTATGAACATCAGATATATCAACTCATTTAAAAGCTCAAATAGCCAAAGCCCAGAGTAATGCAAGAAACAATACCTTATCAGAGAGAAGAAGAAAATAGATAGATGGGTTATCATAAAAAGTCGAGCATTCCATCTGTTAACGCCAAGATCTTCTTCAACGTCCCAATCACGTAAGACGCTCTGATCCTGCACACCAAACACAGTCAACACCAAAAGCTTGACGGCTTCGACCGTCGGGGGATAGCTCAGGCATGAGAGTCAATACAGGCCGTTGTAAGGGTTAACAATGGAGGATAAAATATCTAGTATCCTTAGAGAGATAAAAATTGTATGTTGTGTGTATGCGTACCTTTTCTTGAAGACTTTTTTGCTGGGTTATACTCTCTTGCCTGGTTTACCGTGTCACCCACTACCTACTGACACCACCCATCCCCACGTCCGGTGACTCACCTGTCACTCCATCACCTTTGTTCACTGTTTTCTACCGCCGGCCGAAAATCATCCCATCCACATTAATGATTTGCAGTCAAAACAGTCAACCATTACCTTTTTCATCATTACAAGTCAAAGATGGATATATTTAAATGTATGATGGGTTAACCCAATGACCCGGTCCAATATTAAGGAGATATAATGTAAGGATTAGGCTCAATAACTTTAGGACTCAATAGTGGAGGTCCAAGGGACTAATTAATTAAACAGACCCAATCCATACGGCCCAATAGGGGAAGTATCATGACCCAACATTGCCCCCTAGTTTTTTATTAAATATGATATTTAATAGAAAACTATAAATGGTCCATGACTTTATAGGATTTGATAGGATCGAAATAAGCCCAAACTGAAACTTACCAAAGCCCAACCAGTGAAGGATAAAAAATAAAAATAAAAATAAAATTGACAAGATGGATTAAAATCGGGAGTCCAATTGAAGGGCCCAATCTGTTAGACGCTTGAGGCTTAGTCCGGACGCCACTCTTTCAAATTCGTGATTATGACTATCAATTAAATGTGCTGCCCTCGTGTACCGTGTAACCGTCAGTATAAAAGATAAACTTTACCAAATTTGACAGTTTTACTTACCAATTTGAATTTCGGATGTTTGAGCTTTCTTCTCACCTCTCGAGCTTTCTTCCTCTTCTCTGCAAATCGTTAACAATGGTGGTTCTTAATACTAACCAAACTTCTCCAATTCGGGCAACTCCCATTATGACCGTTCCACCTAACTCAAACCCCCGCAAAGAGGCTTCGAGTTCTAATCCTCCAGTTACGAAATCCAGCACGGGTCCACCTCCAAAAATCCCTCCTACTCCTTCTGAGTTTTTCATAAGTAAAGAACGTTTCTCACACGCCAACACGCCATCATCTGTCACCGAAATGGAGCTGAAGAAGATTCGGACTCGCTGCCACATCCCAGATACTCATTTGGTAAGAGTTCCTAGGTCTGAGGAGAGAATGTATCAACGCCCCGAGGGATGGTTGGCTGTTACGATGACCATCTTGGAGAAGGGGGTTCGCTTCCCACTCCATGCTTTCATAGTAACAGTCTTAGGGTTTCTGGGTGTCGGGTTTGCCCAATTGATGCCGAACTCTTACATCCATATTCTAGCGTTCATAGCCTTCTGCCACGAGCTGGGTGTCGAACCTACACTCGACTTCTTCTTTACTGTGTACAAGATTGGTCAGTCCAGAGAGAAAGAATTTAAGACTATAAGCAAGCAATCTTCAAAAACAGGAGAAAAGTTCGAGAGGCGTTCGTTGGTGAACACTCCTTCGAGCAACAGAGGGTGGCATGAGAGGTGGTTTTTCGTCAATGGACCCGAAATCACCTCTTTACCGAACTGGACCACTGATGAGAAGACTTCTACTGACTTCGACGACATTTCCGAAGAACGTGAGGCTGAGATGATAGAACTTTTTGAACTTTTTGACAATTTCCCGAGGGAGGAATGGAACTATGGACTTCTTTCCAAGCAGGCATGGTTATATAACCACAAACGTAAGTGCAGATTTATTTCATGAATATTTGAAAATTTATGTGATATGGATTCTGATGTAGAACTGTTGATCTTCTGCAGTAACTTTGATTAAACTGTCGTCTTCGGATGTGAAAGACTTAGAGGATTTTCTAAATGGAAAGTCTGTAGAATCCACCGCCGAATCCTCACAACAGGAAGTCCCACCCGAGGATAACGTAGCCGAAAAATTTGCAGGGGTCGATGTCGACCCTCCACAACCGGAAGCCTCCTCCAAACTCAAACCATCTGCTAAGATACCAACTGCTGAACCTTGAACCCATGTATCTGAAGATGACGAACCCATTATTCCAGAAGAAATCCTTCGACCTCGCCGAAAGAAAAGAGCCACCCGAAGACCTCGTCCAATTTTCGTCCCTTCAGACTCCGAAGCCTTTTCTGAATCTGAACCAACTATCAACCCAATACCACCAATTGTCGACCCAACACCACCAATTGTCGACCCAACTCCACCAATTGTTGACCCAGCTCCACCAGCTTGAAAGAGTTTATTAGATCTACCCGCAAATGATCGAAGGCAACTTATTCGAATCAAAAAGTTGAGAACCAAAGTCACTCCCTTAACCCCCGATGAGCTTAGAGTATCTTCTTCAAATGTTCTTCCCCTAACAACCCTAGTGGGCACTCAAACTGTTATCGAAAAAGAACAAATTGAGACCACTGCAACACCATCTCGGAAGAGAAAACAACCGTCTGACAGCCACCCGAGTTCAATGCCCGTACTCTTCCCAGTTCGTGACCCTACTCCATCCCGATCTCCCTCCCCAGAAAATATCTACATGGATCCTTCTCCCACTCGTGACCAACCTATGCCTTCCCCTCCAAGGCATTCATCACAAAAATTTCATGATGAGGCTACTGGAGCGCCGACCTTGTGGCCTCGGTACAACGCCAATTTTCCCTTCCACCTCTTTGATGCCTTCATTCAAGAAAATGACGACCACCGATTTGATAATCATACGAACGGGAATTTTCTTGATGAAGGCATGCGTTATTTAGCAAAGGTAAGTGACAGTTCTCTTGGTTAACCACTTCTTTTCTTGCTTAAATATTTGAAATTGACTGGATACTGTTGAATATGTGCAGGCGAATGTAGTCTTCGGGCGTTTACGTCCCAGACACATAAATGCTGAATCCGATGAGAAAACCATGCGAAGGGAGATCAACATGTTGAAAGCTACGCTGGCTCGGGAAAGAGATGAACATGAAGCCGTTCTTCATGCCAAAGAGAGTCTTCAGAGGGAATTGGCCCAAAATAAAGATGATCTGAGGGAAACCCATGATGTGTTGGTCTCGGTCAGAGAAGAATTGAAGACGATAAAAGCCAGCGAACAAAAATTGGCTAACATGAATGTCCGATTTGCTGCAGAGACCGAAGCTTTGAAGACTACCAATGAGGGGCTCGCTGCAGCTAATCATAACTTGTCAATACAACTTGGCGAAGTTTAGACGAAGGCTCGGGGTGATAAGAAAACATATAGGGCTAAGCGTCATAAACTTCGTAATAAGATAAGAGTGCTTAAAGAGCGAGATCCTCCTTTGACTGAAGATCTGCGTAAACAGATACAAGTGGACTATCGTGCGTCTGATGAGCTTGGTGCAGAAATTCTGAAAGTATACTATGAAGGATATGAAGATTGCCGAGGTCGGGGCAAGGAGAAATTGGTTGCAGCCCGATTGGATCCGGTCTTGCTTGATTCCGAAGACGAAGACAATGCTTGAACAGGATCTTCCTGTCTTTTGTTGTTTTTGGAATTGTATAAAAATTTTGTTGTGAAAAACTTTCATATATGTTTAAGTATTAATGAAATCTCAATTTTTTTTATCATGACTTCTGTTTTGATTCGTTTCTTATCAATAATTCAACATTAATAGACTTGCATGAACTTAACTTAGACTGTGAATCATATAAGGCGTATAACAGTTAAGTTTAAGGAACGAAATGAACTGAATTTAATGAACTGAATTGGATTATCCGAACTCAACACTTGAACAAAATAAAGTAGTGTATACTTATCGTTTCCGAAGTGTGAAGTAGATCGTGTATAAGGTGAATTCGGCTGATCCTCCTCGCACCAGCAAGATCTTGTTTACCACTCGGGGTAGAACAAGTATATAAGAACATTTGTTTACCACTCGGGGTAGAACAAGTATATAAGGGCACTCCTGACAAAAAGGCTACCATCGATTGGTCAGCGAGTCCGACCATACCTCCTTACTTCAGTGCATATTGATTTACCACTCGCGGTAAAAGCAATATTAAAGGGATCATGAAATTTGTTTACCACTCGCGGTAGTACAAATTCATAAGGACACTTCTACCGAAAAGGCTACCATCGAATGCTCAGCGAGTCCACCCCGTTCTCCTTACACAAATAAAGTTTGTCTACCCCAAAGGGCCTGACAAATTCATAAGGACCACCTGCCAAAAAGGCTACCATCGAATGTTCAGCAAGTCCCCCCCGTCCTCCTTACTCCATTGTGAACTCAGGACCAATATGAAGAAGACCAATTTGTGAAAAAATGAATCTTTTATTGATGACGAACAACCATTTACAAACTTCCGATAAACTGACTCGATCTCTATTGGAAATATTTCCGAAGCCTGCTAGAATGCCAAGTGTTCTTGATCTCGAATCCGTCCAACGCCTTCAGTCGGTAAGTTCCTGGCTTTGGTTCTTCGATCACCTCATAGGGTCCTTCCCAGTTTGGCATCAGCTTTCCCATGTTCTGCGGCGTAGATGCTTCGACTTCTTTGAGGACGAAGTCCCCCACTTCAAATCTGCGAAGTTTAACCCCCTTGTTGTAATGATTGGCGACTCTCCACTGGTAGGCTGCTAACTTGATCAAAGCCACCTCTCTGACCTCGTCCAACAGATCTAAGTTGACCTTCAGTCCTTCATTATAGATCTCTTTGAATTGACTAACCCGGAGACTTGGGGATCCAATCTCGACTGGGACTAAGGCATCAGTACCATAGGCCAATCTGAAAGGTGAGTCCCCTGTTGTAGTCCTCGGTGTAGTCCGGTAAGCCCATAATACACTGAGTAATTCCTCTGGCCATCTTCCTTTAGCTTCGTCCAATCTGTGTTTGATCCCGTTCAGAAGTGTTCTGTTGGTCACTTCAACCTGCCCATTTGACTGTGGGTGAGCCACTGAAGTCTTCCTGTGCTGAATGCCCAACTCTTTCAGAAATCCTTCAAATTTTGATCCTACGAATTGACGTCCGTTGTCCGATATCACCACTTTAGGGATCCCGAAGCGAAACACTACAGATTCCTTCATGAACTTCAAACATTCTTGTTCCGTTATCAACCGAAGTGGCTTCGCCTCTACCCATTTGGTCATGTAATCAATAGCAACTATGACAAAACTGACATGACCTTTAGCTTTCAGCAACGGACCCAATATATCTACCCCCCAGACAGTAAAGGGTATAGGAGATAATATCGAATATAGCTCTTTTGGTGGCTGATGTGGGATCAGACTATTGAGCTGACACTTCTCACACTTCTTCACATATTCTGTAGCTTCCTTGAAGATCGTAGGCCAGTAGTACCCCTGCCGAAGTACCTTATAAGCCAGAGACTTAGCGGCCATATAGTCACCGCAAATACCCTCGTGAACCTCCCGAAGAGCATACTCAGCCTCAGATGGAACCAGACATTTCAACAATGGTGACGAAAATGCCAGTCGATAAAGATCCCCATCTATAAGAACGAAGTTGGCACTCTTATATTTGATCTTCTTTGCCAACATCTGATCCGAAGGAAGGACGCCATCTTCCAGATATTCAATGTAGGGAGTCATCCAACAGTTAGACCGCTCGATACACATTACCGCCTCATGCTGGATACTCGGCTGCTGCAAAATCTCTAAGTAAACTGATCCATTGAAAACGACAGCATTCGTAGTGGCCAGTTTTGATAATGCATCGGCAATGGAATTGTCGTTGCGTTCTATGCCCTGAAACTCATAAGAGACGAAATACTGAAGCTGGTCCTTCAATTCTGCCAAGTATTTGATCATCCTCGTCCCACGAGCTTCATAATCTCCCGATAGTTGTTTGATGACCAATTGAGAGTCACTGTAAATGATCAGCTTCTGAACTTCTAAACTTTTCGCTAGTCGAACTCCTGCTAATACTGCTTCATACTCGGCCTCGTTGTTCGTTGCTCTGAACCCGAATCGGATGACCTACTGCACATTGAATCCCTCCGGACTTGTCAAAATAATCCCTGCCCCGCTGACATCCGCAGTAGAAGATCCATCTGCATACAGCGTTCATGAATTCTGACAGTGTTAAAGAACTGCCACTGCTCGATCGGACGTCTCAGCTTCTGGCAGCTCAGCATCTGCTTCGGAGAACGAACATTCCACCATGAAATCGGCCAAGGCTTGACCTTTGATAGCAGTTCGGGGATGATATTTAATAAAAAACTGGGATAATTCCATAGTCCATGCTGCTAATCTCCCCGAAACTTCTGGTTTGCTCATTACCTTCTTCAGCGGTTGATCCGTGTAGACAACTAGGAGTCGACCTTGAAAATATTGCCGAAGCTTTCGACTATCAATTATTAAAGCGAAAGCAAATTTTTCAATGTTCGGATACCTGGTTTCAGCATCTCTTAGGACGTGACTGACATAATAAACCGGATGTTGCTTCCCGCTGACCTCCCAAACCAGAACTGCTCCAACTGCCAACGAACTAGCTGCCAGATATAAATACAAAGTCTCAACTGGAGTAGGTTTCATCAATAAAGGAGCCGAAGACAGATATATCTTTATGCCTTGGAAGGCGTCTTCACACTCCGAAGTCCATTAGAATGTCTTCGCATTCTTCGGTCCCTTCAGTGTGCTGAAGAATGGCAAGCATCTTTCTGCGGATTTGGACATGAACCTCCTCAAAGCTGCAATCCTACCAGTCAGACGTTGAACGTCTTTGAATGACTGAGGAGTCTTCATGTCTAGAATGGCCTGGATCTTTTCCAGATTGGCCTCGATGCCCCTTTGACTGACCAAGTAACCCCGGAACTTTCCTGCACCGAGTCCGAAGGTACATTTAGTAGGATTGAGCCTCAATTTGTGATGGCGGACTGTCTGAAAGCACTCCTCCAGATCATCCAAATGCTTCTGAATCATCATGTTCTTCACGATCATATCATCCACGTACACCTCCATGCTCTTTCCCAGCTGCTTATGGAAGACAAAGTTCATCATTCTCTGATAGGTGGCTTCAGCATTTATAAGGCCGAAGGTCATCTTCTTATAGGCGTACACCGAACGGTGTGTGATGAATGTTGTCTTTGGAATGTCCTCCTTGCACATAAAAATTTGATGATAACCTGAAAAAATATCCATAAAGCTTACTAGTGCATACCCCGAAGTCGCATCAATAAGTTGGTCAATATGAGGTAGAGGATAGAAGTCCTTTGGGCATGCTTTGTTCAGATCTGTGTAATCGATGCAGACTCTCTATTTCCCATTCTGCTTCTACATCAACACTACATTTGTCATCCACTCCGGATAGTTGATCTCGAAGATGAAGTCAGCAGCTATCAGCTTCGCGATCTCCTCATCAATGATCCTTTGACGTTCAGGCGCAAAGATCCGCCTTTTCTACCGAACTGGCTTCTTCGATGGATCCACATCTAGCCGATGCTCGACAATCCTCCGACTAATCCCAGGCATGCCTTGTGGCTCCCATGCAATGATATCCGCATAGCAATGAAGAAGTTCCATAAGATTTGTCCGGAAGGGTTCCAGCAAACCTAAACCAATCTTCACTGTCTTGTCTTTCTTTCCGAGGACCAGCTCGATCTCCTCTGTCTCTCTTGTAGGAATAACCAATGGCTCCGAACTGCTTTCAATGAAGGTTTCGATCTCAATTGTCATGGTTTTCTTATGCTTGCTGACCCCCACTCCCGAGGAAATGACAGCATTTCGATAGCAGCGTCGGGCCAGATCCAAATCCCTGGCCACCTCCCCAACTCCGTGTGCAGTAGGGAATTTGATCTTAAAATGAGGGATGGAAGTCACTGCTTGGAGAGCGATCAAAGTAGGTCTTCCCAGTATGGCGTTGTAGGCCGAATCTACATGCACAACATAAAATTTACATGTTATTTCTACCTGTTGTGGAGCAGTACCGAAGATGACCGGTAGCTCGATAGTCCCTGCCACTCTGACCGGATCGTTGTTGAAGCCATATAAGGGAGCCTCATGTCCAACCTCCATCTTTCTCCCCTCAAGATGCATCCTTTGATAAGCATGGGCATACAGAATATCCACAGAAGACCCGTTATCTATCATCATACGCTTCACATCTGCTGATCCCACTTGTGCAGTGATCACCAATGCTTCTTCATGGGACTCAATGGGTTCTGAAGGATAATCTGCATCGGTGAAGGATATAACAGTCCCTGGAAACGGTCTGTCGATCTTTGGGGGAGCACCCGCTACGGACATGACTGAATCCAGATACCCCCTCCTCTTCTTTCCTACCAACTTCCCTACTGTCCCACCGGTTATTACATCAACGACGTGCATTGGTGGCGGATTTGGAACAGGCTGCATGGGAGGAACCATTTGAACCGCCTGAACAGTACGGTCAACATTCTGCGGCCCTTGTTGGTCCCTTCCTGTCACATATTGAACCAGTACACCACTTTAAACTTTCCTCTCTATAAAATCTTTCAAATTGCAACACTCATTAGGGTCATGGCCCGTAGCTTGATGATAGCCACAATACTTTCGAGTGTTGCCTTGTCTTGGCTTAAAATTATCCCGGGGTGGTTCAAAGAACGGTTGACCTCTGATCTGATCCAAAATTACCGACCTATCCGTATTCAGTTTGGTGTAAACCTTATTCACCTTCTGGGTGGGAGCAGATGGACGATTACTTCCTTGTCGCCATGTGTTGTTGTACCTTTTCGAGCTGCCTTCTGGCCGATCATTATATCCCCCCACCTTCTTCTGATCGCCCTCGGCCTTGGGAATATTGACCCCCTTTTCTTGATCCGAAGAAGGTCGCTTCAGGCTATTCATGGCCTCCTCTACCACGATATACCCTTCTGCCTTATCAAATGCTTCTGCCAAACTCTCCGGATGGTGGAACATCAGCTTCTTCACCAACTTTTCAGACTTTACCAGATCCAGCCCATTCTGAAACAAACCTACAGCCTGTAGATCATTGAGATCCGACACCTGACCAACTGCTTCCCTGAACCTCTTCACGTACTGACCCAAGGACTCATCAGTGAACTGTGTGACTTGTGCTAAAGAACCTGTGGGCTTCCCTCTTCTTTGGTTGCTTCCGAAACAGGCATGGAATTTGTCACACAGCTCGAACTAAGAAGATATTGAATCTGCCGGTAGAGTCCCCATCCACTGTCTCGCATCCTTTCTTAACGTTGTAACAAACGTATGGCATTTAGCAGCATCGGTAAAGTCGTAATAATCCATCAGCCGGTCAAATACTTGGCTATGGTCATAAGGGTCCCCAGACCCATCGTAACTCTCCATATGAGGCAACTTCTTGGTGGTGTCTGCCTTCTCCTTAAGAATATTCGAAGAAAATGGGGACGCCTTTTTTCCCTGAGTATCCTTCACCTGTTGAACCTCAGCTAACTGTTTCCAGAGCTCCTTCAATTCTTTAACCAAATAATCTACCCCCTCCGGTTGAGATGACGCTTCTTTCTCCGGTGACTCTTTCCTCTTTCGAGTAGATCGGTCTTTTGCCATAGAACCCCCGACTCTCGAAGGACTTCTACGATGATGATGGTCCATAGAGCGGAGTGCCCTTGATGGACTTTCTGGTGTATGGCCCCTAGATCTGCTTCGTCTTTGAGTTATATGGCTGTGATGAGAATGCGCAACAACTAGCGCCCTATTTGTATTCTCAGGAGTGTGCTCCCTGGATCGACCTCTTCGTTCGCTTTGACCCTGCTCCTTAGAACCGACAGGGAGATGTGCCTCTTCGATCTTTGAGGAGTAGGGCTTCTTGATCTTCTTCTTTCTCGAGGTTGGTCCCGATACTCACGTCCTGAATGAGCAGGTTCCTTCCCACTCCGGTGCCCCCATTCTTCGGACTGAACATAACTGGATGCTTCATCCCTCAACTCCGCCATCCGGGACATCTGCTCGGCTATATCCTGTCGTTGCTTCATAAGTGCTTCCATGGCCATATCTACTTCGGCTGCCATCTTAGCCAACCGGGAGGCCTTTTCGTCCTGGTCATCCCGGTATCGAGTTTTAGGCGAGGTGCCTTCTACTCGTTTTCGACCGTGACCAGACTCTTTCTCTGCCGTGAAGACTAGCTTTCTCTTAGCTTTGCCCACAGCCCTTGGACGAGAATCTCCATGCGAACGTTTGGACGTTGTGCTGGCATGAACACTTAATGTAGGTCCCAAACGATCTATAACAGAAACTCGTGGTGTCGATTCACTGACAGCCACCAGCTGCCCTTCGGGTGTAGGCGTTCTACTCTTCCCCATGAACACTGACGTAGAACGACCACAATGTGTGATTGAAAAATACTCGGGACACTAGAACTCAGCCCTCCTTCTAGCGCCAATATTAACGCCAAGATCTTCTCCAACGTCCCAATCACGTAAGACGCCCTGATCCTGCACACCAAACACAGTCAACACCAAAAGATTGACGGCTTCGACCGTCGGGGGATAGCTCAGGCGTGAGAGTCAGTACAGGCCGTTGTAAGGGTTAACAATGGAAGATAAAATATCTAGTATCCTTAGAGAGATTAAAATTATATGTTGTGTGTATGCGTACCTTTTCTTGAAGACTTTTTTGTTGGGTTATACTCTCTTGCCTGGTTTACCGTGCCACCCACTACCTACTGACACCATCCATCCCCACGTCCGGTGACTCACCTGTCACTCCATCACCTTTGTTCACTGTTTTCTACCGCCGGCCGAAAATCATCCCATCCACATTAATGATTTGCAGTCAAAACAGTCAACCATTACCTTTTTCATCATTACAAGTCAAAGATCGATATATTTAAATGTATGATGGGTTAACCCAATGACCCGGTCCAATATTAAGGAGATATAATGTAAGGATTAGGCCCAATAACTTTAGGACTCGATAGTGGAGGCCCAAGGGACTAATTAATTAAATAGGCCCAATCCATACGGCTCAATAGGGGAAGTATCATGACCCAACACCTTCCAACCCATATACCTCGTCACATAGCAAAATAAGCACATCCCTAAAGAACCATAACATCCTTGTGCCTCCTAATCCCTTAAACCTTACCCGAAACAAACTCTTCAATAAAATAAGGGGACAGAAACACTTATGCCTCCTCGAATATCCCAAAAGGAAAATTCTATAAGCTTCATACTGAATTACAATGCAAAAAATGTTCATGAGATCCATAATATCAAGGCACAAGTGTTTAAATGGCCTTGGCAAGTTAACATTATAGTAAGTTTGACAATAAACTTACTATATTCTAAGAAACAAGAGCTAATCAAGCTTCTTTTCTTCATTTTTTTTATAGTAAGTTTGACAATAAACTACAATTTATAAACATAACAAGATTCTTGCTTAAAATGGAAATGACATGAAATTTGTAAAGCAAGCTTCATTATGCAAATTACGGGAGTGGTTAGCGGTTAGCATGAAGTTAACTTTGGACAATTGACCAATACAGTATTGACACGCAGGCCGGGAGGTGATATATGCGTGTCAACACTGTATTGGTCAATTGACCAACTTACCATAAAGTTAACTTCGTACTAACCAGATCCGCAAATTACATTAATCATGCGAACTGTCGAATGTTTCTCCAATAACGAGTTCGGAAACAAAAATTATACTAGGAACAACATAATTCAAACCAACCTCATGTTATTCCAAAGACGGAGGAGCTACTACACTGTGGACACAATCTTGCAAGTCTTCAGTTCTATCTCAAAATTTAGCCATTTCTTTTACAATCACCTCCGAATTAATCTCACCAATATTGCTACTGAATATGTAAGGATCGGCAAAAATCCTTCCACAAATTAGTAGTAAAACAAAATGAGTTTATGAAATTCATAACTAGTTGTTCCAGAGACAAAAAAACAGTATCAAAAACTGATAAGCATGAATAGAACCCTAATATGAACATAACCCAGAATCAAGAACTGATACACATGAAAGAAGAAGCCACTTAATTCCTATTATATAATTGAAAATTCCCTTGAAAAAAAAAAGCAGTGAGATTAATGTAATAAAAATCTGTTATGAATACCAATGTGTGAGTTTGTCATATAGAGGCACATGAATAGTATGGAATTGATATAGGTTTGAACCTCCCTCTAAGAGGATAACTAGCTTTTTCAAGAGCTATATCTTAACAAAATCAATACTTTATTTCTCAAAATTATAGTACTATAAGCTAATCGAATTAACACTCAATCAGCTGAGAATTTCTTCCTCCAAAAATTGTTGTTTGCCAGGTGGATTGTCCGCCAGATCGCAAGGCAGACTTTGGGGTGTATTCAATTAAGATTTTTAAAGAAAAGACTTTAAAAGTTTAGTTGTATTCAATCAAGACATTTAAAGAGTTTATAAAAGTTTAGTGATAAACTTTTTTAATATCTTTAAAAGTTAGGTGGTATTGAATTAAGATTTTTACAAAGTCTATAAAAGTATTTTGGTATTTAAAAAGTCATAAATTTTAAATATTTTTATCAAATGGTAATGTTTGACAGACTTTAGAAGAATAATTATAACTATCAACTCATATCCAAAGTCTTACTTCATCTCTAAAGACTTCTAAATAAACACAAAGGTGGATAAAACTAGTTATTAATTAGATTTTTTCTTTTATTGAGTCAAATTAGTTATTTATTTTATATGAGCTAATAAATATTAATATACGATGGATAAATAATTTGGTAAAATTTGGACCATAAAAATAATTGAATTTATTATAATTTTATTATAATAGAATTAATAAGATATATTAATAAGTAAACAAATAACTAGACCTAATCTGAATTAGTGAGGAAAAAAGCAGTCATTCGAAAGCTTCCAATAGAAAGAGGAAAGAGATTTGTTCAACAAAGGTGAGATAAAATCATAAAACTCTCATATCAATTGTAAAGATTATGTATTATAATATATGAAAATAAAAATATATGATGTGTATGTGTATATATTTTTTTTTAATTTTCTGGCATTTTAAACGAAAGAAATAACTGTTAATTTTTAAGACATCCTCTATTTTCGTCTTTAAGTGTCTTTGGTGTATCATAGTGAAATAATGTAACATGTGGTTGTATTCATGCATGACAAATTGACAGAATCGTTATCTTTCCCTTATAAAAAAGAGAAAAACGCACTGCTTTGATAAATGTTAGGCGCATAAAAAAGATCCACACAATCAAACAAAATTAACAGCAGTAAAAATGAAAAATTGGGTTGACAGAATCACACAAAATATATATATATATATATATATATATATATATATATATATATATATATATATATATATATATATATATATATTAGTAAAACAATCAATAATAAAAAATAATCAATTATTAGTAAAAAGCGTACGCATATGCATAAAGTATATATAGCTCAATGAAAAGTGAGTTTAATTTTTGTATTGCGTTTGTAGTTTTTAAAATTTTATTAGTATCCGAGTATTCAAATGTATCATAAAATGAGTAGAATAATGTGAAAGGTTTTAACATATATAAAATCTCATACCACAATAATATAATGAGATTTACTCTAGTTCATGAAAAAAGAGGGAGATGTTATACACATGGGCTAATTAATAATTAATATAAGTTGCAAGATATATTAGAAGTATACAAAAGTCTATCACAGTCTTGATAAAAAGTTTATAAAAGTCTGTTACTTATTTCATGGAGTCTATAAAAGTCATTTTAAAAAAGTCTTTATAGTCTGTGAAAGTCATTAAAATCCCACATTCTATAAAAGTATGACACTTAAATTTTTTTTTTAAAAATCTTAATTGAATACAACCTCCTTTGTTTTATTTTTATTTTTTTTATAAAAAGAAATAAAAGAAGTAAACCCGGTTCAATTCATATCACTCCAAAAACTGAAAATCCAAAACTAACCCTACACATTATTCCTAAGAATAAGTCTTGGCAGACAGGAAAGTTGGACCGGAAAATTGGACCGGTCCAATTTTTTTTTTTATTTTTTTATTTTTTTACTAGTGACCCTTAAAAAATGTATAGTATTTATTCCAACAGGAATTTTTATAAAATATAGTATTTTAGGTGTAATTTGGATACATATACAAATACAGGGTTACACAGGGTTATACAAGGTTGTAAAAAATCCTGTTAGAATAAATACTATACATTTTTTAAGGGTCACTAGCAAAAAAAAAAAATAAAAATTGGACCGGTCCAATTTTCCGGTCCAATTTTCCTGTCCGCGTAGCATTACTGTATTCCTAAATCATATCTTTTCCCTGTATTCTTCATCTTCATTTCCCAATTTCACAATCTTGCATCTCCATTTTCTCTGTCCAAATTGCAACACCAAGAGCCTCCAGGCTTCATCCGTTACTCCTCCCGCCGTCGTGTATTTACTGCAAGGGGAAAGGTACAAGGTACGTATGCATATATGTAAATATATATTGTTGCTGCTTCGATATGTATCCAGATCAGTTATATTAAATTTTAATTTTTGGGTTGGTTATTTTTATGGAAGATAATCTGTATTGTCAATTCGGTTTGTTGCGTTTGAGGTAATAGAATCATTGTATTGTTCTTGATTCCATAGTTGAAGTTTGAAGAACTCCTGAATTTTGTTGCACTTAGGTTACCATTTCTTATTTAATGGCTTCAAAAATAGTAAAAAATAGAAGAATTTCACGAGTTTAAACTATAATACCCATATGTGTGGAAGTATATATTTATTTTTCAGAATCCAGATGATTAGTTGCAACAACTTAAAAGCAATAGTCAATGTGTAATTATTTGGCTTTCTTTTTTATTTTTCCTTCTTCTTGTCATTGTAATTTATGACCTAGCTTTGCAAGGTTAATTATGTTTATTTACAAATCCTGAGATATTGATCTTGATAGAGCTACCCTCCGCTGTATAAGAAGATAAAATATTAGTTAAAAGTTTAAGGCTTTTAGTTATTCCTTTTTAATAAGCTGGAAGTACCTTAATTTTGAGCAGACTTGCCTTTAAGTAAGTTGTTACTTAATGATGCATGACAAGAAACCGGAAATGATGGAATGGCAGAAAAATAACTAGGTTTCAGGCTCCGCACTTGAACGCTAGGATCTCTTGATCACAACAGAGATAATTTTGATCCATCGCGACCGAAAATGAATTTTATGAAATCTGTCAATATCAATAATAGTGGTGTCTGACCTTGAGATTAAAACGCATATTTATGTGGGTGAAAACCTGTGACGGAACGAAAAAGTAATAAGAAGATCGATTACCTTAACAACTTAAACAAAGTAACTAAATACTCAGACTACCATAAATTAATGAGTATCAGAGGAAAAACCTTAATTACTTCAATATTTACTTAATTGAAAAATCTAAAGAATAAATAATTATATCTGTGGCTGTTGTGTTCCTCATCACGAATTTGTGGAATATGTACATTTGGGTAGCATGTATTGAAGTAGATCCGGACATTCTTAGAGCATTTTTTTGGCATTTGGGAATGTAAATTCTCGACAATGCAAAGTAGAACGCACTTTTCTAATCTGTCAATAATTAGGCACTATATCCCATGCTACTGATGGTCCCTTTTTCTTGTTCATGTGATGTCACTTTTTCTACAAATAACTGGGTTCAGCTGCCCTACATCATGATCGCAGATTTGTTTCCTTCTATTAACAAATATTGCCAATTATTATGCTGAATCCTCTGTACTTACTTTTCTACTCGGTCAATGTGACTTGAATGCATCAAATGGGTGGGACAATCCTTTTTTTGATACTTCACTCCTCATGATATTGAAGGGCATATACGCAAATCATGTGTAGTATGTCAGACTGCTTCAGAAGAAATTCAGAGCAATTCTAGCTTCATTGTTACCACATAAGTATATTTTTTGCAAAAACTATTTAACTGATGTATGTCTGCACATTTTTTTGTTTTCGGGGTGGGGTGTCTCATTAAATTTTTACATACAAAATACCTTCTTTTTCTTCTTTTTTTTCTTTTTTTCTTTTTTCTATTTTATTTTTAAATGTAATGTGTCTTAGGAAAAGACGTCTTCCACTTGAATTTGGCCAAAAATTGAGCAAATTTGATTAACTGTTCAATCATGACCTACCCAAACGAAAAATCCTGTTCAATCATGCAGCAGGAAATGGGTTTGTGGACACTGTTAGAGGGCTGTCTGCTTCTTGCAAATGCACTGGCAATATTGAACGAGGACCGCTTTCTCGCGCCTAGAGGGTGGAGCTTCCAGGAATTTTCAGGGGTCAAGAGAAATTCATTCAAGGGACAGCTTATTGGTCTCATATATGCAACCCAGTACTTGAGAGTTCTTCTTATGATGCTCAACTCCCTTTGCATTGTTGTGAAGCTAGTTTCTGGGTGATATCTCCTGGAGTAAGTTTATGCCCTAGGATGACTTATTTATTCTTTTGTAAAATATTTTTGTAGGTGTCGATATCTATTAAAACAACTTTTCTAAAATCTTTTGGTTATTGTCAAAAGGTTACCAGAAAGAGTTTTTTTGCGTAGAAGCAAAGACATCTTAATATTCCCCTTCTTCAAATGTAAGTTACTGAACAAAGAGACATAATTTTTTTTTGTTGTTGATGAGGCTTACAGAGCAAGCTGTTTTGAAATCCTTTTTGTAAGATCCAGGGTATTACCGGTCTGTTCTCATTGCGTAGGAACAAACTAATATTACTTGGGTTACATGTGGAGTTCGTTACTCTTTAGAGCTAAAAGTGAAGTCTTGTTTTATCTTAAAAGAAGTTTACACTAGGTAAAATTTTGGTTATTTATTTATTTTGTGTTGTTTGATCTCTGCATATCTGGGACGATTAGTCATACGCTATAAAAGGTTTGTAGGTTGAAAGTAGCTCCATTATTCTAACTAGTGCTTGAATGTCAATTATTAATTGGTTGTACTGGTAATTCAGGGTGCGTATTTCTTACAAGGGGTTTGTATTATATACAAACCAGCAAAAGTGCATGAAATTGAAATGGTTTCCGTTTTAATCTTTCTTATTGTATGAATTGACCTCACCTTTACCTCCAAGCTAAATGCTGACTATAATCTCCATTAGCTCCTCTATCAATAAGGACTGCTATCCTTATTGACAATCATAGTGACCAAATCTCGTTTTCAGTTTTGTTCTCTAGACTCTAGTTTGAGAGCTAGTTAGGCATTTTGTTTTCTTTGGGAGATGGGGAGTCCATAAAAGAGGCCTTCTTGCACCTACTGATACCAACTTGACCCAAAAACTTAAGCATGTAGGTCTTAAGTTTTAAGCCTTCACGTCGATCAACTCACATTTGACTTTTAACATGTTCATACCATATTTTCAGTACGCTTTCTTATTTTAATCCAGACTTCTTCTTTTGTTTATGTTAAATTTTGCAGGTTTTGTGTAGGTAAAAGTTTGTTTTCGGAAAGAGCAGCTGAATGGTGCTTGTAACAGAAAGATGTTATAGAAAAGCTTAGCTTTTGTAATTGTTTATCATTGTAAGATTACACCCTCAGCTCCAATGCCACAAAATGGCTGGAGAGTAAAAATTGTATGAATAGAGTTTGGTATTTGTTTAAATCTCCTTTTCTAGTTTCTTGAGTAGATGTTATACTGTCTGCTGCACCTTATTTAAAATTTATGTCATGCAATATATATTACAATCAAGTATATATGGGAGCTTCATGGAATGGTCAGGCAAAAAAAAGTAAAGCTTCAGACTTGTTGTCATCATATCTTCATAGTTGCACAATCTTTAGAAGATGGAATAATGAAACTCAATAAGACATGTTGAAACCTTTTCAGACATTCAAGCTTAAATTGATTATGGACTTGTTGTAATAGCTTGTCAAATGCAAAATGCTTAATGGAAAAAACTTGGTAGAGACACAAGAATCTAACTTAATAACTTTTTAGTTTTTTGCATTATGCATGGGAACAATTATATATCCAAAGATTTCAATTTTACTTCATTCAATCCTGATATTGAACATATATAAAATAATTGAATTGTATATAAAGTCTCACCTCTACCATGGTAAAAGCCACTTACTTTTAATGACTTTTGGGTTTGCCTCTCATTGATTAGATTAAATAACGGACTAATTAGTAAAATATTCAGAACCGATAATAATAATAATAGGAAACTCATATTTACACATGATCAAACATAAGAATGCACATTCCTTTTGGAATGCTTATTCCAAACATAAGAGAAGATATTTATATTCTAAAAATCTTAATTTGAGCTCTATCATACAATCAATTTTCTTTATAGCATTAAATTTTACACTATAATGGAACTCAAGTTGGTTTATGTTTTCTTCTTTCTTTTACATAGTTTCTGGGAGTTTTTTTTGGTTGAAGAAAAGAAAAGAATAAAAAGTTAGACAAGTGAAGAAAAAAACTTTAATTTCTTGTCTCCAACTTTTTTCTCAAAAGTGACAAAGAAAATTTTGGCCCAAAATGTGTATACTTTCTTTCACTTTCCTTTCTTTTCTCTTTCGACTAAAACTCCAAGACACTCTTTCTCCTTAACTTTCTCTTCGTTTCTCTTTTACTAAAAAACTTCAAGACAAGCCTCTATTTTTTTTCTCACTTTCTCTTCTTTTCTCTTAAAATTAACACCTTGCCTTGAAGTTTTAATTTGAATTGAAGAGAAGAGAAGAGAAAAGAAAATGAGGAAAAGTTTGTACATTTTGAGCCTAAATTTTTTTCTCACTTTTGAGAAGAAAGCCGGAGAAAAGAACATAAAACTTTCTCTTCTCTTCTTTAACTTTATTTTCTTTTCTACAACTAAAAATCTCCCGAACACGGTGTAAAACTTGATGACAGGTTGTTACATAGTGTTTGAGAGTTTTTTAATTGTATAAAAGAAAAGAAAATAAAGTTAACTAAAGAAGAGAATGGAAGAGAAGAGAATTAAACCTTTACTTTTTTTTCTATAACTTTTTTCTAAAAAAATTTGGCCTAAAATGTACCAACTCTCCTTCACTTTCTTTTCTCTTCTAATTAAAACTCCAAGACACCACTTTATTTAACTTTCTTTTCTTTTCTCTTATACTGAAAAAAACTGCGAAACACCTTTTTTTTATTATTTTCCTTCACTTTCTTTTTTTTCTCTCCAAATTAAAACTCCAAGACAGGGTTCAAACTAGCATGACTTGTTTATTTATTTTTTCTTTAGGTCCCAAGTTTTTTTTGGTAAAAACTAATAACATATAGAAGAAATTGTTGAGGGAGAAACTGATAAAAAAAATTCTCTTAGAATCAACTACAAAAGAATTATTATGTATATAAGAACAAATATCATAATTCCTTTAAGTTGTAAGGAATGGTACTCTCCGCTGGACTTGTAATAGTTCCGTAATGCAATAGACTATTACATTGATTTAACATGTTTTGTGTTTGGTATTAGTCTATTACGAGCCTAATTTAAATATTTTTTATTACTCCCACAAATATTCGTGATGTATTCACTCATTACATCCCTAATGCAATTGATTAATAGACAAAATAGTAATGATTATCACTAATTAGACATTGACTTATAAGTTACTTTATTCATTACATATAATTACATATATTTAGTGAACCAAACACTATTTTGAATGTAATGTAATAACAATATTATTCATCAAGTACAAATCAAATAAATATGACATAATAACCTATTACCATTAATACATTACAACTCTATTGCATTACATTACGTAGACTATTGCATTGCATCAAATTTCTATTCCGCGTACCAAACCCCTACCTTAGGCTCTTGTGTTTTTAAAAAGACTGTGGAGTGATCTTAAACTTGTAATTTTATGCAAAAGCTAAAGCTTCAAATGTCTATAGGGAATTAATAAAGATACAACAATAGCAATACATTTTTCAACTGAACTTGAATAGTCTAGTCAGATTATAAATCAGCAAACACATGGTAAGTTCTGGAGTCTACAACAATAAGCCTCAAGGCAGAAATTGCTGCTGCAACAGACATGCAGCTAAAAAAGAAGACATTTAGCCAGTGCCAGAACTTCGGTAAAGAAGTTAACTTGTTCCTCTTTGCAACTAGGTACATGTGGTTCGCAAGGATAAACGTAAGGGGAATCAAGGTGATGGCTCCGGTGAGGCTCATGAAGTCTCCGATGAATGGCAATAGAGCAGACACAAATGTGGTTAAAGCTAGATAACCCCCTCTCAACCCAATTCTGAATGACAAGTTGCGAGCAGCCAATGCGCTTCCTTTAACGCCATATTTCGTATCCAAATACTCGTACATTGGACTAGCAAATATCTACAAACAACATAGTCAAGTATAACATCATGAACAAACTATAGGGCTACAAAATAAAAGGTGTAAAAGTGAGATGCTTTACATGCAAAGCAATGACGGTTTGCAGAAAGGCAGCAAGATTGGCGACTGTCTTTGCCCAAACTGGACCGCCAATGCTGTTGAGCAAATAAGATGATGCCTTGGATCCATAGGCCCAATATCCGGTGAGGGCGACAGCATATAATGGTAAAACACCTACTGTGAATTGAAAGTAAAGACCTTTCATCATGTTCTTAACAACAGGCTGTTTCACTGTGGCCTGTCACAAGAATATTACAAGTTATTCCACAAAATAGAGTTGGTAAAGTTTGAGCAAAAACCACAGAATATAGGGTATATTATTGTATACATCAGCTAGCATCCCTCTAGCTGTAATGAATATGTTAATTAATCGTCAAGGACTTGTCACCTACTTGTATTTCTGGAAGCATTCCTGTATTGAAAGCAAAAATGAGGGTTGCCATTGCACCAATAGCTGCAAATATCTTGTTTGTTTTAGTTCCGGGAATGCTATAGTCCCTGGCTGGTGCTTCAATTCCTGTAAGAATATATGTAGATGAGCTACCTATTGTAACTTAACACCAAATAAGTATTCCTTTGCACTGCCAATATATATATATATATATATATATATATATATATATATATATATATATTGCTATAAATATGAATGATGTATATATAGATGATATGATTGAATTCGTTGAAAAACTAATCTACAGATGTTTTTCAAAAGAGAAACATTGTACGAGCAGTTACCACATTCAACTAGTAAATTTCCAAACCACGGGTGATTAAGTGGTGGCTTTTTAACCATAGGTGGTGATTTTCAATAATGTGAATACCACAGGAAGTAAATTGCATTTTACCCAAAACATAATGCATGGCATCTGAAGTAAAATCAAAATTTGGAAAAATAATCTCAAAAAATTAAGAAGAGCAGGAGGTCGCACCATCTCGAACTGACAGTACAATTGTTACCACAGCATATACTAGGTTCAAGAGTGCTGAAAATCCCAGCCAGATCCTCAGAGCTGACAAATGGGGTATTGCAATTGCAAAAATGCCACATGCGAACCCAGCTATTACAATGAAGTATGAGAGCTTCATGGCGTGGTCATCCCTAAAAAGAACGTAAATAGCCTGCATATATCAAGTGAAAAAGGTAAAGCTTCAGACATCTAGTCATCATGTCTTCATATTTACACAATCTTTAGAAGATCTTAATGGGAAAAAAACTTGGTAGAGACACCAGAATTTGACTTAAAATATATAAAAAGTTAGCATGATAATTCTTTTGTCCATTTTCATGTAAAAGGCCCAACACTCGGAACAAGGATCCTCTCTATTTCAAATAAATGGAGACTCTCCATTTTATGGTCCAGATTTAAAATGTGTTGGAATGTGATATCATGCTAACAGGAGAATGAGATAATTTTAAATCTGGATCATAAAATAGAGAGTCTCCATTTATTTGAAATGGAGAGGATCCAAGTCCTAACACTCGGGAATGTGGTAATGCATCTAAAGAAACTATTCGATCCAACATACTCTCCTCTGGATGTAGGAATAGTCGCATGTACTAAACGCCCTGTCCAAACCAAGAACTTAAGCCGAAGAGTCCTAACAAATTATGATTCAGACGAGATAAACTAGAAATTCTACATTGAACTTACCTTTAGAGCCTGACCAGACAAAATGATAAATCCCACATTAATCATAAAAAGATTCACATATTGCAATGCCCATGTAATAGAATAAGCTCTGCTACCTGCAATAACAATAGCCCCATAAAACAAAAGCCTCGAAAGTAAACCATAAACTGATTATAATCAGTCAAATAACAAATGCAAGCATACCATATATAAATCCCGCAAGGTCTCTGTATCTAATATGCCTCTTCCCCCCATGTTCATGAAGCTTGGCAATAAGAGCATTTGCATACAAAGATATGACTGTGGCTGCAATTAAACCAACAACACCTCCTATCCAACCAAGAGGAACCATGACTGCAGCGGAGTATCCTAGCACATAAGCACAGTTGACACCGGTAGTGAGAACAAACCCCGCTTGTAACCATGAATCTACAAAAACATAAAAGAGGTGAGATAATCTTAATCTAGTATAACAACTCAATTCAATTAGCAAATTACCTTCCAATTTAATTGATTGCCCATATATTATGCTATGCAGTAAACAGAGAATCAATTAAACAACATGGAGTAATTTCAGAAGACAAAAAAAACATTGAAGATTTATTGGGATCCATATAATAAATGGAAATTAGAGAGAGAAGACATATCAATTATATAACTAAACTTTTTAGTTTTTGCATTATGGGAATAATTATCTATCCAAAGTTGTCAAATTTTTTATCATTCAATCCAAACCGTGCTTGTGATACCCTAGTCTCACATTTGAACATTTGAATAATTGGACTATATATATAGTCTCATATTTGCTATCAAAAAATACTTCTCTGGGTTACTACAATTTTTTATCAATTGGCATCGACTCAGTTGGTACCCAGACCTCTTGCAAAGCAAAAAGTTCTTGGGTTCAACCCCACTCCCAAATTATCAAAAAAATAAAAATAAAGTAAAAAATACTCCTCTATGTCCTTTTTAAGATGTCTAAACTCCAAAGTACAAATTTGATACAAATTTAAAAAACTAAAGGAGTAGTGTAAGACCCCAACTTTTAATTAATAAAACTTAGTTTATCTTTATATATTATTCTAAATATATTTAAACTTATTACGGTAAGAAAATATCATATATGTACCTCTCGTAATATTAAATGGTGAAATTTTTTGAAATAACATTTTATTAAAATTTTCTTAATAGTTTGTGTTTTATCTAATATTTTGACCTTCTTATTGAATTCTTACAGTTATATTTAAATTGTGAACTTTTGAACGGTGAATATTTTGGATTTTAGATTGTTAAATATTTCTTATATTGTGAACCTTACCGTTGAATTTCCTATATGTGAACCTTGGGCATTAACTTTAACCGATATTGTGGACATCGTGTTGACAATTTGGACATTATTGGACTTTAGACCAATTTAAATTATTTAATAAATATAAATAAATTACAAATCTCCAATGTTTATTCTTTATTTTATTATTCTTATTATTTATTTTTATTCTTTATATTTTTGTTGTT
Source organism: Panax notoginseng (assembly GCA_016801055.1). Lineage (NCBI taxonomy): Eukaryota > Viridiplantae > Streptophyta > Magnoliopsida > Apiales > Araliaceae > Panax > Panax notoginseng. Next base: position 19,628,591 of record CM029014.1, read on the forward strand.
TGTACTAATCATTAGAACTAAAGTTGTTGTGAATGTCTTTGACATGCATGGGTGCAAAAACATTATAATTAGTGGGTGTCTTTAGCCTGTGCGACAATGACACGTGATAAAAGTTCTCTTTGACATGGGTGCAAGATGAACTGTTTTTTGACATGATCATGGTCGTTGGTGTTATCGATAAGGAATCAAAATGATGAATTTTAATTTAGAGAAAATATTAAAAATTATTGTTTATTTGACTCTCCTGATGGATTTTTTATTCTGCTGTAAATTATTTGTTAAAAATTTATGACGTCTAACATTTTCTAAATCTCTGATTTAATTACTATTGAAGGTAAAAGATAATTTAATTTTTCCTTATCTTAGTAATTATATTCTTTACTGGATTATTCGAGCTCACTCTCTTGTCTTTTAATTCCTTTCAGGCAATGAAAACGTAGCGGAGGTTAACGGGGAGAATAGGGGATTGAAGTGAGACTCTAATAGTTGTGACGGTCCTCACCAAATTGTAAAATAATTTGCTAATATTTGTAATGAGGACTCAGTGTGTGTGTACGACCGTGTGATACGCGGTATTGTAATTATTATGATTATGTGAGTTATTGTAAGTGTTTTATATTTTGACAACTCAAATTGAATCTTGTAAGCCCGAATTTGAGAGTATCACAAGAAGAGAGTATAAAATAAGTATCAATTTGCCAGTAGTAACCACATATTCACATGTAAGTACACTAATAGATCTTTGTCTCTTCTTAAATTAGTGGATTCCACTTATTTTATTTAACTTGTGTATTTCTAGACATTTATTTTGTACTTAAAAACATACTACTTCCGTCTCATGATAAAAATTCTTATTATTATTTTGGGTAGTCTCATATTAAATGTTCACTTTCATTTAATAACTAAACTTTTACATATTTTTTTCTATTATGCCCACAGCATTAAATATCTCATACTTTTCTTATTCTAATTCTCTCTCCATATTTAATAAGTATGGGGAGAGAATATTTTGAATTGAATAGCTAGAAAATCACTCTCTCACCTACATTGAAAATAATTAATGATATATTATTAGGGACAATTTTGTCATTTCATTCCTATATGCATGAAAAGTCTAGGACTTTTAGAGAGAGGGAGGGAGAGAGTAATAACTTGATATGACTTCTGATTGAGCCTCAAATCGGTCAAAATACCGAGTTGGTGTGAATTGACTCAGTTTTGAATTGGATTGTTAGTTGTTAGTACTAATTTTTTCTTCGTAACAAGCAAAACTAAACACTTTTACTACCAATGGAAATATACACAAATATTTCAAAACCAAAAATAAATTGGATTGAAACAGAGAGACAGATAAATGAAACTAAAGAGAGCTCTACCTTGGCTAATCTGATGGGCCGTGTCGGGAATGTCAATGGCTAACTGATCATCGGACTGGACTTTCCGGTGAGAAACCACGCCGGCAGCGGCGGAGGTGCCGTCTTTGAGTCCTAATTCCATTTCCTGCTGCTTTTCTTCTCCTTCCAACTAACTTGAGATACAGGAACTTCCAACACTACACTCTCTCTCTCTCTCTCTCTTAATTTATACCACTACTAAGCGTCTTACGTGTTCGCCATAAAATATAAAGCTTGCAGAAAAGAATAAAAATTTGTGTGCACAAAATATTCAGCGTAAGGAATCACATATATATGTCGACTCACTTATAAAATACTCCTACGACAGAAGAAAATGTAATATTCATTAATTGCTTGATGAATCATATGATAAGAGAGAGAGAGAGAAACAAAAATAGTGGCCTACGCACTTTGTCTTGTTTTGATGCACGTATTATTGTATTAGATCCAGATCTAAAGGTTCCAGTGACATTACTAGTTCCACCCCAACGGATGGACGGATCTACCTTAAGACAATGAGACCAATTGACCCCACTCAATTTTTGAGAATTAATTTTTAATTTAATTTTGATTTTATAAAGTGTTTAATAAAAATAAAAATTTAAATTAAAAGACTATTAAATGTCTCAAATTTCTATTTACACAAACACTCTACTCTTTTATATTGTTTAGTAACTTACATTGAACATGATATTTTTGCAGTTATTAAAATGAGACTATCATTACGAAAGTTTCAAACAATGAAATCTCAAAAAGTATTATTATAAATAATATTTTAACAATATTATTTAGTTTTGTAATTTATTTTAGAGGACACAAGAAGTCTCTTATAATAATAGTGCTTTAAAAAATTATAAAATATTATTTTATATATAACATAAGATCGAGGATTCGAAGTGTATTCAATTACATAAAATAATATCAATTTTATATGATAGCTCACATAATTATTTGAAATATTTCTCGCATTCTGACGCCTTTATTTTATTGTATTCTTTTTATAATTTTTGTTTAAAAAAAATTGACCCCACTGAACTAATGGGCTGGATCCGCCCCTGCCCCAACGCAATGTCACTCCAACAAAAAAATCCCTCCTATATAATACAAAATCAATCTCATTTAACAATTGGCACAGTGATTTAAGGTTGTCCTGAGATGAGTTATAGACTCGAACATATTAGAATTTACTCTCACTAACAACAATTGTGAACAAATGGGGTCACAGACTGCCTTGCGTAAGCAGGTTACCAACCCGTACTGGTCTGGACGGGAGAGATTAGTCGGCTTACGAATCGGATACTCTATATTATATAAAAAAAATGAATCTCATTCGATATGTATTCCTTTTTTCGATAACCTTTTAAAATGAAGCACATATAGTGTATTTAATCCTTTGTTTAGCTAATTAAATTAAATATAAAATCTTGATATTACTCTTCTTTAATGAAGAAAGATTAAAGAGAAATAAATTAAAATTTAAAGAATAGTATAAAAAAAACTAAATCATTAATATCTTATCGAAATCTATAAAGACAGATAAGAATGAATAAAACTTAGTATTTTCTAAAAAGACATACAAAAGAATTAATTTTTGACATACTAATAACCTATAAATAAATTCATGATTAATGTAAAAAAATTAGATATTTTATCACAACCACATAATTATTCATAAACTTTAATTATTGTGAGATTATAAGTAAATTGTTAATATACGAAAATTTATTAAAAAAATATTTTATTGTATGAGAAGGATGTGATGTCACGTTACTTTTTATCCTAATAACCCTACGTCGCTACCCCTTTAAAAATAATTTTTGTCCACATAAAATCTCTGCCAAACAAATTCTAAATACTCCATTTTAGCTGGAGTAGCTCCACTCTTGATTGGGGTGACCCCACACCAAAATCCAAATCATTTACTGCAACCAATTAGATTTTGACTGATTATGGTCAACTATTAATTAAACATACGTGGAATGTTTGCTTATTCTTAATTAAATGTAGGTTCAAAAAGATCCAAAATAGAAGGAGATTCTTGTGAAAAGTATGAAGCTTATTTTGGACAGGTGTGCTTGTCCAATCTATTATTAGGATTATTGGGTAAATATTTACGATATTTGAAAAATCCAATTTATCATTAAGAAACTCAAATAAATTTATTTAATTATATATATATATATATATATATTACAATCTTAAAATTATTACTATTTACAAATTTGTTTTTTTCTTTTTTAAATTTACATGTATCACATTAAATTTAAAATTTAAAATGAGACTTTTTTGTGTTCAAAACTTTTAAAATTTAAAATTTCTTTTCTTTTTTTAACTTATTTAGTACTATATTTTATTATGTATTTATAATAAATACATAATAACTTATTTATATTTAATACTAGATATTTTAATCTCCAACTGCAAAATGTACTTATATTACGTGAAATAAATAGAGGGTTGGCCAATTTTTTCATCAACCTATTATATTTCTATTTTCTAATTATTCTCCTTTAGTGCTATAGTCAACGATTATTAATGCACTAAAGGCGCACCAAAGCTTCCTTTTTACTCCTATTATTTTTTGGAAAACGAGCTGGAAAGTAAACATTAATAATTTGGTTCCACTTTCCTATTTTGTCATTTTATAGGAAAGACGTTAAAATGAGCAAACAGTTCGTGTTCGATTCGCACTCGCTCGACTAAAAGTTCGATTTAATCTCTATTTAAAATATAAATGATTCAAATATGAGCAATTTTTAAAGTTCGATAAATTATTTGAGCCTTCTCAAATTGTAATTTTCTATTGATATTCAGATCATATTTGTTCGAAAAGTTCAAACTGCTCGGGCTCGATTCGAGATCGTGCTCGACTCGGTAGCTAAACGAGCCTCGATCAAACCTTATTTTATACTCAATAAATTTTGTGAACTAAATATTCGGCTAACTCGACTCATTTACATCCTTATTTATAGGTCCATTCAGGAAAAAAGCCACATTTTGTACAATAGAAAATGGTACACAAATAATTAGATTCACTATTTAAAAGTATATACTCCGTCCGTCCCATAAAATTAGAATTGAAAAACATTTGTAATTCTATAAATTTAGAATTTAGTTAAATTAAATTTGATGCTTAATTCCAATTTTAAGACTTGGAATTCAGTTGTCAAAAAGTGCAAGGTATAGTCTTGACCTAAATTTTTTAGAGAAATTGTCTCTGTTACAAAATTTAAATTTTTTTAATTCGTTTTAAAATTAAAGATACATTTTTTAAGATCTTATTTGTCATTAATTTATTATTATTATTTTCAATATCACACCACTGCAATCGAATTCTTAACTAATACTAAGGCTATGTTTGATGACATAAAATTATCCTTAAAAATCTTTATTTTATAAATGTATCTTTAATTTTGAAACGGATGGATGAAATACTATAGGTTCATAATTTCCAAAATCTTAAATTTAAAAGTACTTTAAATATAAAATCTAATACTACATTCCCCCCCCCCCCCTAATTCCTATCCAAAATCTTAAATTTAAATGAGAGCATGAAAGGAATAGAGCATAATTTATTAATTCTAAAAATAATAAATTTGAATAAAAATAGTTTAAGAATTAAAAAAAAATTTAAATTACATTTCTTTACAGCTGTTCCCTCCCCCACCCAACCAGCCACTGCCCTCCATGCTAATTTCCTCCAACTCTAAATTATTTACCATCTTCTCTCCCTTCCTGCAAACCCATTCTCTCTCCTGAACAATTAAATATAGACACGGAATAATTGGAACAAGGATTGATACGGGTATTTCTTGTCCTTAATATGTTTATTGCTCTTTATTCAAAAAAAAGTTTACTAAAACTACTGACAATATACCTATATATGTCAAGCCTATAATTTCTCAGTGATAACAATTCACATATGAATCTTAGAAAATATACTCCTTTGTAAAGGTTGATGGAAGAAGAAGATAAATGACTGCTTAATTCTAAAACTGATAAAAACTGAACTGTGATTAATATGTTATTATCAATTTATCACATCAGTTTTGACAGTTTTACAACCCTTTCGTATCCACAGTGATTAAACACAAGATTGTTTAATAATAAAAATGACTGTATTAGTAATATTAATTTTTTTAATCAATATGTAAATTTCTAAAATTTAAGATCAATTTAAATTTATTTTGATTATTGTAATAATCGATATTAAAAATTACTTAAGAAGTATTATTACATACAAAAAATATCATTCTGAAAATTTAGATAAATATGCACATTTTGAAAATTTAGCTAAATGTAAGGCATAAAATGAGCAAACAGTTCGAGCTCGATTCGTACTTGCTCGACTAAAAGTTTAATTCAAGCTCGACTGAAAATATAAATAATTAAAAGATGAGCAAATTTTAAATTTTGATACATTACTCGAACCTCCTCTAGTTGTAATTTTCTATTGATATTTGAATTATATTCGTTCGAAAAATTCAAATTGTTTGGGCCCTATTCGAGATCGTATTCGACTAGATAGCTAAACGAATTTCAATCAAATCATATTTTATATCCTATAAATTTTATAAATTAAATCTGAATAATTCAATACTCGACTTAAAAACCCTAAACTATATGTGACAGGATACGATACGGTGGTCATTATTAAAAAACCGCCTAATATAACTAGAAAAGGGGATACGAAACATTTTCACAATAATTTCAATTAACTTTCCACTAACATTTTTTTTGTAGTTTGGCAGGTAGGGACAGTTGCATATATTTATTTGACAAGTAAAATGTAAAAGTGACAATTATACTTTTAGTATATTTAGGTATTATGTCCATTTTTATTGGTTAATACAAAATAAATTTTCTACTATATATAATTTTGGATAATAAATTTTTATGTGACATCTGGGTATTGACCATCTTCCGTGGTAATAATGACATGTAAATAAGTTAAATTAAGACCGGATTCAAACTCAAAACCTCAATAAATTTTATTTATTCAAGATTCTCCATTTAAACAAAAAAAAAAGAGATAAATAAGTTGGTAAATAGGTTTTGTCTAATATTGATTTATAGGAGAAGTTTTAAGTTTATCTAATTTATTTATTGATTAGGAATTATCCTAATAATATGTATTTCCATTGACATAAATAATTTCTTAAGACTAAAAGTAATATATAGCTAGAGGCCTATAGGGGAAAAAAAGAATATCTCATATTCTTTGTCTTAATTCAACTGCTTCAAAATTTTGTATATTAAGTTGTAATATTAAAATGTAATTTTTAACTTATTTACTAGTTTAGTTTATACTTTTTATTCGTCAACTCGGAGAATACTATTTGACACATCTTTATTAAAACATCTTAATTATTATAAAAATATATTGTTATTTTTGGCCAAATAAAGATGAAAATATTTACTTAAAATATCTAATATTAACTTTTTTTTAAATTGTAATAAAAATATTAATTAAACGTACTCAATTTATAATGAAGAAACTTGTATAAATAAAATTTATGTTATTTTATTTATAATTGTATCATGTAGCTTAATTAGACAATTATTTAGACTTATAAAGGTGATGTTTTGAGTTCAAATCTTGAACAAAACAAATTTTAGTCTTGGTCAATGCTCAACTATCATATACTATAAGGGTTTATGTTTATCTAAATCCAAATATATTAAGAATACGGTTATCATTTTACTTTTGACATATACAGAGAGGGAGGGAGAACAACCCCAAAAATAATCGAGACGGGGAAGAAGCAGCGATGACGGCGGAGAAAAATGATGCCGTACACCTAGATGCCGCGGCGGCGGCGGTTGTTGCTGAAGGTGACAAAGAGGGAAAGAGTGGAAGCAAAGTGAGGGGACCTTGGTCACCTGAGGAAGACAGGGTATTGTGTGAACTTGTAAGCAAGTTGGGGCCGAGGAATTGGAATCTGATCGCCCTAGGAATTCCGGGGAGGTCCGGGAAGTCGTGCCGTCTTCGGTGGTGTAATCAGCTGGACCCTTGTGTTAAGCACAAGCCCTTTACTGGTAACTAACCCAATAAATTGGAGCCATTTTTTCTTGTTTGCTCTTTTGAATTTTGTTAAGGCCATTGCTGTTCTGATCTTGATTTTTATTTTATTTTGTTTTTAGATAGAGGGTTTGTGAGGGTTTTTGCTAATGAAAGTGTTGCTAAGTTTTCTAGGTTGTCTAAGACTTTAATTTTTTTTTTCTTTCTAGCTGATGTTGTTAATATATTTCTTTGTTTGTAAGAGTAGTTGGGGTTTAGGTGACAATGTGACATTCAGTTTGTCTAGTATGGACCCTCTGGTTGTTGATCTTTCCCATTTGAATGCCCTGTGATTATTTTCACATGTTTGTTTTTGGTGTTTTGTTTATGCACTCTCCCCTCCCCACACTCTCTATTATCCCCATTGTATATTTGTTAACAAGGCTGAGTGGGTTTCCTGCATATCCGCCCCGCCCCGCCCCGCCCCTGAACTTTCTTTTACTTTTGACTTATCATGTTTGGGTTTTTTATCTGAATGGCTATGTTTAAGGTGATTTTAATTTGTCATTGGAGAAACAGAAGGGAAGCTTAAGATATCATATATAAATGACATTTTCAAGGACCTTCAAAATTAATTCTTTTTTGATAACTTGATCCATCAGGGATTTTTATGTTCTTGCTGTCTTTAGAATTGGTAATCGAAAAATGTACATTATGGCACTGTTTCATTTCACCCATTCATCTCTCATGAGTTGTCCTATTTATGCTTTTATGTTACTTTCTTTCCAGTAGTTTGTCCTGGTGGAATCAGTGTTCTAAAAGGCGGCCGCTGCGCCTAGGCGCTAGGCCCCCCTCTACCGTCTCGCCTAGGCCAAAAAATTCCTTCAGCAAATTAGGCAGGGCCTAGGCGGGACAGGCTAGGCGGGGCCTAGGCGGAGATTTTTTTTAATAACTATCCAAACCAGATCTTGATATATTTACTTTTCTAATGATTTACCATATTCATAATGCATGTTGTAGCATATCAAATCACAGCAAGAAGTGAATAAGATCAAGTCAAAATGGATAATTTTATTATAGTTATAATTTTTTGAATTTGTACCAACTTCAAATTATATAAATGATGATACATTTGTAATATTTAGTTTAAATCAATATAATTCTTAAATTTATGTTTAGTTTCTTAAGTTTTAATATTGAATTGAATTCTTGAAATTTTAAATTTTATTATTTAATAGCAATATTGTTTATGAATAAAACTAATACGTTAAAGATATGTGTTTGAACTTTAAGCAAAAGTTTTTATTATCTTTATTATATTATAGATTGTTTTTGCTTTTTATTATTGTTTTGTTTGGATAAATGTAAAATAAAATATTAAAATTGGCTTAAAAAACATAATCCCACCTAGGGGTGGGCGCTAGGCCCCGCCCGCCTAACGTCTTTTAGAACATTGAGTGGAATAATAAAGAAGGAGCTGAGTAGAGCTGGACTGCAAGTCTAAAAAAGTTCCTGGCTCACAGTTGGCTTTCATTTCCACTGCAATATCCAACAGCAACCTTTTCAAAACCTCTCATTAAAAATTGAGCATAGTAGCATTTGATGTTGTGTTATAGGTTAGGACTTCGGTCTATAAGTTTAGAAATGTTTATCAAGGGAAACTGAGTTAAGTTATCACGATTGTATGCATAAGGGTAGCCTTATACCCTGATGAATAGTTGTTAAATTAGTATTTATGAATAATATCTCTTAATTTGTCATGGTCTCTATGTAGTAGTATCACAACCAACTTCAACTTCTGTGTTGGGACTTGGGAGCATATAATCTCCTTTTGAGGAGACCTTGGTTCGTACAGAGAGCATTGATTAAACTAATTAGACGTGCCTGATATGACTCTTGTTGGAAAATTTTCGCTGGTGTGTTTGCAGTAGAGCTTGTATATATGAACGTCCTGTGTTTGATTAAAGCAACACTTCAGGGAACTGGTAAGATAAGTCATATCTAAGAGGTGTAGGATATATGCTGACTGTACTTCAATATCCCTATATGTATGATTGTATATGTATAAGCGTGTGTATATATTTCGCTGCAATTCGACCGGATGTACTAACTGGAAATATCTATTTAATCAACCTATAAATATCTATTTAATCAACCTATATACTGAAAATATGTTTTTACTCTGAAAACTTACATTGTACCTAATGTGATACTTCTAATGCTAACTGAAAGATTTACCAAGAGGTTGGTGTCAGTTTTTTTGACCGGGATTCCTTTTTTTCAGTTATATGAATATCTTCCAATTCAGTTAGTGATGTAATACTCTAATACTCGAGAATAGAACTGTTTTAATTATTGGTCAACATGGATCCATTTTCTTCTTTGTATTTCTGTTTTGTGTGTATGTCAGTATGTGAATTTTCCGCATAAATGGGGGTGGGGAATTGACAAATCTTATTTTCATTTATTCCTAATTACGTACTCTTTGATCTTCAGGTTTCATCTTCTTCGTTTTTGCTCTTACTCTCTTCTCTGTTTTGTGTTCTCTTTGTTGTTAATGTTACCCCTGTAATCAGTTACACATTGCTTGCATCAACGAGTGCTGTATCCATTTTTATGTTCCATTGTTTGTGTTATATATTGTGGTTGTATAAAATAGAACATAATTTCTCTGCAGATGAAGAGGATCAAATTATTATTTCTGCCCAGACAATTCATGGAAACAAATGGGCATCAATTGCAAAACTCCTACCAGGTAGAACTGATAATGCAATAAAGAACCACTGGAATTCTACATTGAGGCGAAGGTCTGTGGGGTGTAGCAGGTTTAAACCAGCATCTCACAACATGGTGGAAGATGGCAGCCTTGAGAGGACAAAGGTATCTGCGGAAGGAACCTTCTCATTCGGAAGCACCAATTCATTCAAGCTCCCAGATGTAACAGATGAAAGCATGACGCAAACATATGAGGATCATTGTGTTGTTGAGAAAGACAATTCTACCCTTTTTCTTCCAGGAGCACATATTGGTTCGTTTAGCGTTTATAACCCTCAAAATGGCTCAAAAGCTGGTTCTGTACTTTCATTGATAGTTCCAATACAGGGGCCTTTGCTCCAGGTCTCCAAACCAGATTTTGGAATCTGCAAAATTCTTAAAGGTGCTTCTGATGATTCTGTGGTTCCAGGGCAGTGTGGCTTTGGTTGCTGTGCAGCTCCTAGCAAGGTCCGTTCTCGAAGCTCATTGCTGGGGCCCGAGTTTGTTGATTATGAGGAGCTTCCTTCCTTTTCAAGTCATGATTTGGCCGCCATAGCTTCTGATTTGAACAATATTTCCTGGATTAAAAGTGGCCTCGAGACTCTCAGCGCCAAGGCGCTAGACAATGCCACTCTCTATAGGGTATCTCAAGGTGCTGCCGTGCAAAAGGGTAGATCTGAGCAGAACATGAAAAATGATCACTATCACTTTGAGGAGTGCCGAAATAAGTTAATGGGCATGAGGACAGATATGGTACCAGCCTTTTCTATTGCCGGCTCAAAGTTGAAGGTTTGAGCCGAAACATAAGGGGTCTTCGAACTTTTTGTGTGTGTGGTATGACGAGAGCATTAACTTAGGTGCGGTGGCCATCTGCTTTAGTAAGTGGGAAATTTACTTGTAAAGAGATGAACAGATTAGCAAGTGGGAGATTTACTTATCAGTCTGCAATTGCTGGTGAAGAAATGAACAGATTTTGTTTCTACATGATGTAAGGCATTCTCTTAGAATATATTCAGACCACATTGAGAACTTTTTGGTATAGTTATTAAATGATTATGATGTGGTAAATTATACTACATTTACAATTCATTGCGTCTTCTATTTTGAGTTTTTACTAATTTATCTAGAGAAGAACAAGGAAAGATTTTGAGCCCAGCAACTCAGCAAGTAATGAGATTATGGACACCTGCAGCTTGCAGGGATAAAAATGAGTTGATTAATCGATCGGCTGGCCTGGGGAAGTATAAATTCTTTGAAGGTGATGAGATTAACTGCACAACTGATCCTCCAAGTTTTAGCTTTTTGCAAAGTTAAACCTAAAGTTTAAAAATTCACAATCTTGTTCCTCCTCCACTATTTTTTCCTCGCCCGGTCGCCCCTTTTTAATAATCCCAACTAGTGATTCTTTAGCCTCTACCGTGGCCTGCTCCCAACCTCTTAGAGCAACTCCAGCAACACAAACTATATTTTAGTCTAAGATTTATCTTTCAGCTCCAGCAAGTAGATTAAATATAGTCTGTAACTATATTTGAAACACCAACAAGACTAAATCTAGGAACTTGATAGTCTGTGGACTATAATTTTAATTATATTTAAATGGGAGAGTGGAAGGAGATTGAAGTTTTTTTGAATTCATAGATTATTTTAATCTTTTTATATTATAGTCCACGGGATAGTCCATCTGCTGAAAAGATGGAAGACTAAGCATCTCCGGCAGCTAGACTATCTGATGGACTATATTTAGTCCACATGACATCAGCAAATGTCCTTTAGTCTTCCATTTTTTCAACAGATGAACTATTCCGTGGATTATAATATAAAAAGATTAAAATAATTTATGAATTCAAAAAAACTCTAATCTTCTTCCACTCTCCCATTTAAATATAATTAAAATTATAGTCCATGGACTATCAAGTTCTTAGATTTAGTCTTGTTGGTGCTTCAAATATAGTCACAGACTATATTTAGGGGGTGTTTGTTTAGAGCTGAATAGAGCTGAATCTGAATGGCTGAATCGGTCAGTGCGTTTGTTTTGGTCTTAATGGCTGAATCGGTAAGATAGACGAGCTGAATGGCTAAGTCAGATTTTTTAAACTGAATGGCTGAATGAGCAGCTGAATGAAGTAAAAAAAACTAAAAAAATAAAAAAAAAATATTAACTATTATATTAAGTAATATTAAATAAATTTACAATAATTTTAAATTTTTTCAGAGGGATAAAATAATAAAGTTTTGTCATTCAGATATTTTTCAGACATGTCAATTATCAAACAATTTTATTCATTCAGATTTAGATTCAGCTCATTCAGATTCAGATTTATTCAATTTTTATCAAATAACCCCTTAGTCTACCTGCTAGAGCTGAAAGATAAATATAGGATTGTGATGCTGGAATTGCTCTAAAGAATATTTACTGATGTTATTTGGATTAAATATAATCTATGACTATCAGATAATCTAGTTGTTGGAGATGCATCCTCCACAGCCGGATAACATCTTCTCCTAATCCAGCAGTTCAATATTATTCAAAACAGCACTCATAATAACCCTACGAACCCAGATCAAGAAATGGAACAAATAAATTCCCCATATTTAACAAGTCTTTAGAAGGAAAAAGTTCAATATTATATGAAACTATCGTTTTTGAGCGGGAGATTTTATATTTTTGGGAATTAAATTAAATTTAATATAAAGTACGGTGCAAATTGCAAAATACTCCAACAGTAAGAAATAAATTTATTATTATTTTCACTCCAATAATTTTTTCTTAAAAAAACCTGGTATAGAGGAGGTTGTGATCTACCACTTCCAAAATCTCTGCAAAAAGAGCTTGCGGTTTATCACTTTTACACCTACTTTATGATATACCACTTCCAAAATCTCTCTGCAAAAAGAGCTTGCGGTTTATCACTTTTTCCACCTACTTCTCTCTCTCTCTCTCTATATATAATACTAATATTAGTCCTAGACTCAATAATGTTATAGTCTATAGAGGGGTAATTTTTTACAGATCTTTTTGGAACTTTCTCTCTCTTCAAAATACTGTTCATGGACTGACATCCAAGAGAGAAAATAAATCACATTTAGGCTGAGAGCCTTCGTTGCTCTCCAACCTTAGGCGGGCATTCATGATCTTTCTCTCGCACTCTATTTACCTTTACATGAAGAAGATATTCACCCTCTATACCTCAATATCTTATTCTATCTCTCCCTCTAATGGCAATTTTAAACGATTCTCGTGTTGATCTACAAGACAACAGTATTACTTGCCACCACTCCACCGCCACCGCCACCGCCACCGCCGCCACCGCCGCAAGTGAAGGCAGCTCACGCTCGTCTGATGCGGACGGACGGTCGTGGCACTCGCCGTTCGATTCAACCGCCGGCGGGTCCGACGGGCACAGGGCATCAAGCCTCTCTACTTCTGAGATTGTGGGGGTTTCAGATAAGATGAGGGATTCCTCTGTTTCACAGTGTTCAGTAGAGTTGGTGGATCTGGAAGCTGGGGTCCCTGAAACCAAGCTACATTTGGCGAAATATGAAAGGGATTGTAGGATTTGTCATATGACTCTGGATGCATCTAATCAAGAATCTGGGGTACCCATTGAATTGGGTTGTTCTTGTAAAGATGATTTGGCTGCTGCTCATAAACATTGTGCTGAGGCTTGGTTCAAGATTAAGGGCAACAAGTAAGTGTCCAACAAAGTTGAAAGTTTTTATTTTTATTTTTATAAATGATTTTGGGGGTACCCATTTACTGTTTTATGTCAATTTTTTATATTCTGAATATACGCATTTACTTATTCATGGAATTTCAGATTGTGATACTTATTCATGGAATTTCAGATTGTGATACAGAGTTAAATGTTTTTTCCCTAGGGTCTGGGTATGGTTGGAATTACTTCTGATCTTTAGGTTTTTCTGTTCCATTTTGAGCTGTCATTTGAATATTTTGGAATTGCTTAATTTAACATTTGCGTTGAGTATTGAGCTGAAAAGGATAGTTAATTATTGAGTGAATGCAGCCAAAAAGTGTTAGGTTCAATGTATGACACTCAACAGTAAAGCTTTAGATGAGAATCAATTACTTTGATATGGAAAAGGAATAACTCAAAAAAGAAAGTGGTAAAGCAGGTGATATTAAATTAAAAGAATCAAACTGGGGAAAATATAAAACCAACAAGTAGTAATGCTCCTATGGCCAACGATGCTTCTTAGTTTCATAGGAATATGTGTACGTATCTTTCCTTTCTAGTTTCTTATTTTGCAAGTTGCCTTTGACTCCACTAAATGTATTGCTTTTCTTGGTTAATTTATACTGTATATGGCAGTTGCAGCTATTCCTCCGGAGTTGCATTGACTCAGTCATACTGATTCCTCATTTCTTTTTGTTAGGGTGCAGTATTTCCTAGTGCAGGCATTTATTTAATCAAAAACTCCTCCATCTTCTGTTGCTATCACTTCATTTTCGTTTATAAGAAAGGTGGTTTCAATGGGTCAACTTATTAGATTAATGTTCACTATGAGATAACTATAATCGAAGGATCAAATTGTTTGAATGAGGACAATACTTCCACACAGTTCACATAGATATAGTAATAATAATTTCATCTGTCTGGCCTTATTTTAGCACGTGAGACGTGGAGAAGGATTAGTAGATAATAGATATCTTTGAATTTCCAAAGTTTAGATGTCCATGCCACTTATGAAGCTTTCAATTGATTCTGTTTAGTTTTCTCATTTTTGACAAGTGCTTCTGTGCTTTTATTGCTTCTATTATGTTAGACGGATCAAGTTTGTTGATATTTATTTAAAAGAGTTTTACTTTGACTTATAATAATATATGTGCAAACAGCGTATCTAACTATCACTATGCATTTTTGGGGCTCCTCTTTTCTCTATTTTTTAAATTTGGGAAGCATATGCTTTTTGGTTAAACTGATTTGCTAGTTTTAATGCACCATAGGGCCCTGTTATTCTTGTTTCACACCTTTTGTTTTTAATTGATTTGTTAATTTCCATGATTTTTCTTCTTCAGCTATTAACTAGGTTCCTTGAATGGTTAAATGGCTATAATTATTATCCTGTCAATGGTATATAGTTATTCTAAAAAAGTTTTTTTACGCCGCAAGTTAACAGTTGCTTGTTTAATACAAATTCTGCTTTGTGTCCAGCTACTGTATACTCCCTCTGTTCCTTAATATAGGTCGTTTTAGACATTTGCACAAGAATTAAGGAAATGATTGAAAATCATTAACTATATTATCAATTGTCTATAATACCCTTCACCTCACTTATCTCATTAACTATGTAATTGCTTGAAGATTCAGGCTGAAATAAAGTTTGTTTCCACCTCTCTGCCTCCATCTCTGTTGTTCCACCTTTATGGATTACGTCCTGATCCCAAATCTAGGAGAAATCTATTCTTCCAGTTCTCAGTCTATTTATTTATTCTTGCTTATTCTACCCAATCTCCATCTTTAGATTCCAACTTAACATGAAGATTCCAAAATTGAGCAATTTATCTCCTCAAATAATATATTACTGAGTATTTCCCAATTCAAAAAGTTGCGGGTCACTACCAATAATCGCAGTATCATTAGCTTGTGCTCTCGTTATCTTGGGTCATGTCCTTTTTCTTCCTTTTTTCTTCTTCCTATTCAGTATTCGGAAAGGATTATCTTGTTTCATTTCCTTGTACCTTTTGTCATCCTGTGATCTTTTCAACTTTGATTATGCAAGAACATGACTATGCATTTGTGTACAAAAATCTTAAATTCTACTAGTAATTTTAAATTGGGAGAGAGCAGGGTGGAGGTTTGAGGTTATTTCCACTTGACAATATTAAATATCAATTTTCTTATCTATGCTAAGGGGAAGAACGAGAATACATTTTCCTTGTTAACGGTTTAAGGAGATGATCTATCAATGTGGGGTCATGTATATTCTGACATAACGATTTTGAAGAATTCTAGTTATGGAACTTAATATTTCAATCTGATGATTTCCTTGCACACTTTAAATTGTTGGCCGAAAAGTTGGAAAATAGCATCAATTCAGCGTCATTTTACCTACAATTGATTTTCATAATTACTCTTGAATTTCAACTAGATATGTTCCGCAATTTCTTTTTCGGAATAGTGACTACCGTTTAAATTGCTAAATAGCGCACAGTTCTTTTGCTTACGGATTGGCTTAAAAATATATCTGTGCATTCTCCATCAAAATGGCCACTCTTCATTTGTTGAGTATAATAATAATCTTGCTAGAATTTTCTCAACTGCAGAACTTGTGAAATTTGTGGATCAATTGCATCCAATGTCTCTGGTGCAAATGAGGGTGAGTTACTAGAGCAGTGGAATGAAGCAAATGATGCTGCTGCCTCAGCTGCTGCGCCAGTGCCTTTGTCAGAGACTCAAAACTTCTGGCAGGGCCATCGATTCCTTAACTTCTTGCTGGCTTGTATGGTGTTTGCCTTTGTGATCTCCTGGTTGTTTCATTTCAATGTTCACTCATGATATCCACCTACCAGAGGCTATTGTGAAAGCAGAAATTGCCCTCTAGAAATAGCATTATTCAGGTACTCCTTGTTTCTGTTCTCCACTCTTGGTAGGCAGAAATGATTTGTATTTAGGTGTTGTTTATAGACTATAGTAGTCTGAGCTTCAACCTACTTGTAATATATTTGTATTAGTGTTTTTTTTTCTCCTAATTTTCTCTGCCTAATTATTAGGCACTGTTAGTGTTGTTATTCCTGCTTCAGCATTCGTATCGTGTTTGTATTCTGTTGTTCGCCCTCCCTGTGATTTAGATAGCGTGATTGGAAGAAAAATCCTTCTAAAGAACATTTGAAATTTTGAATCGTCTTTTGTGTGGCATATAAGATTTGTATTATTTGTTATCTTATAAACTGGAACTGAAATCTTTTTTCTACTAGACTTGGGTTCTTCTGCTAACGTTCAACTTTTGATACTTGGGGAATTTTTAGCTTGACATGGTTATTCTTCAGGAATGTCTATGCCTGCCTCCTAAGATCCTTTCAATTTAAAATTTTACTGACTGCGTTTCTGTTTCGTGCTTTTTGAAGTAATATTTCCACCAAGGTACAGCTCTGCATCTGATTCGGTAAGAGTGTAAAGTTGTTTGGTAAAATTTTGTTTCTCTTATCGTTTCTTAATCAGTTAGAGGAAGATATAAATTCAAATCATTAAAAGTTGTCTTTTAATGAAATATTTAATTCTATGGAGTCTATAAATATTGTACCCTCTTCATTCCAAATTTTCTTAATCAGTGATAGGAAGATATAAATTCAAATCAGTATGAGTTGTTTCTTAATGAAAAATTTAAATCTATAGAGCTTTTATAAATATTGTAGTCTTTCCATTCCAAATTTTAAGATCATTATTGATTTTTGAAAAGTCAATTTGAGATATAAATTTAAATTATTAAGAGTTGTCTCTTAATGAAAAATTTAGATCTATGAAGCTTCTATAAATATTGTACTCTTTTCATTTTAAATTTTAAGATCATTATTAAAAAGTTAATTTGATATATTTTTAAATTTAAAAGAATGTTTTTTAATTACCAAATAACTTTTTAAGTTCAGTTATTATTTACTCAAATAATTTAATTTATTAAGATATTTAACCATTCATATCAAAACACCAAAATTAAAGCACTCACATTTAATTGCACATGGTGGGATTTATATTAGTTGTTTCTTTTGACTTTAGCAAAAATGGATCAAATTATGTTCCTTACCCATTAGATGTCTAAAAGCAACTTTCTTTATTTGAATAATTTCTTTCAAGTTTCTTTTGACTTTCCAAACATGGATAACATGGTAAGTTGCACCAAAGTCGAACACAACAGTGGATGACAAACTGTTTTCAAACTACTTTAAAATAATGTTAGGCAATTTCATGTCAATTTATAATTTAAAGATAAAATATATATATTTAATGTTAGAGCGGACAAAAAAAATATCAATAATTTTGAAACCGAGAGAGTATTATATATATATATATATCGGTTCGGATTTTAAACTCACCCCTTATTCAACTCACTCGAGCTCACCCCCTTTAGCGACGGACCCGGCGACGGTTCGGTCATACAACCGTTGTCTATACTTTTAGCGACGTTATATGTTATCCGTCGCTAAAAGTATAGACGACGGTTGTATAACCGAACCGTCGCCGGGTCCGTCGCTAAAGGGGAGTGAGCTTGGATGAATTGGATAAGAGGTGAGCTTAAGATCTGGATATATATATATATATATATATATATATATATATATATATATATATATATATATATTGAGCAAAGATTCTCTCTCCCAAGTTCAGATAGAAAGAAGAAAAAACAGAAAATAATAATTAAAAATAAAAATAAAAAGGTATGAGAAGATGCTGTATGTTTTCTAAATCAAATCTAGTTGGTGTAAACAGATCCGATCCATAACATGATGAATGTACTCACACGGCCAAAAAATCTGCACCATAATTAGATATATAATCAGATTTCACAAAGGCTTTTAAGATTTAAGTCATCAGATTAATAGTTGTATTAGAAAACAGAACATGTGTATCAACCACCCTCGTTGGGCTGTCCTGTCTGAGTTTTGTAAGGACAATTTGGTGACATGCATAAAGACAAGACTACACACTGCCCAAATCTATTCTGAGTTGTAAACTCTGGATTGGGTACATGATAATGGGACATATTCCTCTTAGGTTAGGTCTATCCATCACTTGCTGCCTGCTGCTGCTGCTGCTATGAAGAGGGAAAAATTAACTTTTCATGCTTCACACCCGATTTACAAGTTGGTATTCAAACAGAAATTGATGCTTGTATTATAAAAAATTTACAAGTTGGTATTCAAACAGAAATTGATGCTTGTTCTCCATCTATGTAAATGAACATAAGGCATTTTGGGAGAAAAATTTGGACTTTCAAGTCGTCTTCATCTTTCTCTCTCAATTCTTTAACCTAGAGTACAATCATGTGCTTTCTCTCTCTATTACAGGTTCACACACACACACACACACACACATATATATATACACGAAAAGGATCAAGAGCTTACCACTTGATCCTACATACCTTGCATACCACATCGTTCTTACAACTTAAATCAATGGATTCAATCTGAATTTCCACATTGTTGCTACTATGGAGCAATGGTGCGAATGTAGAAGACAAGGAAAGATGTTACAAAACATCCAGGGAGGCGATTTCTTAGGTGTATTAATTATCGGGTATAAATGTAATTTTTTTTTAATTTGTTTCCATATTATTTCTTATATTAATAGTTGGTGTGTAATAGAACAAAAGAGTTTGCTGCGGTTTCTTTAAATAATATGATCCACCAATTCCTGACATAGTTATAAATGTTCTTGAAGATCTGACATTAAAATTAAAGGTCAACAAAGAGATTGTAGATAAAATGAAAAAGGAAAAAAGTGAGAAGGTTAAAATTTGATTAGCAATTAAGAATTTAAGATGGCCGAAAGTTCAGTGAATACCTTGGAGAAGGAGGTTAAAAAAACTGAAGAAGATGAATGCCAAACTTGTAGAAAGGAAAAAATTTATTGGTTTCTTTTAATTTGCTCATGGATATGTTTTAATATTTGTTGTTTTATAAATGTAAATTCTGGGTCTATAGGTGAAGGCATTTGGCATGATTTAGTTGTAGCTTTAATCTATTAAAGACCGAAGACGCATTTATTGGATATGTTTTTTTCTCTTGTAAATTTTGGATTAGTTTGTTAAGTATTCTGAAATGATGTGTTTTTTGATTTGGATTTGGAAGAAATGTAATAGCAGATTATAATGCACTAAATGTAATGATAATTTATGAAATGAGAAATGAAATGTCAGTTTATGTTGTGAGAATTATAATTAGAAATACAATGACAGTTTATGTTGCAAAAATATTTGTGGTAAAATAGAGCACATACCATATATAATTGTCAACACTATAAAGCAGAGCACCATTGAGCATAGCAACATTAGACAGAGCACATAATCGTCGAAACCATGAAACAGAGCACCATCAGATAGATCGTTAAGTAAATCCTCATATCATAGAATGACTTAATTTTACGTTTCTACGATTGTAGAATGAATTCTCAGATTGTAGAATGACTTAACTATATGATACTAGACTTTAGTATAGAAACGTAGACTAAATCCTCAGAAACGTATTGTGAATCCTCAAATCGTAGAGTGAATAATTAGATTGTATAATGACTTAACTATATGATACTAGATTTCAGTGTAAAAACGTAGATTGAATCCTCAGAAACGTAGACTGAATCCTAAAATCGTAGAGTGAATTCTTAGATCGTAGAATGACTTAACTCTACGTTTCTACACTGAAGTCTAGTATTATAAAGTTAAGTCATTCTACGTTGTCCTTTTAACCGTGTGAAAAATTCTACACAAATTTAGTGCTTCTATATAATGCCTTAAAATCTCAAAACTACAAAAATGGAGGTTTAATGCTTACTTCTTGTTGTATTCACGCAATCAACATTTATTCTGGTTAGCACCACTAATTTTGAAGGATCGCACCTGCTATTTTGGATTAATCGTGTCGTGTTCTCTCTCCATCTCTCTGTGTTTGTGTCCAACATTTTGAATTTGCTAGCCCAAATTTGTTCTTTTTACCTCTACCAGTCTCCTCACGTGACCCACATGCATGATTAGGATGCAACTTTCCCTCCAATTTCGACTTCCGATAGGTTCCAAATACAAATGTTATTATTCAAATAAGATCTGTTAGCCTACTAAGATTTTTTGTCATGTCCATTTATCAAATTTAACGATGTTACATAAATATTCAAGTACAATAACCAATTTGTAAATTTTTTCTTATACAAACACCAATTTATTACTTTTTCAATTTAAATACCAACTTATAAGTAAGTGCAAGTACATACACCAAAAATTATTTTTTCCCACTATGAAAATGCCATTGTACCATTTGTATTTTGCTTGGGGTGCCGTGGGATTGCACTTACAAATTTTATACTCCCTAGTCCCTTCACTTACAAATTTTTTTAATAAAATGCCATTTTATCATTTTTATTATTTTTATTATTATTATTATTTTGCAAATAAAATTATAGTCTATAAAATTAATAATAAAGAAAAGATCATTCAAAAAGGATTGTATCCGAATGTGTCTTTTGCAAAAGTTAATAATTAAGAAAAATAAACAAAACAATTATCATCTCTTTTTTTAATTAGGATGGACCGTACCAGAGATGACAGAAGAAAGTATTCGGTTCAAAAAATATAGGACAATCCTAACAGTTTCAGTCTAAAATTGACTTAAGGACAGAAACAAGTTGCAAACATTAGCAACCACTTTCGTTTTAACCTTATCTTAATAAAATAAAAGCAGCAAAGAAAACAAGACACTATATAAGTTGTTGAGAAATTCAAGAATTTCTAGGAGCACTTGCATGAGGGTTGAAAAGTCTACTGATTGAAAGGGAGTAAAATAATCCGAAATCACCTGCTCGATTGACGAGAGCAGATTATCTGTCCTTATTTTTTTGTCTCTTTGTGTTCTCCTATTTAAATTTTGACATCTAATTTTTTACTTAACATTAATTAATTTTAAAATTAAATAAGAAGTTAGATATTAAAATTTAAGTGGGGGACACAATGAGGACAGAGAAAATGAGGACAGAAGATCTGCTCTCTCGAGTGATAAACATATCTTTTATAGCTGCCTTTTTGAGGGGATAAGCAAAGTAATCAAATATTCTTAGAGTTGGCTAAATTTAAACAAGGAAAGTAATCAAATATTTTCAAGTTGAACTCGCTGCTAATTTTTGGATAGCTTTTGAGAGGAAAAATGAGTTATAATTATTAGGTTTTACATTGGGATCAGAGGAAATAATGGGTCACTATTATTACCCATATGAAAGGTTGAAACCTGAAACATAATATATTTAGCCTTGTTATCCTCTTGTGAGGCACATGGTATGTATCTGATTCTTCGGTTCACACCAACTTTTCTTCTTGTCAACATAATCATCAACCACACATTTCTTCTAATTATTAAACCCGTAAAATGGACAAAAAGTTCGGACTCGATTCATACTTGCTCGACTAAAAATTAGATTCGAGTTCGATTCGAAATATTAATTCTT
The DNA here is from genome assembly GCA_016801055.1 of Panax notoginseng. Lineage (NCBI taxonomy): Eukaryota > Viridiplantae > Streptophyta > Magnoliopsida > Apiales > Araliaceae > Panax > Panax notoginseng. The sequence continues at coordinate 19,650,907 of CM029014.1, forward strand.
CAAAAATGAGCAAATTGTAATTTTCTATTGATACTCGGATCATATTCGTTCAAAAAGTTTAAACTGCTCGAGCTTGATTCGAGATCGTTCTCGACTCGGTAACTAAACGAACTTCGATTAAACCTTATTTTAGACTCAATAAATTTAAATTCATTCGGTTCATCCTCATCTAGTCATGCTCTTAGATACTGAAGCTAGCTAAACTTCATATGAACGTGCATGGCATGATTGTATACTTTTTTATTACAAAGTTTTGTTTTATATTCTACACGTGTCGCAATCTCAAGCTTCAGTCTGAATAATTAAATGAACATCAACAGTCGATTAGAGGATCAGGAGGAATCAATTCTATATCCAACTCAATGCCGGCTGTGCCTGCAATTGCGACAAGAATTCAGGAGACTGAGTGTCTCTGTAACGTAAACTACCTTAATTTTGTAAAACTTAATACATAAATTCCATGTCGGCCAGTTTCTCCGGTGAGCTTTGCTGCCGGCTGCCGACATATTCAATGCTATTCAAAGTTTATGCCTTCTTTTCTTAATTTTTCTTCGCAGTTGTTCAAGCCCAAGTTTTAGTTGTGTAGGTTTTACACTACTTTCTACACTATAGTCAAAATGAAACGAAATGTGATAATTGTTTGAATTATAAAATTAATATTGATTTTTTAAAAGTTAATTTTAATATAATACTCTCTAGTTTAGAATTATATATTAATTTTTTCAGATCATGTTATCATAAAGTTAATTTATAGTAAGTTGATCAATTGATCAATACAGTACTGACATGCAGAGAGAAATCACATCTCGTTTACATATCGACACTGTATTAATTAATTAACTAAAATTAATTTTATATTAATCGCTCCCAATTTTTTCTATATCTATATTTCCTCGACCAAATTCTTCTTCCTAATATTCTAAGTTTCTTCGTATAATTGACTTTTACGGCCCGTATGATGACATGACAATTAATTTGTCTAAAAACAACTACTCTATTCTCATTGCTTGGCCCTATTAATTAGTACCCCCATCTCTCTTTCATACGGTAAGTTCGTGATAATTTCATAAAATTTAAATTTAAATAATTAATTATAAGGTGAGAAATTTATTCAAAATATTTAAACAAGTACTTCTCACTTTTGAAAAATTGACTTCTTTAATATGTAGCACTGTGCCTAATTTAAATAAAATTCTTTTTGCAAAAATTTTTTTTGTATAAAAATGATTCACAAAATTCCAAGAAGTAAGAAAACCATTTAACTGTTAGAAACGTTTCATCTACCGTGACAAAATTGGCAGTAAATTTAGAACGTTACAAAGAAATAAATGGTGGGGCCACAAGTTCATTCATTTCTCTTCATGTTTTTACATTCTCATAACAGTCATGACAATCTGAAAGGTTTTTACTTTTTGTCTATAAAATTGACTAATTGGACAACTAAAGAAAGATCTATTCGAAAAGAGGAAGATCTATAAGTGGCTTAATTAGGTTATCTGTGAGATACTGATACATATAAATAAATAGAATTATGGATGATCACTTAAAAGTAAGATATTATATATATATATATATATATATATATATATATATATATATATATATATATTTCTTAATTTGTTTTATTTATAATTTCACAACATGTTATCAACACGATTATTTATCCAATTTTGGATCCTAATTTGTGTAGTTTCTCAACTCACTGTAAGAATTGTTTCATTACATATACATATATTTATATATATTATATATATATATAGTAATTTAATTTCTTACGTACGTAATTATATATTTATATAGATGTCGAACCTTACAAAATTTGAATTTGTTGCCCTTGACATCTCGGTCAAGAATTACCTGTCATGGACCCTTGATGCTGAGATTCACCTAGACGCAAAGAATCTTAGAGATACAATTAAGGTTGGTAATCATGCATCCATGCAGGATCGTGCAAAATCAATGATTTTTATTCGCCATCATCTCCATCAAGGATTAAAATATGAGTACCTTACTGTAAAAGATCCTCTTATCTTATGGAATGATTTACAAAAAAGATATGAGAATAAAAAATCTGTAATTCTTCCAAAAGTTCGCTATAATTGGTTGAACCTAAGGTTGCAAGATTTTAAAAGTGTGAGAGAGTACAATTCTGCACTTTAAAATAATCTCACTACTAAAATTATGTGGGAAGAAAATCACTGATGAAGATATGTTAGAGAAAATATTTACTACATTTCATATCTCGAATATGCTTCTGCAGCAGCAATATCGAGAGCGTAAGTTCACAAAATATTCTGAACTAATATCATATCTTCTAGTGGCTGAACAAAATAATGAGCTTTTGATGAAAAACCACCAATCTCGCCCGACTGGTTCTTCTCTATTCCCTAAAGCGAATGGAACCTCATTTGATAAACACAGAGGAAATTATGTTCGTGGTCGTGGTTGTTACCGTGGTCGTGGAAGGAACAATCAATATAGAGAGGATCGTACTCATAATTTTTCAAAAAGAAATAACACACTTTATCATCAGAAGAATCAAAACGGCAATGGTTTACAAAATAAACCATCAAATGGTCATGAAAATAAGTGTTATAGTTGTGGAATGAAAGGTCATTGGTCACGTACCTGTCGTACTTCTAAACATTTGGTAGATCTGTACCAAGCCTCCATAAAAGAAAATGGTAAAGGAATTGAAACAAACTTTGTTGATCATAATGATGTTGAAGATCCCATAAATTATCTTGACATTCCAAATGGAGTCAATATGACTTACCTTGATGCCCCTAATTTCTATGAGAAGGTTGATGAAAAATTTGACAATTTGATTGGTGATGGAAATGTCCATACCAATTAATTATTTTTCTTTTATTATATTATGGAAATGTAATAAGTATTTTTATTTTGATATGTAATTAAAGTAATAAAGTTTAATTTATGTTTTGTATATATGAAGATGCATGGGTTCAATTGGTAAAATCAATTTCAAAATGACTATGGAAGTTTTTTGTTTAGCGGACAGTGCAACAACTCATACGATCCTTAAAGATAAAAAAATATTTTCAAAATTTAAAATTATGCAAAGCCAATGTCAATATCATATCAGGTGCATCGATCTTAATTGAAGGTTCTGGAAGAGCGATTATAATGTTGTCAAAGGGCACACAACTTTGTATTGATGATGCTTTGTATAATTCTAAATCAAGTAGAAATTTACTTAGCTTTGAGGATATGCGTTATAATGGTTATCATATTGAAACCAATAACGAAGGCAGCGAAGAATTTCTCTATATTACTTCAATAGTATCGGGCCAGAAGCTCATATTAGAAAAACTGCCTATTTTCTTTTCTGGGTTATATTATACTACAATGAGAACAATTGAAACAAATGTTGTAATACACCAGAAGTGTTAAGACCCCAACTTTTATGAATAAAGATTATTTTTTCTAAATATCAATTTAAATATTATGGTGTGGATTTGATATAATGTTATAGTTGTGGGTAATATTTATAAATTTTGCAAAGTAAGCAAGTTGTTATAAAATATTTTTTTGGTCGGGAAATATTCTTTTTGTCGGAGAATATTCGTACGATGGCACAATCATTGGTGGATCCCACAACAGAATTATTGTCGGAGTTAGAAAACAACAAAATTACCTTTTTATAAAAATAACGGCGAAAGTTTTACCGTTAACTGTTGAAATACCCGGTGGTAAAAGTACAGTAATACGTAGGGGTGTTCATCGGTAAAAAACCGAACCGGAATTACCGAAAAATTAAGAACCGAAATCGGTACCGAATTACCGGTTTCGATACCGGTTCGGTACAAATTAGGTACCGATTTTTTTGGTTCAATTTTCGGTTATACCGCATGCATGGTAATATATGTAATTATTAATAAATAATAATAATTAAATAATTTTTTTAAACTCATGTTTTAAACTGTTGTTTTAAATAATCAAATTTTAAGAAAGAAATTGATTAGTCTTTGCCTGTAATTGCAAACTTAAGACTGCCTAGTTCATATTGTTGCTTCCTCCCCAACTTCATATTGTTGCATGAAATAATAATTATCTGTAATGATAATAGCGAGATGTGCATGCTCATTGAAGAATGGCGCAGATGTACGAAATTGAAAGAGTGATTATTTTCACAGTATTACCAACTAACCAAGTCTTTCTAATTCTAGTTATGATTAGTATTACCAACTAATCATTATCTTATTTAATATTGAGTAAGTGGAGTTCCATCTAGTAGCAACATCTAGGATTAATGAAGATTTATTTTCAATTTTTTCAAAGTCAACACACTCCTTGAACTTTCTAATCCTAGATGGAGATTGCCTTACCCACCTAATCAATGCTCGAACACGAGCTACTGAAATATTAACATCTTTCAACCCATCAACTACGACCAAGTTTAAATTATGAGCAACACATCGAACATGAATGAATTTATTCTCACAAACACTATGTCCCCATACTTGTAATTGATTTTTTAAATAAGATATCACAACATCATTTGAACTGACATTATCAAAAGTTATAGTAAAAACTCTCTTAATCCCCCATTCTATCAAACAATTCTTAATTGCCATTCCAATGGCCTCACCCTTGTGACTCAAAATTGGAACAAAGTTTATAATTTTTTTTCTCAATCTCCATTTATCATCAATGTAATGAGCTGTCACAACCATATAATTAAGTCTATGCATTGATGTCCATGTGTCAGTTGTAATACATATCCTTTGAGAAGATGAGTTAAAAATGGATTTTAACTTCTCTTTCTCATCCATATATATTTGAAAACAATCTCTTGTAATTGTGTGACGTGAAGGAACATTGAACCTAGGACATGCGATAGACACAAAATGTTGAAATCCCTCATTTTCGACAAATTTAAAAGTAAGTTCATCAACTAGAATCATATATGCTAAAGCAGCCCGAGTTAGTTCCACATCAAACTTCCAAAGACAAGTATTTGTTGACTCCCCTTCCATGGTCTCATCATCATTATTAGCACTTGCAGATTTAAAGTTCAAGATTGCTTGATTTCTTAACTCCTCATTTGGGGGGTAAATTTTACATCTCCTATTGTGAGCATTTAGACCACTAGTCCCATTATTTTTTGGATCAGCACTTAAAATAGCTCCACAATATTTGCATTTAGCTTTAATTTGACCATTTTGCTTAAATCTTATATAATGAGCCCAAATTTTAGCACGAGTCTTACCGGCATCAAGTTGCTCAATTTCACCTTCATTCAACTCCTCTTCATCAATATGAATTGGATTTTCAGCATTCGATTCCACGTTGATGGGTGCCTCAGACTGCTGCTCAGCCATTATAACCTACACATGCTTAGAACAACCATAATTACTAGTTACTACAAAGAATTGACAAACCATCTATCTTATAAATATTGTGAACGTCCATATATTATTTTTTAAACCATATTTGAACACATCTATCTTATAAATATTGTGAACGTCCATATATTATTTTTTAAACCATATTTGAACACATCTATCTTATAAATATTGTGAACTCAGTCCCAATTTGTAACTCAGTCCCAATTTCAATTTGTAAGTCAGTCCCAATTTGTAACTCAGTCCCAATTTGTAACTTCACAATTTGTAACTCAGTCCCATAATACCATTTTTGATGAATTTACACATGAATGCAAAAGTTGAGGTTCAATTTTGCAAATTTCAATAGTGCAAATAAGAGACAACAATAAAATTCTTAACAGACAACATACAAGTTATCTTAACAGACAATAGTAAAATTCTCATGTGTATGTAGATAGATGTGTTTTATAGACGATAGTTATCTTAACAGATAACAGTAAAATTCTCAAATATATGTAATCAAAAAGATTGGCAAAAGTTTGATTCAAGTAGAATTTTAGGAAGCATTGTACTACAAAAACATCATACAAGTTGTTTCCCCAAAAGCATGGACTACAGATCTCAGATCTAAGAGTGCAGAACTACAGATCTACAGACTACAGTACAGATCATCTAACGAGTAACGACTTACCGTCGCCTGTCGGTGCTAGTCGTTGGATATGGTTCAGTTGGTTGCGACGTTCGCGACTTCGCGTCCTCGGCGGCCGGCGCTAGCTGAGCTTTGAGAGAAGGCAGGGTGAGGCGGTGAGCTTTAATGGAAGGAGAACGGCACGGTAGTGGTGGTAGAAGACTGAAGAAGAAGGGACTAGGGAGTACCGGAGTAGGGAGAGTGAAGAGTGAAGACCGAATCGAAAGAGTAAAGTAGTTGAAGGCTTGAAGCTCTGTAGAATTAAAAGAGACTAAGAGAGAGAGTAAATGAAGTACTAGTCTGAGTAGTCTGTAAGTCTGTAAGTAATTAAATATTTATTAGTTTCGGTATTATTTTCGGTTTTTCGGTTTTACCGAATTCGTAATTTGTATTACCGCTACCGGTACCAAAAAATGTAAAAAAATCGAAAAACCGGTACCGAAAAAATCGAAACCGAAAAAAATCGGTACCGCCGGTACCGGTTCGGTAAAAAAACTAAAAAACTGAATTTTTTGAGCACCCCTAGTAATACGCGTGGTTGCATAGTAGCACACGGTATTGATTTTTGATGCTTACGTAAGAAGCCACTCAGTTATACTCAATTATTGCTACAGTAATTGCTGTATAGTATCTCATATTATTGATTCAATTATTATCACAGTATCATCTGCATAATATTTTATATTATTAAATCAATAATTGAGACGATAAAATTATTAATATTATTATTTACAATATTGACGGTGTTTAAAAAGTTCTGTCGAGGAGAGGTTTGGTCACCTAATTGCGCGCCAATAGGGAGAAATTCTTATCGAAAAGCCCCCTCTTTCCTGGGAATGATCTGGTTGTTAAATATTATAAGTTATAATATTAATGATGAATAATTGTTGGAAGATTAAAAATGTGTTGATTGAAGATAAAATGATTTGTGGTAATATTTATTCAATCTTTGATATAAATAAGAAGTCTGTTATGAGACGTTTGTGGTAAGTTTTGTTTATTCTATGAGGGCCCATATGTCATCATCTAAGAGTCACTTTCACCAATAGTAATTGCCTTTACCAGACGTCAAACCACTTGCCGTTTCATATTACAGGCGTCGAACCAATTGTCGTTTCACATTACAGGCGTCGACCAATTGTCGTTTCACATTACAGGCGTCGACCAATTGTCGTTTCACATTACAGGATTCGATCAATTGTCGTTTCACATTACAGGCGTCGACCAATTGTCGTTTCACATTACAGGCGTCAAACCACTTGTTGTTTCACATTGTAGGCATCAAACCACTTTTCTTTTCACATCACTAGTCGTCAAGCCACTTGCCTTTTCACATTGCAAGGGCTAAGCTAGAAATCTTCTATAAATAGAAGCTTAATTCTTCTTTCATTCTCACCAATTCACTACCACTCACAAGAGAATTCTATAGAGAGAGAATCAGAGAGAAAGAAGAAGAGTATTCTGTTACTACACAATTTCAGTTTCCAATTTCCTACTAAGGTATGGGGTATTATTTCTTTCGTATTCGTAAGGGATGTTATTTTTGTTTAATATTCGCTTGAAATAATATTTTCTTTCATACTCTGTAGTATGCAAGTAATATTATTTCGTTTCAGATTTCGAATTCTATACTCCATGAAATTAGTAAAATATCTTTGATATTTGCACTTCATCCAGTATCTTTTAATGAAAATATTATTCTGAGCATTCTTGATAAGTTTTAACTTTTTCATGCCAGAGTACTATTCACGAGATTACTATTCCTGAAGTACTATTCACGGGATACTATTCACTCGAGTACTATTCACCTGGAGTACTATTGATGATAAAAATTGATTCGTTTTCGGTCCAAATTATTTTTGGTACAATATTATTCTTGAATTTTACTCCACAAAGCAGTATCATGTTGACAATTTGGACGTTATTGATTTCTGGATAAATTAAATTATAAACTTTAAAAATTTATCCTTGAACTTGTTTTATTGAATTCTTATATCATTGTCATCATCCTCATGTTTATATTATGTTGAAAGTCATCTGTGACCTGTAGTGCATAGATGGACTTGGTATGTTTATGACGAGGAATTATTCGGTATAATAATGACCGTAATATAACAAATAATATGGTAAAAGTCCTCATTGGCCCGTAGTGCATTGATGGACAGTTGTTGGCATGATCATGACCATTAATGAATATACAAATATCCTTGGCCCATAGTGCATGGATAATTTATGGTCGTGATACTAATGAATATCCTTGGCCGTAGTGCAGGAATGATGTGGATTATTTATTAAGCTGAGTCTCAGCGATAAAACTGTTGATAAACTTTATAAATCATAGTGTTAAGTAACCAACTCATCTAAAAGCTTAAGCTGTTAGATGGATGACCCAACAATGTATACCATGCTAACACTCCCCTCAAATGCAACTTTTTTATAGAGAAGGGAGAAATTAAAGTGCATTTTGCACTATTAAATTAATAGAAAGATAATTGTGCAGCTGGAAAAATTTGAACCCAAGACCTTGCACACCCAAAGCTCTGATATTATGTTAAGTAACCAACTCATCTAAAAGCTTAAGTTGTTAGATGGATGGCCCAACAATGTATACCATGCTAACACATAGAAGATAGTAGATATCATGCTCTACTTGACTCTTCTAATGGATTGCTTGTTCCGCTGTAGTTAAACTTGATGTTTATTATATTCTATCAGTTTAACACTGCTGAAGGCTAACGATAATTTATTCTGCATTATCTTAGTCATAATATTTCTTACTGGGCTAGTTGAGCTCACCCTTTGCTTTCATTGTTCTCTTCAGGAAATGTGAATATAGCTGAGACTAGTCGGGAAACGGAGTGACGGTCCAGATGTTTGCATTAGTAGTCCTCACTATTCTGTGAAATAGTGTGATAATGAGGACTTCTTTTGAGTTTGAATACTGTCTAGAAGACAATATTTGTATTAAAACTCACATATTATGTTTTGTTGTATTCTACACGATACTTAACAGTTGTATAAATTAAGTTTGTATTTGTATCTCTGTACCATGTATTTGGCGACTCAGAATGGGTGATGTATACCTATTTTGGGGGCGTCACAAGAAGTGTTCGGACCCAAAGGTTTTTATTCTTTGGCATGATCGTCTTGGTCATCTAGGATCTATAATGATACGTCGAATTATTGATAACTCCCACGGACATCCCTTAAAGAACCAGAAGATTCTTTTAACTACTGATTATTCATGTAGTGCATGTTCTCAAGGTAAATTAATTACCAAACCATTACAATCAAAGATTGTTATCGAGTGCCCATCTTTCTTAGAAAGAATTCAGGGTGATATATGTGAACCAATGGACTTTGTGGTCCATTAAGTATTTTATAGTTTTAATTGATGCATCAACCAAATGGTCACATGTATGTTTACTTTCTACTAGAAATGTTGCATTTGCTAGACTTCTTGCTCAAATAATTCGGTTGAGAGCACAATTTCCTGATTATCCAATTAGGAAAATTTGTTTAGATAATGCTGGTCATGAATTCACATCTCAAGCTTTTGATGATTATTAATTGTCAATTGGAATTGATGTTGAACATCCTATTGCCCATACACATACTCAAAATGGTTTAGCTGAATCTCGTATCAAGAGATTTCAAATTATTTCTCGACCTTTGCTTATGAAATCAAAATTACCAGTTTCTGCTTGGGGTCATGCTATTTTACATGCTGCATCATTAGTTCGCATTAAGCCAACTGCTTATCATAAATTCTCACCATTGTAACTTGTGCTTGACCAACAACCAAATATTTTTCACCTGCACACATTTGGTTGTGCTGTATATGTACCTATTGCACCCCCATAACGCACAAAGATGGGTCCTGAACATAGATTTGGAATTTATACGGGTTTTGATTCACCATATATCATTAAATATCTTGAACCTCTAACTGATGATGTTTTTAAGGCACGTTTTGAGGATTGTCATTGTAATGAAACAATCTTCCCACAATTAGGGGGAGAAAAATTGTTGTCTGAAGCACGACATGAGATTACTTGGAATGTTTCGACGTTATCTCATCTTGATCCTCGTACAAATCAATGTGAATTGGAAGTTCAAAGGACTATTCATTTTCAAGAAATTGAAAATCAATTACCAGATGTATTCACTGACAATAAGAAAAATAGTGAAATCTAATATTTAAGTTGCTAATACTTTAGCACGGATTGAAGTCCCTGTAGGACAATCAGTTAATACAGCAGCAAATGAATCAAAGCCACACCTGAAGCGCGGAAGACCAATCGGTGTTAAATTAAGATAAAATTCTCCGGAAGAGAAAAATACAAGAAAAATAAGTTGCAGCCTATAAAGAGGCTATGCCCATGAAACAGACCACATAGATAATTGAACTATCCAAAACTTATGAACAAAAATCTCCTGAAAATAAAATTCTTGAAGAGTTATCCCCTGAAGAGGATCAGGTACTTGAAAATAACGAGATCTCGATACATTATGCACATACAGGAGAAGTATTGGATAGAAATAAAATTGTTATCGATAACATATTTTCATACAAAGTTGCTCTTGATATTACCAGAAGTAATGATCATGAATATGAACCACAAACCGTTGATGAATGTCAACGAAGAAATGATTGGCTAATGTGGAAAGATGCAATTCAAGTAGAATTAAATTCACTATGTAAACGTGAAGTTTTTGGACCTGTAGTTCGAACACCTAAAGGTGTAATGCCTGTTGGATACAAATGTACGCAAACGAAATGAGAAAAATGAAATTATAAGGTACAAAGCGCGACTTGTAGCACAAGGTTTCTCGCAGAGACCCGGTATTGATTATGAAGAAACATATGCTCCTGTAATGGACGCAATTACATTCAGATTTTTAATTAGCTTGGTAGCAAAAAAAAATTTGGATATGTGATTAATGGATGCTGTTACAACATATCTGTATGGATCATTAGATAATGATATTTACATGAAAATTCCCGAATGATATAAAATGCCTGAAACATATAATTCTACATATCGAAATATGTATTTTATCGAGTTACAAAAATCCTTATATGAGTTAAAGCAATCCAGACGCATGTGGTATAATCGTCTCAGTGAATATCTTTTGAAAAGAAGGATTTGAAAATAATCTAATTTGTCCATGTGCTTTTATTAAGAAATCAGAACCCGAATTAGCTATTGTTGCAGTATATGTTGATGATCTAAATCTTATAGGGACTCCAGAAGAGTTAACAAAAATAACAAATTATTTAAAAAATGAATATGAGATGAAAGATCTTTGTAAGACAAAATTCTGTCTTGGCCTGCAAATTGAACATCTTCCAAATGGAATTCTTGTTCATCAATCAACATACATAGAAAATGTTCTGAAGCAATTTTACATGGATAAAGCTCATACTTTAAGCACTCCAATTGTGGGTCGTTCACTTGATGTCAAGAAAGATCCGTTTCGACCACAAGAAGATGATGAAGAAACTCTTGGTCTTGAAATACCATATCTTAGTGCAATTAGTGATTTGATGTATCTTACAAATTTCACATGACCTGATATAGCATTTGGAGTTAACTTACTAGCAAAGTATAGTTCTGCACCAACTCGGAGACATTTGGAATACATGGAATTAAGCATATTTTTCGATATCTTAATGAGATTACTGATTTTGGATTATTTTATCCAAATAGATCAAAATCACAATTAGTTGGATATGTTGATGCGGGTTACTTTTCTGATCCACACAAAGGCCTATCACAAACATGATATTTTTTTACTTATGGAAATACTACTATTTCATGGAGATCTATTAAGCAAACAATTTCTACTACGTCCTCAAATCATGCAGAGATTATCGCAATTCACGAATCGAGTCGTGAATGTGTTTGGTTAATATCAGTAATTCAACATATTTGTGAGAACTGTGGATTATCATCAATCATAAATAGCCCAACAATAGTATACGAAGATAATGTCGCTTGTATCACTAAAATTAGGAGATGCTATATCAAAGGTGATAGAACCAAACATATTGCACCAAAATTCTTTTATACACATGAGCTCCAGAAGAGTGGTGATATTGATGTCAAGCAGATGCAATCATATGATAATTTTGCTGATATGTTCACTAAGCCATTGATTACCAACTGCGACTTTTAAGAAGATCATGGTACACAACATTGGCATGCGTCGACTTAAGGATATGTTTACCATGAACAGTAGTTCTCATGAGGAGGAGTAAATTTTCTGAAGGATATGTGTTGATTGTACTCTTTTTCCTTCGTTAAGATTTTTTTCCACTGAATTTTTCTTTGCAAGATTTTAATGAGGCAATCCTAAGGCACTAGAAGTTATTTAAGAATATTGTATTTTTTTCCTTGGCCATTAATTTTTTTTCCACAGAGTTTTTATTTGATAAAATTTTTAATGAGACATATTCTGAGAAAGTGGTCTGGGAGTGTTAGAAACATTTCAACAACCTTGACAAAATTGGCAGTAAATTTGGAAGGTTACAAAGAAATAAATGGTGGGGCCACAAGTTCATTCATTTCTTTTCAAGCCTTTTCATTCTCATAACAGTCATGACATTCTGAAAGGCTTTTATTTTTTGGCTATAAAATGACTAACAAAGACGACTAAGAAAAGATCAATCCGAAAAGAGGAAGAGCTATAAGTGGCTTAGGTTGTCTTTGATAAATTTAAGAATTAAGATTTGAATAATTATGATGTCTTAATAAATTAGATTATCTGAATAATTATGAGGTCTGAATCTAAAAAATTATTTGATAATTAAAAAGTAAGTTGTCTCTTAATGACACTATTTTACCATTTTAAAGGGTAAAATTTTATTTAATAATTTTAAATATTCAATTTAATAAAAATGAGTGCATAATATTGTTGAATATATTTATATAAAAAAAATTATCAAAATTTTTTTATTAAGAGGTACCTCTTAATTATTAAGCTTTCATTTTCTGTTTTACCGATTAAGAGGCATTCAGAGGTAACAAAGAAAAAAACAAACAACATCATGCCTCTTAACGAATAAGAGGCAGTCCATTAAGAGGCAATCAGATGTAAACAAACAACACCTTAATTAGGTTATCTGTGAGATACTGATACATTTCAATAGAATTGTGGATTGTAAGACCCCAACTTTTATAAATAAAGATGAATTTTCTATAAATATTATTTTTGAATATTATGAAGTTAATTTGATATAATGTTATAGTTGTGGGTAATATTTATAAATTTTGCAAAGTAAGCAAGTTGTTATAAAATATTCGTTTGGTCGGGGAATATTCTTTTTGTCGGAGAATATTCGTACGACGGCACAATCATTGGTGGACCCCACAACGGAATTATTGTCGGATTGAGAAAACGACAGAATTATCTTTCTATAAAAATAACAGCTGAGGTGTTACCGTTAAAATCGTTAAAACTGTTGAACTACTTGGTAGTAAAAGTACAGTAATACGCGTGGTTGCATAGTAGCACACGGTATTGATTATTGATGCTTACGTGAGAAGTCACTCAGCTATACTCAATTATTGCTACAGTAATTGCTGCATCATATCTCTTAAATTATTGTCATAGTATCATCTGTATAATATGTTATATTATTGAGACGTTGTGGTAAGTTTGGTTATTTTATGGGGGGCCATATGTCATCATCTAAGAGTCTCTTCGTCAATAGTAATTACCTTCGTCAATAGTATTTACCTTGGTCAATAGTATTTACCTTGGTCAATAGTAATTACCTTCGTCAATAGTATTTACCTTGGTCAATAGTAATTACTTTCGTCAATAGTAGTTGTCCCTTCAATATTACCAAGAGTCATTTGACCCTTCGTTAAGACCAAGAGTCATTTGACCCTTCGTTAAGACCAAGAGCCACCCTCAGTTTTTCTATAAATAGAGGCCTAGGGCTTCATTATTTTTCACGAATTCATTCAAGCTATAGAGAGAGAAAGTATAGAGAGAATAAGAGAGAGAGAGACTAAAAGTATTCTGCTACATCACTTTTCCAATATCCAGTTCTTTTAAGGTAGGGAATATTATTTCTTTTATATTCATGAAGAGAACTTCTGTTATTCCATTCGTTATTATTCTGTTGGAATAACCAGTATACGCGGTCTACTCTATACTTGGTGACATTCTTCTATTATTCTGTTGGAACATCCTGTCTGTGTGTTTTACACCGGACCTGGTTCCGTTTATTATTCTGTTGGAACATCCTGTCTGTGTGTTTTACACCGGACCTGGTTCCGTTTTTATTATTATTCTGTTGGAACATCCTGTCTGTGTGTTTTACACCGGACCTGGTTCCATTATTTATTATTCTGTCGGAATATCCTGTCTGTGCGTTTACGCCGGACCTGGTTCCATTATTTATTATTCTGTCGGAATATCCTGTCTGTGCGTTTACGCCGGACCTGGTTCCATTATTTATTATTCTGTTGGAATAACCTGTCTGTGCGGTCTATCGCATGCATGGTGATTTCTTTTGTTATTCCATTCTTTATTATACTCAGTTGGTTAAGTTTTGACTTCTATACTCCATGAAATTTGTGGAATATCCTTGATAGTTGCGTTTCATCCAGTATCTTTTCAAGAAAATATTCTTCTAAGCATTCTTGAATTTTACTCCACAATGCAGTATCATGTTGACAATTTGGACGTTGTTAATTCCTGGATAAATTAATTCTTGAACTTGTTTTATTGAATTCTTATATCATTGTCATCATCCTCATGTTTATAAAATGTTGAAAGTCATCTGTGGCCTGTAGTGCATAGATGGACTTGGTATGATTATGACCAGGGATTATTCTGTATAATCATGACCGTAATGTTACAAATGATGTGGTAAAAGTCCTCATTGGCCCGTAGTGCATTGATGGACAGTTGTTGGCATGATCATGACCATTAATGAATACACGAATATCCTTGGCCGTAGTGCAGGGGTGATTCGATGATGTGGATTATTTTATTAAGCTGAGTCTCAGCGATCACAGTGTTGAAAAACTTTTTAAATCATAAAAGATAGTAGAGTTTATTTTCTACTTGACTCTTTTAATGGATTGCTTGTTCCGCTACAGTTAAACTTGATGTCTATTATATTTTATCAGTTTAACATTGTTGAAGGCTAATGATAATTTATTCTGCATTATCTTAGTCATAATATTTCTTACTGGGCTAGTTGAGCTCACCCTTTCTTTCACTGTTCTCTTCAGGAAATGAGAACGTAGCTGGGACAAGTCGGGGTACGGAGTGATGGTCCGAATGATAGTATTAGTTAGTAGTCCTCACTATTTTATGTAATGGTGTGTTAATAAATGTAATGAGGACTCCTTTTGAGTATGAATACTCTCTAGAAGATAATATTTGTATTCAAACTCACAGTTTATGTTTTGTCGTATTGTACACGACAGATGTATTAATCAGTTGTATTTGTATTCTGTACTATGTATCTGACGACCCAAGATGAGTGATGTATACCTAATTTTGGGGACGTCACAGGATGATCATCTGAATACAAGATATTATTAATATATATATTTTGTTCGCTTCTTAATTTATTTTATCTATAATTTCATAACATTAGCTAATTTTTATCTACAAATTGCATGATTATGTACTAATCAAGTGTAGTTTAAATATTTAACAAAAAAAAAATGTAGCCTACACGTGTAATGTTAGATTGATCATAGGCAGGAACCAAGTAATTAAGAGAACTAAAAAAATAAAAACATGTGGATACATATAGGAGTCCAACATAGATTTCCCATGTTGTGATTTAATACTTTGAATTAATACCTACGTACTTTATTAGTCCCAATAATTCTTTAATTCCCACAAAAATAATCAAATACAAAAACAAAAAATTTAATCCATCTCTTTAAATCTAGAGAGAGAAAGAAGCGTACGTGCAGCCACGATATAGACAAAGATGTCCACGTCAGAAACGGCCAATGGTCGGTAGGTCATTCTCTTCACCAGCTTCACCCGGCCCCTCCCTTTAAATCTAAGACACTCTCTTTCTCTCTCTTTAGTTTCACAATATAAGCTCAAGCAAAAGCCCATAACTTGTCTAATCTTTTTGAGCTAAACTCTCTCTCTCTCTCTCCTCTTTCCTCTTTATTTCTCTCTCTAAATTTATCTGTATAATTCATATGAGGACTTTGTGCCCTAATTTGGATAGAGAAGATGGTCTCGAAACTGTGCTGGAAGTACCTATTCCCGAAGAGACGTTTATTTTTAATAACAGCAAATCAAGTTCATGGCAAAACATGAAATCATGGATGAAACCACATGCCGAGAGATCATCACCAACGTCGGTCTTTGGTGGCAGGAGTAATGATATCCAGCTCTTGCTTGGTGTAATCGGAGCTCCGTTAATCCCTCTTCCCGTCAGTAATTCAGATCACGCAGTCAGCCGGAACTTCAAAGACCATCCCATTGTAAGTCATTTTCTATCCAAAACCTATACACTTTTTGATACCGTAATCTAGCAATATCGCATACCCTAATTTGTTGGATCTATCCTAATTCCAAGTAATTCAAATTGGCAATTAGTAATTCAAATTGGACAGTTCATGCGAGCGGTATTTAGATATGAGTTGTATTTGTATAGCAGATAATTATATTTGTATAATAAAGATCATCTGAAATGCAATTTTTTACTATACAACTGCATTTCATCATTTATATAGGACTATCCAAATGATCTATCTAATTTGAACTGTTTGGGATCCATATTTCTTTAAAGTTACGAAATAATTTGATTTACTTTTTCGATTCTTGATTTCAGCAATACCCTAGACACTTGTATGGATTCATGCATGAGCCATATATCATGTATCTAATTAATGGTAGAAAATTATGATATATATGTAGGAGGCTGCAATGGCGAAATACATAGTGCAACAGTATATAGCGGCGGCAGGAGGAGAAAAGGCTTTGAACTCCATTGATAGCATGTGTGCAATGGGGAGGGTGAAGATGGAAACATCAGATTTTATTAGCGGGGATGATAATTTAGGTTTGAATCGTAACATTATGAGCAATAATAGGAAGATGATGAAGGTTAAGAGTCCGAAAAATGGGAGTGGAGAGATGGGAGGATTCGTATTGTGGCAGAAGAGGCCTGATCTGTGGTGCTTGGAGCTAGTGGTTTCTGGTTACAAGATTAGTGCTGGTAGTGATGGTAAGGTGGCTTGGAGGCAGACTCCATGGCACCATTCCCATGCATCTCGTGGCCCACCTAGGCCCCTTCGCCGTTCCTTTCAGGTACTTTCTCTCTCCTCTATTCATTTTCTTTCTTTTCATTGACGTTTGTTTGTTAAGCTTGAGAGTGGGTATTAGTCTACTTTTATCTGCCTGAAAAAATTTGTCAATAATATTACTATTATATAAAAATATCATATATTACTGAGGTGACACTCATAAATTTATTATTAAGTTAAGTGATTTATGTTAATAACAAATCTATGAGTGTCACGTTACTGTATGTGACATTTTTATGTTATAATTGAAAATTTGTTAAAGCTGATGATGCACCAAATTTCTTTGAGGATCTTTTGACTATAAGTAAGGAGTGCCACTCAGCTCGGGCCTACCCTGAAAGTCCAAATAAATTACAACTAATAAGTTTGTTAAGTTTCTTTGTGGACCATTTCATGTGGAGCTCAACCCACAATTAGGCGACCAATCAAATTAACTTTATTCTTGGCTTCTAAGCTTAGTTCAACATTAGTTGTATTAAAAAGTCAAAATCATTGTTGGTCTGAAATTGAAAATTTGTAGCTGCTGCATGCTCCTAAAAGTCAAGTCTTTGGACCACATAAGCTGCACAAATTGGTTATCATATAAATCCATCCAGCTCACTTAACCTTCTACCATAATACCTAGGCTGGCTTGGAGTACTAATGACAATTGATCCACCTAAAAGGCCTTTACTGCCTGCTTTTTTGTCTTAAGTCTCTGTTATGTTAAGTTTTGATTGAAGGAATGGAATGAAAAATGGAGTTGGAATGAGTTATTTCATACTCTTCATCTCCTACAGAATAAAATTCATAAATTTGGAAGACATAAGAATGATTCAATTCATCTCAATCGCAACCAAACACAATTTTTTTCATTCCACAAAAATGAGTAATTTTATTCCTACTTTCATTACTCCAATCCAAACGTAACATTAGAGTTCAATAAAGTCGTTCATGATTTTGATGCTTAATAAATGATATATATCGAGGAAAGGAAATAATATAACCTAGGTGGTTGGTGAATTCTTGCCTAATCATAGTTTTGATTATTTGGACAAGATTCGAGTCGTATCAATTAACTATATACAAACTATTGTGCTAATTTCAATTCAATTTAAATAAATATAGGCTAATTACTCATCAAATATATAATCCTACTCGATCAACAGGGCCTTGATCCAAAATCAACCGCAAATTTATTCTCCAATTCCATTTGTGTTGGCGAAAAGACGATCAACGACGAAGACTGCTTTGTGTTAAAGCTCCAAGCAAAGGCTTCAACACTAAGGGCAAGAAGTAGCAGGAATGTAGAAATAATCCATCACACAGTGTGGGGCTACTTTAGCCAAAGAACAGGCCTCCTTGTCAAACTCGACGACTCTCACCTCCTTAAAATCAAAGCCAATAATATACTCTGGGAAACAACAATGGAATCATTAATCCAAGAATATAAGAGCATTGATGGGGTTAATATCGCCCACGCTGGCCGGACATCCGTATCGTTGTTTAGGTTTGGGGAAAACTACCATTCGAAGACGCGGATGGAAGAGGTTTGGGCGATTGAAGAAGTTGATTTTAATATCAAGGGACTGTCCATGGATTGTTTTTTGCCTCCTGGTGACTTAAAAAAAGAGGAAGATGGATCATCATGTGGTGGTATTGTGGTTCCTAGCAATGGGATTAGGGCAAATTCTACCAGGCTTGGTGTGGCAAAAATTGTGGCCATTGATGTGGATGAACATGAGTATAATTGTCTTTCTGAGGACATGGGAGGAAATGAAGAGTTTTGAATTTTAAAATTTTCAATTCTATTTGTAAATATGGCAGTTTTAACATATGATTATGTAAAATAATTTAGACTAACATATATAACATGGGCAGGCATGATATTCAATTATATATTGGATTCATTTGTTTAATTAGATGAATTGATGTAGCCAGTGTGCTTGCAATTTTTGAGCTTAGGGTTAATAACATTTTTGTCTAACCAAATTTTACCATTTTATAATTGAGCCCACAAAATAAAATTTATCCAAATATAAACCTCCCAAGTATATATATATATATATATATATATATATATATATATATATATATATATATATATATATATTGTAAGACCCCAACTTATTAATAAATAAAATCAAATTTTCTCTAAATATTATTGTGAATAATAAGGGGTTAATTTGATATAATACTTTGGTTATGAGTGAAATGTGCAAATTTTACAAAATAAGCAAGTGGTTATAAAATATTCATTTTGTCGGGGAATATTCGTTTGGTCGTGGAATATTCTTGCTGTCGGGGAATATTCGTATGACAGCGCAGCCTTGTGTGGGCCCCATAACGGAAAGCGATTGGATGAAGAAAACGACAAGTATAAGTTGTTTATAAATAACGGCGTAGTTGTTACCGTTAATACTGCTGGAATACCCGGTGGTTAAAATACAGTAGCACAAGGTATTGCACCAATTATTGATTCTTACGTAAGAAGGCACTACTCAATAATTGTTACAGTAGTTATTGTTCAATATTTTATTTTATTGATTCAATAATTGCTGCGTTGATATTTTATATTATTGTTGTTTCAATAATTGTTGCTGCACAGTATTTTCCATTATCAGATCAATAATTCATATTATTTAAATAATATTATTAGATAACATTATTGGCAATGTCTAGAAAGTTCTGTATAAGGAGAGGTTTGGTCATCTAATTGCGCGCTAGTAAGGAGAAATCCCCCCTCTTTCTTGGGAACGGCCTGGTTGCCATAAGTGTGATTCTGTAATATTATTTGTGAATAATTAATTATTGATTCATATGATAAGGAAACATTTATTTTATGTGGATATAAATGTTGGATATATTTATTGTGGTTAAAAATGAAGGAGTTAATGTTGAGGTGTTTTATCAGTATTTTTATCGGAATGGAGGTATTAAAAATCAAATCAGGATTTTTGAGAAATATTGCGGGGGTTATAATTTTTAATCCGATCGTTGAATCGTGGTAATTTTTGGATATGTTATTCATATATAAGTTGAGTATATGTCCACAAATTTTAAACCGTTAAAAATGAACGTATGATTTGTTATGAATTTTACGAGATGACTAGTTCAGAAATTGTTGAAGTTTCAGAATTTATCATTTTGATAGAAAATTCTAGAATTGGTGGGCCCTACTTTTGGTTGGTGAGAAATGTGTTGAAATTTTTATTCAAATGTGGTGGGTGGGAATAGTAGCAGGTAAAGCCATCAGGTTGCAGGTCAAGTCTGCTTCGGCGTGCTAACATTTTCCTATAAATAGAGGGCTAAGTTAGAATTGAAAAGCACACCAGAATTCATAAGTTTTCTCTCTTTCTCTCTCTATATTCTCGAGCGTATTTTGTGAGTATTCTGATACTTTGAGAGTTGATATTCAGCACAAGTTTTATTCAGCCTCATATACGAATACGACACTATTCACCGAAAAATAAATTTTTTTTTGTCCAAGATGTTTATTATGGTTACTATCTTTGATTGTATCCATGTTTTGATCTTTATTTTTGATTTCTGCTTCACAATTGATTATTATGAAGTATTATTGATCTTGGATAAACTGTTATACAAATCCCTACTATTTGTCCTTCTGTCTCACTGGATTCATTTTCTTTAAGATATTTTTCATCATCCTCAGTCCTGAATGATGATATTACTGAATATCTTTGGCCTGTAGTGCAAAAATATATGATTACCTGATGAATATCTTTGGCCTATAGTGCAAAGATGAACATGTGTTGAGATGAACATGACCGACTGGTGTTACAAATGAATATCTTTGGCCTGTAGTGCAAAGATGAATATTTGATTCAAGATGTATATTGATTGATGTTACAGGGATAAAATATTGATGATGGACTTTTAAATCTTAGAAGATAGTAGAATTCTTTCTCTACTTGACTCTTCTAATGGTTTTTTGTTTCTGCTGCAGTTGTTGATCTAAAACTTGTTGTCGATTATATTCTATCAGATTTTTCCCTGTTGAATACTAATGATAATTTGTTGTATATTATCTTAGTCATAATATTCTTTACTGGGCTAGTTGAGTTCACCCTTTTCCTTTTTGTTCCATTTTTCTTCTCAGGAGGTGAGAACATAGCAGGATCTAGTCGGGGTATGAAGTGATGGTTCTAGAAAGATGTTTTAGCTGTCCTCACTATTTCTGTAAAATAGTGTTTGAATAATTGTAATGATGACTTACTTGAGTGTGGATATTGTTTAGAAGACAATATTTATATTTAAACTCACAGTATGTGTTGTCGTATTTTGCACGACAATTGTATTATTGAAGTTGTAGTTTGCTTTTTGTACTATGTATTTGGCGACTCAGAATGGATGTTGTATACCTATTTTGGAGGCGTCACACACACACACACACACACACACACACATATATATATATATATATATATATAGACATTCTAACCAAGATTTTATTTTAGTGAAAATATGATCCGAACACATGACTTTTAATACTTTAAGTGTAAAATACATTATAATTATGTTAAAATGCAATGAAGTACCTAGAATATAATTATTTCCTTCCAAAAAATATTATACTTAAAAGATGAACCGTATAGTTTTTTTATATTAAAAAGATTATATATTTTGTGATAAATGATAGGGTTAATGTTAAAAGCTTTTGGGGAAGATGAAAAGTTTGAGTTTGTAAAGAAGTTGATTTCTTCAATTATATTCTTAATATTGCTGCATTCCTACATATTTTTGATACAGATCTATTTTTTCTATTTGATTTTTCAGATTTTTTTGTTTGATTGTTTTGTACCATTGCTTAGTTTATTGTTCTAATTCGTTTTTTTGACATTCTAAATAATTATTTTTTCTTTCAAAAAAATAGTCTATAATCATTTTTTTTTCATGGATTTATCAGATTTGTTTTTATAAATTATTTAACTTGGTTATTTACTCTCTATCGATTCAATGTAATATACCATTAATGTTTAAATGGTATAGGAACCTGACTAAAGATCGATTCAATTAAGCTTTATTCAAATCAAATCAGAACATTAATTAAATTTTTTTGTAAAATGACGAGTTTCAGCATCTTAAATTTGGTTCTGCTTAATTACATCCGTACTTAATTATGAGGTTATACTAAAATACACTGACACCCCTTGTAGATAATTATAATAACACTCACTATCCCTCTAATTTATAAAGTAACAGTCAGTACCTCTCTAGTCTACAATATGTAACATTTATTACCCTTAGTGTGGTTGACCAACTAATAATCAATTTTTTTATAAATAGAATGTCTAATACACCCTCCAAATTATAATGTTTAATATATCCACTAAATTTAAATTTGTATAGCATAATTTTTCCTTAACTTGATATAATTAATTAAATTATGAACTTGTGCAATAAATAACAAAAATGTCAAAAAATAATAAATATTCATTTTATCAGGAAAATAAAGTCATACATTTTTTACTAATTAAATTTATCAAAGATTATAATTTACATAATATACATTCAAATCTATTTTTTTGTAATTAAAAAGTAAAATTTTAATACTCAAAAAAGTACAAATTAATGCAAAAAATAAATTATTAATATTCTTCCCAAATATTAAAAGTTATGTAAAACAAACTTATTATTATTAGAACGAATCTTATTATTCATATAAACTATTAAAATTATATTAATTATTTTTCTCAAATATTAAACTAAACATAAGTCACACTTGGGTATAATTATTTACAGTTAAAATAACAAATATTGTTACTCAAAAACAGAAAAAATATATTAAAAGATTTTTTTTTTTACATGATAGATGTAGTAATAAATATATATTATTATATTTTATTTTATTTAACATTGCACAAAAACAACACTAACTGTATACTAAAAAATATAATCAAAATCATAAACATCCCAAATTTTGACATATATTCAAGAAAAATTAACATATAAAAATCATAATATAAAACTAAGAATTCAAATAATAATTTTTGTTGTTAAACACCAAAAACTAAACTACTAACATAATCACTCTAATTAGAATAACTCGATTAATAATTTAATTTAAAATTCTTAATATTTGTATCACTTATCAAAAATATGTATTAATTAAACTAAATTAGTTATTTAATAAGTTACCAACAATTTGAATAAGAGTCTTAGTTACAAATAAAACTATAATTAAAATGTATTGTATCAAAAAAGAATAATTAAACACACACACACACACACACACATATATATATATATATATACATATATATTATTCAGGAATTAAAATTTGGTAACATACAAGGGTAAATATGTAACTTCATCTATTTAGTCAACTTTAAAAATTTGCAGGGGTACTAACTGTTATTTAAAAAATTAGAGAGGAGGTGTGTGTTATTATAGTTATCTAGAGGTAATGTCACTATATTTTACTCCAAGCTTTGTTATTTGGTGAAACTTCTTAAATTTTACCATTTTACCTTGGAGGTTATTGACTAAGATCCATTATGTTCGCGGAGTTAATAATATAAAACAAGGAAATTGATATTTTCACATATTAAAATAAAATTTTAACAAGAGTTACTCTCACATGAAGGTGAGGCTCACTTACTATTCATGCGAGAGAGATCACGTGAAAATATCAGTTTTTTACGTGAAAATATCAACACCCTAAAACAAACATATACAGTTGTGAAAATTCGAAATCAATGACAAAGTGAACAGAACTAGAGAAAGAGAATCAGCATTGTTAACGTCAAGATCTTCTCCCGCGTCCCAATCACGTAAGACGCTCTGATCCTGCACAGTTCAACAGGTCAACACCAAAAGCTTGACGGCCTGACCGTCGGGGGATAGCTCCGGCGTGAGAGTCAGTACAGGCGATTACAAGGTTAATAATGGAGGAAAAATATTGACTAGTGTTTGAGCCAGAAAGAAAGAAAGAAAAGATGATAATATGATTGTGTGTGTTGTGTTTTGTTACCTCCCCCTTTTTCCTTGTGTGATCCTTGCCCTATACGTCATCGAAACCCGGTTTACCGTGCCACCCACTATCTCCTGACACCTCCCCTCACCCCCGGTCATCTCAGCCGAAAGTATGTCGCTTACTTCCCTACCTGCTACCACTGTTTTCTCTCGCCAGTAATCGGAGTCCCATCCTCATTAATGCCATGCAGAAAGGTGGCAGACATAACAGTCAACTACTACCTTTTGTGATGATTACCGGTCAAAGATATGATACTGGACCAATCCAACGACTAAGCCCAATAACATAGTCAAATAGCGGGGCCCAAATCATATGACCCAATATAACAAAAGTAACATAGTCCAAAGGACGAGCCCATTCGGCCTGGCCCAATATGAAAAGTATTATGGCCCAACATTGCCCCCCAGTCTTTTATTAAATAGGATGTTTAGTGGAAGACTGTGAATAATATAAGTCCATAGCGAAAGGGATTGGTAATAAACCAAAGGGAGCTAAAAGGAATCTCACCGAGGCCCAACTGATAAGTAACAGTCATTAATTCAAATAGATCTAGAAGCCCAAATGGCACACGCCCATCAGCCTTAAGGACGAAAAATGAAGATCCAATGGACGCCAGCCCACCCTGGATAGCCCCTTAAAGCCAAAACCAGACGCTACCTCTTCCTCTCTCACATTATTACCTCCAATTAATGCGCCGCCCTTAGTTTTCGTGCAAAATTTGAAAATATCACTCACTATAAAAGCCAATTTTCCCCAATTCTGACGGCTTTACCAGCTTAATTTGAATTTGATACACATATTGCTCTCCCTCTCTCTCCAATTTCCTTCTTACCTGCAAGATTTTAGCAATGGCGACCCAAGATTCTGACAACACCACCCCCATTCCTGCAGTTCCGATTTCCACCACTCCTCCCAGTCACAACCTTACCGAGACGGTTTCAAACCCAAACCCCCAAATCACGGCTAGTCCTGCCAAGAACACCTCAAACCCACTACCCAACCCCTCAGAATTTTTTGAGAGTGAAGAACAATACCCTCACGCCAATACCCCTTCTATCATCACCGAGATCGAGCTGCGTGCCATCAAGAATCGTTATCAGATTCCGGACACCCATCTGGTGAGAGCTCCAGTATCACACGAACGAATGTACCAACGACCGGATGGGTGGACTGCCGTACCGGTAACTGTTTTAGAGAAGGGAGTTAGATTCCCTCTTCACTCTTTCCTTATTACTTATCTGGGGTTTATCGGAGTGGGATTTGCCCAACTGGTGCCGAATTCGTACATCCATATCCTGGCTTTCATAGCGTTTTGTTATGAACTGGGGATACCCCCTACAGTCGATTCCTTTTTCACTCTCTTCTCTGCTGAGAAGTCTCGGGAACGAGGCTTCAAAGTGCTGAGCAAACAGTCCCCCAAGCCTAATGCCAAGTTCGAGAAACGATCTTTGATGGATACTCCTTCGAGCAACAAGGGGTGGCACAGAGAATGGTTCTTCGTGAAGGGACCTGAAATCCCATCTATCCTGGAATGGACCACCTCCGAGCGAATTTCTGCAGACTTCGGGGACATTTCAGAGGAGTGTGTAAAAGAAATGACGAGTATTCTCGAGAAGATTCCCCTGAAGGAATGGAGCTTCGGACTTCTGAGTAAGCAAGCATGGTTGTATGACCATAAGCGTGAGTTCTAAACTCTTACTGATATATAATTTGCTGAGATTTCTTTTAGTAAACTGGTCTAAAGGGTTACGTGATTTGTTAATTTGCAGTGTCTTTGATAAAACCCACATCGATCGACAGAAGGGATTTGGAGAAATTCCTTTCGGGTAAATTGTCATCACCCCCCACCGACATCCCACAGGAAGAAATCCCGGCTTCGGAAGCCCGTGACGCTGAAGTCTTCCCTGGATCAGAAACTGTGGAGGAATATAGCCGACCTCGACAAAAGAAGAGGAATGTTCGAAAACCAAGATCAATTCCTCAAGAATCTCAACAAACCTCTACCACCAGTCTGATTGATATGCCGGCTAAGGAGCGGATGCAAGCTCTCCGTACCAAAAAGAGGAAGACCAAGGTGACTCCTTTATCTGCTGACGAGCTTCGGGTTCCCCCTGCTGAAGTTGACCCTCCGATCGTCATTCCTGTGGAGATCCATGTTTCTGAAGACGAGTTCGAAAACCCAACCAAGTCTCCACTTCTGTCCCGTACAAGGAAACAACCTTCCGACGATCAACCACCACCGCCTCCCGAACCATCCATGCCCTCTTCGACACGATCTTCCCCCTCAGCCTTCAGGCGAGAAGCCACATCTTCTCCCACTGTATGGCCGGAGTTTAATGCAAACTTTCCCTTTCAGCTGTTCGATTCCTTTGTTCGGGAGACTGATGACCATCGGTTCGGAAACAGCTCGATTAAGGATTTAATCGAGAAATGCATGAGTTACCAGGCTAAGGTGAGTTAGTTGTTCAATTTGAATATTTGGAAATTATGTGCCTTTTCTAATAATTCACCGACTGTCTTTGAATGTCTGTAGGCAAATGCTGTCTTCGGGAGGCTTCTTCCCAGATATAAAGAGTCCGAAGCCGAAGAAGACGCAGCCAGACGAGAGAACGCTATTCTGGCGTCGGCTCTGAGTAAAGAGAGAAGGGACCATGGTACTGCTCTCTTCAATAACGAATGCCTCCAAAAAGATTTGAATAAGTTAAAAGAAAAACTGGAGACAGCCAAAGCCACACACCGAATCACCGTTAGCACGAACGTAGATCTGGTTCGTAGAAATGAAGTTTTTGTGGGGAAGAACGAAACAATGGTGAAAACTAACAAGAGCCTGGCGCTGCAAGTGAATGAATTCGAAGCTAGGGACTTGAGCCATCTGAAGGAACGAGCAAAGCTCGAAGAGGAGCTTCGAGAACTTCGTGCTTTGAGAGATTTGGGTCCCCCTCTGACCGAAGATCTTCGGAGAGAAGTTCAACAAGACTACTGGAAATCAGCTGAGTTGAATGAGGAGATTGTCCAAATGTTCTCGGATGGGTATGACGAGTGTCGAAGCAAAGACAAGGCAAGACTCGTCACAGCCAAGGTTGATCCGACCATTCTCGACTCTTCGGAAGACGAAGCTGAATCCTGAAGATGATTTTCTTTCCCTCTAGCTGTAGGATTTCTGTAAAAGCTCCTGTTGTTTTGTAAACAATATTATGTAAATGAAATATCGACTTTCTTCCTTATGACTTTGGTGCACTTTTTATCAATACTTCAATATCATTCATCTTAAAAAATATACAATCTCTTTCATGGACTTAATTTAAACTGTTAATTAACAACTAGGCGAGTTATATAACAGATAAGATGAAGTTAAAGAATAAGGCATTCCGAACTCAACACTTAGGAAAATTTAGGTAATAAAGTAAAGGAATACTTATTCGTTACCAAAGTGTGAGGCAAATCTGCTTCGCTGGGGACTCGCCTACCGTGAAGGGCCTGACGAAGTCTAAAGGATGACACTTGCCTACCACAGAGGGCCTGACAAGGTCTAAGGGTCGACAATTGCCTACCACGCAGGGCCTGACAACGTCTTAAGAATGACACTTGCCTACCACGAAGGGCCTGACAAGGTCTAAAGGTCGACAATTGCCTACCACGAAGGGCCTGACAAGGTCTAAAGGTCGACAATTGCCTACCACGCAGGGCCTGACAACGTCTTAAGGATGACACTTGCCTACCACGAAGGGCCTGACAAGGTCTAAAGGTCGACAATTGCCTACCACACAGGGCCTGACAACGTCTTAAGGATGACTCTTGCCTGCCACGAAGGGCCTGACAAGGTCTAAAGACCACCTGCCGATGAGGCTACCATCAAATGGTCAGCGAGTCCACCCGAACCTCCTTACACCGATGATGTTAACAGCAACGCATACAAAACTTGTTTGAGAAAAAGGGAACTTTTATTGATGACGACTGAAACATTTACAGACTTCCGGTGTACTGACATTGTATCTACTGAAAATATTTTCTAAGCCTGCCGGCATGCCAAGTATTTTTAATTACTGACCCGTCCAATGCCCTCAACTGATAAGTCCTCGGCTTTGGTACTTCTATGACTTCATACGGTCCTTCCCAATTTGGCATCAGCTTTCCCAAATTCTAGGGTGTAGATGCTTCGACTTCTCTGAGAACAAAATCTCCTACTTCGAATCTGCGAAGCTTTACCCCTTTGTTATAATGCTTAGCTACTCTTCGCTGATAGGCTGCTAGTTTGATCAAGGCTGTTTCTCTGACTTCTTCAAGTAAACCAAGATTGGCTTTCAACCCTTCGTCATTGTATATCTCTTTGAACTGACTAACTCGAAGACTTGGCGATCCAATTTCAATTGGGACTAAGGCATCAGTACCATAGGTCAGTCTGAAAGGTGAATCCCCTGTTGTGGTCCTCGGAGTGGTCCGATAAGCCCATAACACGCTGAGCAGCTCTTCTGGCCATCTTCCTTTAGCTTCGTCCAATCTGCGCTTGATTCCATTCAGCAGCGTTCTATTGGTCACTTCAACTTGTCCATTAGACTGAGGATGAGCTACCAAAGTCTTTCTGTGCTGGATCCCCAGTTCTTTCAAAAATGCTTCAAATTTTGATCCCACAAATTGACGTCTATTGTCCGAAATCACCACCTTAGGAATTCCGAACCGAAATACTACTGACTCCTTGATGAACTTTAAGCATTCCTGTTCCGTTATTAACCTGAGCGGTTTTGCTTCTACCCACTTGGACATGTAGTCGATGGCAACTATAACAAAGCTGACCTGACCTTTTGCTTTCGGTAGTGGACCTAGTATATCAACCCCCCAGACAGCAAAGGGTATGGGAGATAAGATTGAGTATAGCGCTTCTGGTGGCTGATGTGAGATCGGACTGTTGAGCTGACATTTCTCGCACTTCTTGACGTATTCAGTCGCTTCCTTGAATATAGTAGGCTAGTAGTACCCCTGACGAAGTACTTTGTATGCTAATGATTTAGCGGCCATATGGTCGCCACAAATGCATTCATGTACTTCCTGGAGAGCGTATTCAGCTTCGGATGGAGTCAAACATTTCAACAGTGGAGACGAGAATGCTCTTCGGAACAGATCTCCATCTATCAGAATGAAATTGGCACTCTTGTACTTGATTTTTTTTGCCTAACATCTGATCCGAAGGTAAGACGCCATCTGCCAGATACTCCAGATATGGAGTCAACCAGCAGTTGGTTCGATCAGCACACATTACCAATTCATGATGAACACTAGGATGTTGCAGAATTTCTAGGTAAACTGACCCACTGAATACATTAACATCCGTAGTGGCTAATTTGGAGAGTGCATCAGCAATGTAATTGTCGTTACGTTCGACCCCCTGAAATTCGTAGAACTGGAAATACTGAAGCCGTTCTTTCAATTTCGCCAAATACTTGATCATTCTATGACCTCGGGCTTTGTATTCCCCGGAGACTTGTTTAACGACTAACTGAGAGTCGCTGAAGATAACTATTCTTTGCACTTCAAGACTCTTAGCTAGTCGCAATCCCGCCAACACTGCCTCATACTCCGCCTCGTTGTTCGTTGCTTTAAACTAAAATCTGATGGCCTGTTGCACCTTAAATCCTTCCGGACTGGTCAGAATAATCCCTGCTCCGCTGACGTCCATGGTAGAGGATCCATCTGCATACAGTGTCCATGAACTCTGCTTCTGCTGAAGAACTGTGACTATGCTGTCCGACCCTTCATCTTCTGCCATAACTTCATCAGCTTCAGAAAACGAACATTCGACCACAAAATCTGCCAAGGCCTGCCCCTTGATGGCGGTTCGGGGATGATATTCAACGAAAAATTGAGATAACTCCATCGTCCATGCAGCTAATCTCCCCGATACCTCAGGTTTGCCCATAATTTTCTTCAAAGGCTGATCTGTGTAGACTATTACCAGCCTACCCTGGAAGTACTGCCTAAGATTTCGACTAGCAATTATTAAAGCAAAAGCAAACTTTTCAATATTTGGGTACCTTGTTTCAGCATCCCGAAGGACATGGCTTACATAATAAATCGGGTGCTGCTTACCCCCAACTTCTCGCACCAAAACTGTCCCTACTGCCAACGAACTAGCTGCTAAGTACAAATACAAAGGCTCAGCAGGAGCGGGCTTCACCAACAAAGGCGCCGAAGATAAGTAGGACTTGATGCTTTGAAAGGCGTCTTCGCATTCCGAAGTCCATTGGAACGTCTTGGCATTCTTCGGCCCTTTCAACATATCAAAAAATGACAAACACCTTTCTGCCAATTTGGACATAAACCTCCTCAAAGCTGCAATCCTCCCAGTCAGACGTTGAACATCTTTAAATGACTGAGGAGTCTTCATGTTCAGGATCGTTTGAATCTTTTCTGGATTGACTTCAATTCCTCTTTGACTGACCAGATATCCTAGAAACTTGCCAGCCCCTAATTCGAAGGTGCACTTAACAGGATTCAGTCTCAATTTGTGATGACGGACTGTCTGAAAGCATTCTTCCAAGATATCCAGATGTTTATGTACCAACATGCTCTTAACAATCATGTCATCCACGTATACCTCCATATTCTTGTCCAACTGATACCTGAAGACGTAGTTCATCATCCTCTGGTAAGTGGCTCCGGCGTTGATGAGACCGTAGGTCATTTTCTTGTAGGCATATACCGAACGATGCGTAATAAATGCCGTCTTTGGTATATCCTCTTTACACATGGAGATTTGATGATAGCCAGAGAATGCATCCATGAAGCTCAACAAAGCATACCCCGAAGTTGCGTCGATGAGCTGGTCAATGTGGGGTAACGGGTAGAAATCCTTTGGACAAGCTTTATTCAGATCTGTATAGTCGATGCAGACTCGCTATTTCCCGTTCTACTTCTGGACCAGCACCACATTTGCCATCCACTACGGATAGTCGATCTCGAAGATGAAATCTGCTGCTAACAGCTTTGCAATTTCTTCATCGATGATCCGTTGGCGCTCAGGCTCAAAGATCCTCCTCTTTTGCCGAACTGGCTTATTTGACGGGTCCACTTCCAACCGATGCACAGCAATATCCCTGCTCACTCCTGGTATATCTTGAGGTTCCCATGCGAAGATGTCAACATAACATCGTAGGAGTTCAATGAGGTTCGTCCGGAGAGGTTCCGGCAGACCCGAACCTATTTTCACCGTCTTGTTAGCCTTGCCCGGGACGAGCTCTATCTCTTCTGTTTCTTCAGCTGGCATGACCAATGGCTCTGAGCTGCTCTCCGTGAAGGGTTCGATCTCTATTGCCATGGTCTATTTTTTCTTTGATACCCCCACTCCCGAAGTGATCACGGCATTTTTATAACATCTTCTGGCCAGATCCAGATCTCCCTTCACCTCCCCAACCCCATGAGCCGTGGGGAATTTGATTTTGAAGTGAGGGATTGAGGTCACAGCTTGTAAAGCAGTTAAAGTGGGCCTCTCCAAAATAGCATTATAAGCGGAATCTACATGTACAACATAAAATTTGCAAATAATTTCTACCTGCTGGGGGGCCGTCCCGAAGATAACCGGCAGTTCGATGGTTCCAGCCACTTTGACTGGATCGTTGCTGAAGCCGTATAAAGGGGCCTCCTGCCCGATCTCCATCTTCTGCCCCTCAAGATTCATCCTCTGATAAGCATGGGCATATAGGATATCCACAGAAGACCCGTTGTCGATCATCATTCGCTTCATGTCCACCAAACCCTCTTGTGCCGTCACCACCAACGATCTCTCATGGGATTCGATGGTTTCCGAAGGGTAATCCTCATCTGTAAAGGAAATTACCGTACCTGAGAAGGGTCTGTCAGTCTTCGGGAGGGTACCCGCCACCGACATGACCGAATCCAGATAACTTCGGCGCTTCTTTCCAACAAGCTTGCCAGAAGTACCCTTAGTGATGACATCTATCACTTGCCTTGTTGGCGGTTCAGGAGCAGGGAACACTTGCTGAACTGGCTGGGCTGCCTGAACAGGTCCTCTATCTTGCTGTTGATTCGTTCTGGCAGCCACATAATGAACTAAAGCCCCGTCTTGTACCTTTCTCTCAATAAAATCTTTCAAACTAGCACAGTCGTTTGTATAGTGGCCCGAAGCTTGATGATAGTCACAATACTTACGAGAATTCCCTTTCTCGGGCTTAATGTTATCTCGAGGTGGCTCGAAGATAGGTTGATTCTTAATCTGATCCAAGATAACAGCCCTGTCAGCGTTGAGTGCAGTATACGTCCTATTTACCCTCTGAGCGGGAGCGGACGAGCGTCCTCCACCCTGTCTCCAAATATTGTTGTACTTCTTCGATCCGCTATCATGACGACCTTTATTTCCTTCATTCTTACTCTGGTCCTCTTCTGTTCTGTCCCAATCTGTCTCCTTAAGCCTATCTGAAGAAGGACGTTTGAGGCTATTCATGGCTTCCTCTACCACGATATAACTTTCCGCTTTATTGAAGCCTTCTGCGAGACTCTTCGGGTGGTGAAACATTAATATTTTTACCAACTTCTCTGATTTGACTAGATCTAACCCATTCTGAAATAGTCCCACGGCCTGTAGATCGTTCAGGTCTGTCACTTGGCCGACTGCTTCACGGAATCGCTTTACATATTGGCCCAAAGACTCATTCGAATACTGTCGAACCTGAGCCAACGAGCCAGTTGGTTTCCCCCTCCTTTTGTTGCTCCCGAAGCGAGCGTGAAACTTATTGCACATGTCCGCCCAAGATGAAATCGAATCCGAAGGCAAATTCCCCATCCACTGTCTGGCATCCTTCCGGAGTGTCGTGACAAAAGTGTGAGACTTAGCAGCATCACTAAAATCATAATAATCCATCAGTCGGTCAAACGCCTGACTATGGTCATAGGGATCCCCCGATCTGTCATAGCTTTCAATGTGAGGCAATTTCTTGGTAGGGTCAGCTTTTTCATTTTGAATCTCCGCGGAAAAAGGGGATGCCTTCTTTCCCGAAGTGTCTTTCATTTTCTGTACCTCGGCAAGCTGCCTCCGAAGCTCCTTCAATTATTTAACCAGATACTCCACGCCTTCTGGTTGGGATGATGCTTCTTTTTTCGGTGACTCCTCCCTCTTCTGAGTGGACCGGTCTCTTGTCATAGAACCCCCAACTTTCGAGGGACTTTTACGATGAAGATGGTCCACAGAGCGGAATGCCCCCGGTGAACTTTCTGGTGTACGACCCCTAGATCTACTTCGTCTTTGAACTCGGCTGCCGTGGTGGGAAAACGCAACAACGAGCGCCTTCTTTGTATTTTCAGGAGTACGATCCCTGGATCGACCTCTTCGTTTGCTTTGACCCTGCTCCTTAGAATCGACAGGGTGATGTGCCCTCTTCGATCTTTGAGGAGTAGGGCTTCTGGATCTTCTTCTTTCTCGAGGTTGACCCCGAGATTCAAGCCCTGAATGAGCAGGTTCTTTCCTACTTCGATGCCCACGTTCTTCAGATTGGACATAGCTGGACGCCTCGTCCCTCAAATCTGCCATTCGGGACATCTGCTCAGCTATATCTTGTCGTTGTTTCACAAGTGCCTCCATGGCCCTATCTGCTTCGTCTGCCATTTTAGCCAACCGGGAGGCCTTTTCGTCTCGGTCATCCCGGTATCGAGTTCTAGGCGAGGTGCCTTCTACTCGTTTCCGATCATGACCAGACCCTTTCTCTGCTGTGAAAACTAGCTTTCTCTTGGCCTTGCTCACAGCCCTCGGACGAGAATCTCCATGCGAACGTTTGGACGCTGTGTGCTGGTGTGAACATTTAGTGCAGGTCCCAAACGATCCTTGACAGACACTCGCGGTATTGACTCACTGGCAGCTATTGGCTGCCCCTCAGGTGTAGGTGTTCTACTCTTCACCATAAATACCGACGTAGAACGACCACAATGTGTGATTGAAAAATACTCAGGACACTAGAACTCAGGCCCTCCTTCTAGCGCCAATGTTAACGCCAAGATCTTCTCCCGCGTCCCAATCACGTAAGACGCTCTGATCCTGCACAGTTCAACAGGTCAACACCAAAAGCTTGACGACCTGACTGTCGGGGGATAGCTCCGGCGTGAGAGTCAGTACAGGCGATCACAAGGTTAACAATAGAGGAAAAATATTGACTAGTGTCTGAGCCAGAAAGAAAGAAAGAAAAGATGATAATATGATTGTGTGTGTTGTGTTTTGTTACCTCCCCCTTTTCCCTTGTGTGATCCTTGCCCTATACGTCATCGAAACCTGGTTTACCGTGCCACCCACTATCTCCTGGCACCTCCCCTCACCCCCGGTCATCTCAGCCGAAAGTATGTAGCTTACTTCCCTACATGCTACCATTGTTTTCTCTCGTCGGTAATCGGAGTCCCATCCTCATTAATGCCATGCAAAAAGGTGGCAGACATAACAGTCAACTACTACCTTTTGTGATGATTATCGGTCAAAGATATGATACTGGACCAATCCAACGACTATGCCCAATAACATAGTCAAATAGCGGGGCCCAAATCATATGACCCAATATGACAAAAGTAACATAGTTCAAAGGACGAGCCCATTCGGCCTGGCCCAATATAAAAAGTATTATGGCCCAACAAGCATGAATTGCAAAACAATGAATTTATACAGTTGTGTAAAGTAGAATTCAATGACAAGTGAACACAAGGAAGCAAAGATTAATCAATATATTAAATATATGAAAGCATGAACAACTATTTTTCGTCCTATTCCACTTGATGAGTTTTGGCTCCAATCGAGTTTGGTCCGCCACTCGGTGAGTTATCCAAGTTAGATATAAATAATAAATATATTAATAATAAGTATTACAAAAATTATTCATTAAATATGGTGATTGATTATTTATGAGTATTTCATTTATTTGAGTAGGCAAAAATCTTCAAGATATTTTTAGATCAATCAATTATCTACCACTATCATTTAACCTAACCTTCACAAAATAAGAGTAATGGAAAATTATATATCTAATATAAATATATAAAAGCACCATGGTTTAGAATTTGACTAGAAATAAAACCCCAACTTAAAAACACAAACAAAAAGTCCTTACCAAATACAATTAGGCGGAATTAAATTTATGACATGAAAAAATAAATTTGCATATCCTAATAACTAACTACTAAGCACAATAAATTAATGATAAAATAAAAAAATCATTATTAAATACAATAATTAGATTCTTTTATGTATTATCTTTAATTTTAGCTCCATATCAAATATAATTAAATTGCATCCAATCTTTTTCTTAAATAAAATAATAAAACATATATTATCTTAGTTAGTATCTAAACCATATTAGTTCTTTTTATGAATACAGTAATGACTAATGTACAATGAACAAATTTCACTATATATAGCTAAATAAAAAATCGGTAAAACTAATGATTTGGCCATCGAAGTTGACACGTTTTATTGAATACACGATTGAACATTTAATTTTTTAAATTAACTAAATGAACTAGTTAAAATTGTTAAATTGGGTCATTCTGTCAAATCTGGATCACGGCTGTTAAAAAGTTTCATATATTATCTGACGTGGATGTAATAAAAAAAAGAGGAAATGACATGCCTAATTAGGACTGAGCAAAAAACGGGTATAACCGAATAACCGAACCAAACCGAAATAATTTAACCAAAATTTCTTAATAATTCGGGTATACATGAATAGTAACCCCGACTCAAAAAGGTAAATAGTGCCATATACATAAATAGTGCCATATACGTGAATAGTGCTGTATACGTGAATAATAACCCCGACTCAAAAAGGTAGAAATTTTACAATAAAATATATACCAATATTTCAGTATAATGATATTGAAAGAATAACATCATTATGAAGAATATAACATTCCTTAATATCCCTTACTATCCCGTACTATCCCTTACCTCAAAAGTACAGTATTTCTGACTGGAATGCAAAGCCGAAGGAAACTTGTACTGAATAGCAACTCTCAAAGTATCTAAATACTTACAAAATATGCTTCATAATATAGAGAGAGAAAGAGAGAAAGCTTATGTTTCTGGTGTGATTTTCAATTCTAACTTAGCCCTCTATTTATAGGAAAATATTAGCACGCCGAAGCAGACTTAACCTGCAACCTGATGGCTTTACCTGCTACTATTCTCACCCACCACATTTGAATAAAAATCTCAGCACATTTCTTCACCAACCAAGAGTGGGGCCCACCAATTCTAGAATTTTCCACCAAAATGACTAACTCCGAAAATTCAACAATTTCTGAACCAGTCATCTCGTAAAATTCATAACAAATCATACGTTCATTTTTAACGGTTCAAAATTTGTTGACATATACTCAACTTATATATGTATAACATATCCAAATATTACCACGATCCAACGGTCGGATTAAAAATTATAACCCTCGCAAAATATCTTAAAAACCCTAATTTGATTTTCAATACCTCCGTTCCGACAAAAATACAGATAAAACACCTCAACATTAACTTCTTCATTTTTAATCACAAAAATATATCCCTCATTTATATCCACATAAAATAAATATTTCCTTATCATATGAATCAATAATTAATTATTCACAAATAATATTACAGAATCACATTTATGACAACCAGTCCGTTCCCAGGAAAGAGGGGGCTTTCCAATAAGAATTTCTCCATACTGGCGTTCAATTAGGTGACCAAACCTCTCCTTAGTCAGAACTTTCTAGACATTGCCAATAATGTTATCTAATAATATTATTCAAATAATATGAATTATTGATCTGATAATGGAAAATACTGTGTAGTGACAATTATTGAACAACAATAATATAAAATTTTAACGTAGCAATTATTGAATCAATAAAATAAAATATTGAACAATAATTACTGTAACAATTATTGAGTAGTGCCTTCTTACGTAAGAATCAATAATTTCAAAAATACTATGCAATACCGTGTGCTACTGTGCAATAACGCGTATTACTGTATTTTAACAACCGGGTATTCCAACAGTGTTAACGGTAACAACTACGCCGTTATTTATAAAAACTCAAATTTGTCGTTTTCTTCACCCGACAGTTATTCTGTTATGGGGCCCACAAATGGCTGCGCCGTCGTACGAATATTCTCCGACAGAAAGAATATTCCACGACCAAACGAATATTTCCCGACAACAATGATTATTTTATAACCATTTGCTTATTTTGGAAAAAAATTTCACATTTCACCCATAACTTTAAACTTTTATCAATTTAACCATTTACTGAATAGTAATTATAAGAAAAATTGAATACTTTTATTTTATAAAATTCGGGGTCTTACAGTAAGACCCTAACTTTTATAAATAAAGATGAACTTTCTATAAATATCATTTTTGAATATTATGGAGTTAATTTGATATAATGTTATAGTTGTGGGTAATATTTATAAATTTTGCAAAGTACGCAAGTTGTTATATAATATTCGATTGGTCGGGGAATATTCGTTTTAACAGGGAATATTCGTACAACGGCACAATCATTGGTGGACCCCACAACGGAATTATTGTCGGATTGAGAAAACGACAAAAAATATTTTATTAAAAATAACGGCGGAAGTTTTACCATTGATACTGTTGAACTACTCGGTAGTAAAAGTACAGTAATACGTGTGGTTGCATAGTAGCACACGGTATTGATTATTAATGTTTATGTGAGAAGTCACTCAGTTTGATTCAATTATTGTCAGTTAATAATATGAATTATTTAGCGATAATGACGTTTTGTTTTATTCGTATTATTAACGTAATAAAACAGAAACATCTTTTTATATAAAACAGAATACTTTATTAAAGTTATTCTATAAATAGAATATATTATATTTTATTTAAAAGATTTTTCTTTAAATATGGACCGTCAGATTAAAGTAATCAATCTGGATCGTTCATGGATTAGTTACTATGCATTCTATTTTTCTATAAATAGCAGCTCATTCCTTTCATTATTTCTTACGAATTCACTGAACTCTAGAGAGAGAAGCTATAGAGAGAAACTATAGAGAGAGAGAAGAAGAGTATTCTGCTACTTAACTACTTTCTTACTTCAGCTCTTCTTTAAAACTGTAAGGGGTGTTATTCTTTCTTATTCATGAAGAGAACTTTTGTTATTCCATTTCTTATTATTCTGTTGGAATAACCTGTATACGCGGTCTACCCTATACTTGGTGACATTCTTTTATTATTCTGTTGGAACATCCTGTCTGTGTGTTTTACACTGGACCTGGTTCCGTCTTTATTATTATTCTGTTGGAACATCCTGTCTGTGTGTTTTACACCGGACCTGGTTCCGTCTTTATTATTATTCTGTTGGAACATCCTGTCTGTGTGTTTTACACCGGACCTGGTTCCGTCTTTATTATTATTCTGTTGGAACATCCTGTCTGTGTGTTTTACACCGGACCTGGTTCCGTCTTTATTATTATTCTGTTGGAATATCCTGTCTGTGCGTTTTACGCCGGACCTGGTTCCATTATTTATTATTCTGTGGGAATAACATGTCTGTGCGGTCTATCGCATGCATGTCGATTTTTTTGTTATTCCATTCTTTATTATACTCAGTTGGTTAAGTTTTGACTTCTATACTCCATGAAATTTGTGGAATATCCTTGATAATTGCGTTTCATCCAGTATCTTTTCATGAAAATATTCTTCTAAGCATTCTTGAATTTTACTCCACAAAGCAGTATCATGTTGACAATTTGGACGTTGTTAATTCTTGGATAAATTAATTCTTGAACTTGTTTTATTGAATTCTTATATCATTGTCATCATCCTCATGTTTATAAAATGTTAAAAGTCATCTGTGGCCTGTAGTGCATAGATGGACTTGGTATGATTATGACCATGGATTATTCGGTATAATCATGACCGTAATGTTACAAATGATGTGGTAAAAGTCCTCATTGGCCCGTAGTGCATTGATGGACAGTTGTTGGCATGATCATGACCATTAATGAATACACGAATATCCTTGGCCGTAGTGCAGGGGTGATTCGATGATGTGGATTATTTTATTAAGCTGAGTCCCAGCGATAACAGTGTTGAAAAACCTTTTAAATCATAAAAGATAGTAGAGTTTATTTTCTACTTGACTCTTTTAATGGATTGCTTGTTCCGCTGCAGTTAAACTTGATGTCTATTATATTTTATCAGTTTAACATTGTTGAAGGCTAATGATAATTTATTCTGCATTATCTTAGTCATAATATTTCTTACTGGGCTAGTTGAGCTCACCCTTTCTTTCACTGTTCTCTTCAGGAAATGAGAACGTAGCTGGGGCAAGTCGGGGAACGGAGTGATGGTCCGAATGATAGTATTAGTTAGTAGTCCTCACTATTCTATGTAATGGTGTGTTAATAAATGTAATGAGGACTCCTTTTGAGTATGAATACTCTCTA
Organism: Panax notoginseng; assembly: GCA_016801055.1. Lineage (NCBI taxonomy): Eukaryota > Viridiplantae > Streptophyta > Magnoliopsida > Apiales > Araliaceae > Panax > Panax notoginseng. Next base: position 19,690,667 of record CM029014.1, read on the forward strand.
GAAGATAATATTTGTATTCAAACTCACAGTTTATGTTTTGTCGTATTGTACACGACAGTTGTATTAGTAAGTTGTATTTGTATTCTGTACTATGTATCTGACGACCCAAGATGGGTGATGTATACCTAATTTTGGGGGCGTCACAGTTGGTATCAGAGCTTAGGGATATGATCCCTGGCTAAGATGTGAGAATAGAACTAGGAGGGGAGAGACGGGGAATTCCTTCGCTAGTATGACCTACCTAAGTTTATTTGCATGATATTTAATTGGTCGGTCATAATATAAGGATAATATATGACATATCAATTAACTTTTATTTTGTGGCAGTATCTGAAAATGGCATCTGAGAATGTTGAGAATAGCAATGGAGCACATGCGACTGTTGATTCACCACATATCAATAATCAGGATAATGTGCATCAGGAAGGTGACAATCCTCATGCAAACAACAACACTTACCAGATGATGAATGATGGAATGTTCAGAAACTTTATGCAGTTCATGCAACAGCAGGCGAGAGCGGCTCCTGTCCAAAGTATAGGTGGAAACACTGAAAACTCTCGGACGGTCACCGCTAAATAGTTCAAGGAGCTGGGACCACCAGAGTTTAAGAGAGAGCCAAAACCACTTATAGTGAAAACATGGATAAAGCAGATTACCAAGATATTTGATGTCTTGGGATGCTCCGAGGAGCAAAAGGTTCCCTTTGCCGCCTTTATGTTGCGAGGAGAGGCAGATTACTGGTGGGAATCGATTAAGCGTACTCAACCTGCCGCACTGAAGATGTCTTGGGAGAAGTTCCAAGAGCTGTTCAATGACAAATACTTTCCCGAAAGTGTTCGTCACATGAAGGAGGTGGAGTTCATCAAATTGGAGCAGAATAATATGACCGTGTCGCAGTATGAGGCTAAATTTGCTGAGTTGTCCCGGTTTGCGTCCCACTTGGTGGATAATGAAGAGCGAATGACGCGAATGTTTTTACGAGGTTTGAAACCTGAGATACGTCAACATCTTATTTCTCATAAACTGTGTTTGTATTCAGATGTTGTGAATAGGGCTCAGTTAGTGGAGCGCGATAACGAGTCAACGCAACCAAAAGAGAGCAGTCGGCAAAATGATAATACCAGTGAGAGCAGTCATCGAAGCGGTGACAACAAGCGTGGAGGGAATCAACAGGCCAGAAATGGTAACCACTTCGGTGGTAATCAGGGCCAAAATAATAAGAATGGTCATTTCAAGAAGAGGAGATTCAACAATGATGGAAAGACGTCAGCACCAGCACCCGTTGTTAAGGAAGGAGAACGACCACCTATCATATGTTTCAAATGCGGAGGGGAGGGGCACATCAGTCCAAACTGCGCGATGCCGTCTAAAGCATGTTATAATTGTGGAAGAGAAGGTCATTTAGCTCGATTTTGTCGTTTACCAAAAATAAGTTCAGCCAAGATGGAGACACCAAAAGCCGTCCCAGAAAAGTCAAAACCGGTAGTGCAAGGGAGAGCGTTTGTTGTGACCTCCCAGAAAGCAAGGAACCCGAATGAGGTCATCACGGGTAAGCTTATCATAAACTCTAACGAAGTCTATACTTTATTTGATACCGGTTCTACCCATTCTTTTATTTCTCCTACTTGCGCTCATCGATTAAATTTGATTCCGGAGAAATTAGACTTTGACTTATCTGTTGAAACTCCATTGGGAGAAACCTTCATTACATCCACGGTTTATAAGTCTTGTTTGGTTCAAGTTGGTACCCACACATTACCTGTCGATCATATTTCATTAAAAATACTTGCATTTGACGTGATTCTAGGGATTGATTGGTTAACTACTCATCATGCAAAAATTGATTATTTTCGTAAGGTTGTTAGCTTTCATATTCCTAATCGACCTATTATGCGAATTCAAGCAACCAAACCATTAAAATCAATCGCTGTCATCTCAAGCCATAAAGCTATTCGTTTATTAAAAACGGATGTCAAGCTTTCTTAGCTCATGTCACGGATCTAAACAAAAATACGTCAGTTTTGAATGATATTTCTATTGTTAATAAATTCCCTGACGTATTCCCTGAAGAACTTCCTGGCCTACCCCCAGAGCGTGAAACTGAATTTTGTATCGACCTTAAACCCGGTACAAAACCCATTTCCAAAGCCCCATATCGAATGGCTCCTATTGAACTTCAGGAGTTAAAGATCCAACTGGAGGAATTTTTAGACATTGGCTTTATTCGTCCTAGTACTTCTCCTTGGGGTGCTCCTGTGCTATTCGTGAAGAAGAAAGATGGAAGTATGCGACTTTGTATTGATTATCGGGAGTTGAATCATGTCACCATCAAAAACAGGTACCCATTGCCACGTATTGATGACCTGTTTGACCAGTTGCAAGGAGCACAATTCTTTTCAAAGATCGATCTTCGTTCTGGATATCATCAGCTGAAGGTTAAAACTGAGGATATTCCAAAGACGGCTTTTAGAACTCGGTACGGGCATTATGAATTCCTAGTCATGTCCTTTGGATTGACTAATGCTCCTGCTGCCTTCATGGATATGATGAACCGGGTATTCAAGGAATATTTGGATCATTTTGTGGTCGTCTTTATTGATGACATCCTTATTTATTCCAAAAGCCGTGAAGATCATGAGCAACACTTGAGGCTGGTACTCCAAAAGCTTCGTGAATACAAGCTTTATGCCAAGTTGAAGAAATGCGAGTTCTGGCTGGAGGAGGTAGCATTCCTTGGGCACGTAGTATCAAGTCGTGGAATATCGGTTGACCCGGCAAAGATTGAAGCTATTCAAAGCTGGGAGCAACCTAAATCAGTGACCGAAGTACGTAGCTTTCTTGGTTTAGCTGGTTATTATCGGAGATTCGTGGAAGGATTTTCTCGAATCGCTACTCCATTAACTCAGCTGACTCGGAAAGATACAAAGTTCGGTTGGAGCGAAGAATGTGAGCAGAGTTTTCAAGAACTCAAGAGGAGACTCATTTCAGCACCTGTTCTAACAATACCATCTGGCTCGGAGGGATTTGTCATCTACAGTGATGCTTCGAGCAAAGGGTTGGGATGCGTTCTCATGCAACATGGAAAAGTCATAGCCTATGCATCAAGACAACTCAAGGAATATGAGAGGAATTATCCTACTCATGATCTAGAGTTGGCAGCTGTTGTCTTTGCACTTAAAATTTGGAGGCATTACTTGTATGGGGAGAAGGTGGAGATCTTTACGGATCATAAAAGCCTCAAATATTTCTTCACTCAAAAGGAACTCAACATGCGACAACGACGTTGGCTTGAACTGTTGAAAGATTATGATCATACCATTCAATACCATCCTGGAAAAGCGAACGTGGTAGCTGACGCATTGAGTAGAAGATCATATGCAAGTACGAGTGCAATATTGTCAACACAAAGGCCCATTTTGTGTGACTTGCAAAGGATGGAGATAGAGTTAAAGACTCCAGGGACCCATGTGATGATGGCGAATATACGAGTAGAACCAACTTTAATCGATAAAGTTAAAGCTGCTCAAGCTACAGACCTGGAGCTGATGCGTATGAGGAAGAAAGTGCAAGAAGGTGCTATGCCGGAAGCAAGAATCGATGAAGAAGGAATACTTCGAGTCAACTCCAGACTTTGTGTTCCTAACAACCCTGATTTAAAGTATGAAATCATGATGAAGGCGCATAACACACCGTTTGCAATCCATCCTGGAAGTGCCAAAATGTATCATGATCTTCGTCATACATTTTGGTGGAGCAATATGAAAAGAGAGATAGCGTTGTTTATCTCAAGGTGTCTAACTTGTCAACGAGTCAAAGCGGAGCATCAAGTACCAAAAGGTCCACTTGAAATTCCAGAATGGAAGTGGGAGCACATTACCATGGATTTCGTTACCGGTCTTCCTAGGGTTTCTCAAGGTATTGATGCGATTTGGGTCATTGTTGATAGATTGACCAAGTCTGCTCATTTCTTACCGATACGAGAAACTTATACACTTGAACGTCTTGCTCGTATGTACATAAACGAGATTGTAAGACTGCATGGTATGCCAGTATCCATAGTTTCTGACCGAGACCCAAGATTCACTTCACGATTTTGGGTTAGTTTACAAAAAGCTATGGGCACGGAGTTACGATTTAGTTCAGCATATCATCCTCAGACGGACGGACAATCAGAGAGGACTATTCAAACTCTTGAAGATCTATTAAGACTCTGTGTCTTTGACTTCAAAGGAAGTTGGGACAAGTTCTTACCATTGGTGGAGTTTTCCTACAACAACAGTTATCAAGCAAGTATTGGCATGTCTCCATTCGAAGCATTGTATGGAAGAAAATGTCATTCTCCAGTATGCTGGGATGAGGTGGGCGAAGCAACGTTGTTGGGACCGGAGTTGGTACGTATGACTACAGAAAAGATTCAAACGATCCGACAACGTATAAAAACCTCACAAGATGGACAAAAGAGTTATGCTGATCTTCATCGAAAGGACGTGGAATTTGATGAAGGAGATCATGTGTTCTTACGTGTTGCTCCATGGAAAGGAGTTACGAGATTTGGAAAGAGAGGAAAGCTAAATCCTCGATTCATCGGTCCATTTTTAATCCTCGATCGAGTAGGAACTGTGGCTTATAGACTCGCTTTACCGCCAAGTATGTCTCGTGTTCATAACGTTTTCCACATATTCATGTTACGCAAATATGTGGAAGACCCGAACCACATTATTGAGTTAGAACCGGACGAAATAGCGGAGGATTTGACGTATGAAGAAGTTCATGTTCAAATCTTGGATAAGAAGGAACATATTCTACGCTCCAAGGTTATACCTCAAGTCAAAGTTTTGTGGAGAAACCACGATGTTGAGGAAATGACTTGGGAGTTAGAATCTGAAATGAAATCAAGGTATCCTTACCTCTTCGACATACCAGGTACGTACCCTAATTTCGAGGGCGAACTTTCATAAGAAGAGGAGGTTGCAAGTGTGACAACCCCAAAATAGGTCCATTCTATCCAATCTATTCTGAGTCGCCAAATACATGGTACAGAAAATAACTACAACTTTATTACAACAATTGTCGTGCAAAATACAACAACACATATGCTGTGAGTTTGGATACAAATATATACCAAATGTGACTCATGTCCAAATCGTGGACAACACCTCACAATGATACCTTACATAAAGGTATAGTCAAAAACTGTTTTAGAAATTAGAATATTTGGGAAGTGCTCAAGGAAACCTTCGTACATGGGAGGCCATGCTTCTAGGTTGTGATAGATATCATATGGCCACAGAATTATCCTTGGTTGACCCAATATACCCCAAAGAAAAATGAGAAGATTACTATCATATTCTTCCGAATGACGAGTCTTCTCTTGACTTATCATTATCTCCACTGTCTCTAATTGAGAATTATATTTCAAATAAACACCAAGATTATATATGTAGTGCTCGTAAATATACTCAACAAGTGGATGCGCACAATCCTGTCTTATGATGACACGAGGTTGTATATCATTAAACATCTTGTATGATAGTGGCAAAATACCCTTCCAACGTTGGGTTCGCTTCACCCTAGATGATTCACCAAATATAACTACTAAATGATGACCACCGTTCTATTCCCCTGTTACCCCCGCTCGACCCAGCTACACTCTTATTACCTAAAAGGAATTGTGAAACAGAAGGGTGAGTACAACTAGCCCAGTAAAGAATATCATGACTAAAGATAAATAAATTATCAATAGCCTTCAACAGTAATAAATCAGAGATTTAGAACATATGGTAGATGATAAAAATTTTCAACCATAGTTGCAGCGGAACGAGCAATCCATTAGAAGAGTCAAATAGACTATAAAGTCTATTATCTTCTCCATGTTAAAAATCTACCAACAATATTTTATCCCTGTAACATCACTCAACAGTTCCTTTCCACAATCATATGAATAACTCATAATCATAATTGTGATTCTAAATTTTTCTTCGCACCCAGGACGAAGAATATTTTCATCACCTGTCTTAACCTAAAACATCAAAGATAATGGTTATACCAAATCACAGTTCCTGTTCATAATCATATTAATAAATTCATCTTTGCACTACATGCCAACGATATTCGTCAACAGTTCATCTTTGCACTACTGGCCAAAGATATTCAACAACAGGTCATTTTTGCACTACGAGCCAAAGATATTCATCAACAATTCATCTTTGCACTACAGGCCAAAGATATTCCTCAACAGTTCATATTTACACTACAGGCCAAATATATTCATATCTCAAAGAAATATATAATCATTTCAGAATTTATAAACACCATAATTGTAACCATGTTAATCAATTCATCTTTACACCTAAGCTAAAGATATTCAATTATAAATTCAATGGTCATGATCATACCAGTTAACAATTCATCTTTGCACTACAGGCCAAAGATATTCCTCAGTCACGTTCATACCAATAATTTACCCATCTTTACACTCAAGTGAAAGAGAATTTCAACATCAGGGTTATAAAAATGTTATATATGATAATAAAAACAATATGATCAACAACTGCATTTATTTTCGAGAGCAACAATCATAAATCAACGATAATTTGGTCAGAAAAAGAAACCAATTCATGAATAGTAACTCGTGAATAGTAACTCGTGAATAGCAATTCATGAATAGTAACTCATGAATAGTACTTCGTATTCGTACATAGTACCGTATACGTAAATAATGTCATATACGTAAATAGTGCCATATACATGAATAGTGCCATATACGTGAATAGTGCCGTATACGTGAATAGTAATCCCGACTCAAAAAGGTAGAAATTTCACGATAAAATCCATACCAATATTTCAGTATAATGATATTGAAAGAATAACATCATTATGAAGAATATAACATTCCTTAATATCCCTTACTATCCCTTACAATCCCTTACAATCCCTTATCTCAAAAGTGCAGTATTTCTGACTAGAATGTAAAGCCGAAGAAAACTTGCACTGAATAGCAACTCTCAAAGTATCTAAATACTTACAAAATATACTTCATAATATAGAGAGAGAAAGAGAGAAAACTTATGTTTCTGGTGTGATTTTCAATTCTAACTTAGCCCTCTATTTATAGGAAAATGTTAGCACGCCGAAGCAGACTTAACCTGCAACCTGATGACTTTACCTGCTACTATTCCCACCCACCACATTTGAATAAAAATCTCAGCACATTTCTTCACCAACCAAGAGTGGGGCCCACCAATTCTAGAATTTTCCACCAAAATGACTAACTCCGAAAATTCAACAATTTCTGAACCAGTCATCTCATAAAATTCATAACAAATCATACGTTCATTTTTAACGGTTCAAAATTTGTGGACATATACTCAACTTATATATGTATAACATATCCAAATATTACCACGATCCAACGATCGGATTAAAAATTATAACCCTCGCAAAATATCTTAAAAACCCTAATTTGATTTTCAATACCTCCGTTCCGACAAAAATACAGATAAAACACCTCAACATTAACTCCTTCATTTTTAACCACAAAAATATATCCCTCATTTATATCCACATAAAATAAATATTTCCTTATCATATGAATAAATAATTAATTATTCACAAATAATATTACAGAATCACATTTATGATAACCAGGCCGTTCTCAGGAAAGAGGGGGCTTTCCAATAAGAATTTCTCCTTACTGGCGCAATTAGGTGACCAAACCTCTCCTTAGACAGAACTTTCTAGACATTGTCAATAATGTTATCTAATAATATTATTCAAATAATATGAATTATTGATCTGATAATGGGAAATACTGTGTAGTGACAATTATTAAACAACAATAATATAAAATTTTAACGTAGCAATTATTGAATCAATAAAATAAAATATTGAACAATAATTACTGTAACAATTATTGAGTAGTGCATTCTTACGTAAGAATCAATAATTTCAAAAATACTATGCAATACCGTGTGCTACTGTGCAATAACGCGTATTACTGTATTTTAACAACCGGGTATTCCAACAGTGTTAACGGTAACAACTACGCCGTTATTTATAAAAACTCAAATTTATCGTTTTCTTCACCCGACAGTTATTCTGTTATGGGGCCCACAAATGGCTGCACCGTCGTACGAATATTCTCCGACAGAAAGAATATTCCACGACCAAACGAATATTTCCCGACAACAATGATTATTTTATAACCACTTGCTTATTTTGAAAAAAAATTCACATTTCACCCATAACTTTAAACTTTTATCAATTTAACCATTTACTGAATAGTAATTATAAGAAAAATTGAATACTTTTATTTCATAAAATTTGGGGTCTTACAGTAAGACCCCAACTTTTATAAATAAAGATGAATTTTCTATAAATATCATTTTTGAATATTATGGAGTTAATTTGATATAATGTTATAGTTGTGGGTAATATTTATAAATTTTGCAAAGTACGCAAGTTGTTATATAATATTCGATTGGTCGGGGAATATTCGTTTTAACAGGGAATATTCGTACAACGGCACAATCATTGGTGGACCCCACAACGGAATTATTGTCGGTTGAGAAAACGACAAAAATATTTTATTAAAAATAACGGCGGAAGTTTTACCATTGATACTGTTGAACTACTCGGTAGTAAAAGTACAGTAATACGTGTGGTTGCATAGTAGCACCCGGTATTGATTATTAATGCTTATGTGAGAAGTCACTCAGTTTGATTCAATTATTGTCAGTTAATAATATGAATTATTTAGCGATAATGACGTTTTGTTTTATTCGTATTATTAACGTAATAAAACAGAAACATCTTTTTATATAAAACAGAATACTTTATTAAAGTTATTCTATAAATAGAATATATTATATTTTATTTAAAAGATTTTTCTTTAAATATGGACCGTCAGATTAAAGTAATCAATCTGGATCGTTCATGGATTAGTTACTATGCATTCTATTTTTCTATAAATAGCAGCTCATTCCTTTCATTATTTCTTACGAATTCACTGAACTCTAGAGAGAGAAGCTATAGAGAGAAACTATAGAGAGAGAGAGAGAAGAAGAGTATTCTGCTACTTAACTACTTCCTTACTTCAGCTCTTCTTTAAAACTGTAAGGGGTGTTATTCTTTCTTATTCATGAAGAGAACTATTGTTATTCTATTTCTTATTATTCTGTTGGAATAACCTGTATACGCGGTCTACCCTATACTTGGTGACATTCTTTTATTATTCTGTTGGAACATCCTGTCCGTGTGTTTTACACCGGACCTGGTTCGGTCTTTATTGTTATTCTGTTGGAACATCCTGTCTGTGTGTTTTACACCGGACCTGGTTCCGTCTTTATTATTATTCTGTTGGAACATCCTGTCTGTGTGTTTTACACCGGACCTGGTTCCGTCTTTATTATTATTCTGTTGGAACATCATTCTGTTGGAATATCCTGTCTGTGCGTTTTACGCCGGACCTGGTTACATTATTTATTATTCTGTGGGAATAACCTGTCTGTGCGGTCTATCGCATGCATGGTGATTTCTTTTGTTATTCCATTCTTTATTATACTCAGTTGGTTAAGTTTTGACTTCTATACTCCATGAAATTTGTGGAATATCCTTGATAATTGCATTTCATCCAGTATCTTTTCATGAAAATATTCTTCTAAGCATTCTTGAATTTTACTCCACAAAGCTTATCATGTTGACAAATTGGACGTTGTTAATTCTTGGATAAATTAATTCTTGAACTTGTTTTATTGAATTCTTATATCATTGTCATCATCCTCATGTTTATAAAATGTTAAAAGTCATCTGTGGCCTGTAGTGCATAGATGGACTTGGTATGATTATGACCATGGATTATTCGGTATAATCATGACCGTAATGTTACAAATGATGTGGTAAAAGTCCTCATTGGCCCGTAGTGCGTTGATGGACAGTTGTTGGCATGATAATGACCATTAATGAATACACGAATATCCTTGGCCGTAGTGCAGGGGTGATTCGATGATGTGGATTATTTTATTAAGCTGAGTCCCAGCGATCACAGTGTTGAAAAACCTTTTAAATCATAAAAGATAGTAGAGTTTATTTTCTACTCGACTCTTTTAATGGATTGCTTGCTCCGCTGCAGTTAAACTTGATGTCTATTATATTTTATCAGTTTAACATTGTTGAAGGCTAATGATAATTTATTCTGCATTATCTTAGTCATAATATTTCTTACTGGGCTAGTTGAGCTCACCCTTTCTTTCACTGTTCTCTTCAGGAAATGAGAACGTAGCTGGGGCAAGTCGGGGAGCGGAGTGATGGTCCGAATGATAGTATTAGTTAGTAGTCCTCACTATTCTATGTAATGGTGTGTTAATAAATGTAATGATGACTCCTTTTGAGTATGAATACTCTCTAGAAGATAATATTTGTATTCAAACTCACAGTTTATGTTTTGTCGTATTGTACACGATAATTATATTAGTAAGTTGTATTTGTATTCTGTACTATGTATCTGACGACCCAAGATGGGTGATGTATACCTAATTTTGGGGGCGTCACATTTTCCCTCCTCTTCATTTATTCCTTATCTCACAAAGTCAAACCTATTTTTCCGATCTCAAACTTTCCGGCAAACCAAATGGAAACAATGGCCATATCTCTCCACCTAAAACTTCGATCTTCAATCTCCTCAACACTACTCATGCCAAAAAAAAAATATCATCAGCCCCTTTTCTTCCTCCCTTCTGTTTGTAACAGAATCAAATCAGGGGAAGGAACCCAATCAGCCCCAATCAAATGGTGAAGACCTAGATTTCGGCGAAGCTTGTTGACCGGTGATTGCTCGTCACCTATTTTCGTTTGCCGAAAATGGTTACAGTTTGCGGAGATGGTTATAGTTGTTGTCACGTGGTTGCTGTCATGGGGAATGGGATCGTGTGCTGAACTGCTATCTGCTGCAAATGGTTGATGATATGGTTGATGATGGGCTGAGTAATGAACGTTAAGACCCACTTGGTTTTTATTGATCCCCATGTGGACAACTTATTGCTATTGTTGGGCTTTCATGTGGGCTGAGTTTTATTTGGCTGGTGGGCTTCTTCTCTCAAATTCGGTTATTACCCGAATTATCGAATTATAAATTCGGTAATTTGGTATTCGGTAATTCGGTAATTCGGTTAGTTATGAATTTCGGTTAGTGTTTCAGATAGTAAAATTGTCAATAATTCGGTATTCGATTATAACCGAATAGTCTGTTCGGTTCGGTTATAACCGAATGATCACCCCTATGCCTAATCAGACGTGGCATAAGCGGCAAAATACTTGGCAATAATATGTCTCTATCTCTATATATCTATATATTTGTATATATATTTTCTTCTACTAATTAAACCAGTCTTGAAAAAACTCGCTTCACATTTATCACCCATCTAATCTCCAATGGCTTTCTCTCTTCTGTCCGCTCTCATCTTCATTGCCCTTTCAGTGTTCCATCATCATCTTGTCATTTCACAGCCATTTCTCGACTCGGCCGAGCAGGAATCAGTCTACCAAATCTTGACTCAGTCAACTCAGATATCTCCTGGCCGTCTCTGTTCCCAGATGACCTCTGCTATTTCGCCCCGCACGGCGTCGTCTGTGACTACTTCACCCAACCCAACTCCACCGTCAAAACTGTTCATGTCACTGAGGTCAGTTTTGTGTACGTTTCGGATTATTCTTCGAACCCACCGTGTACCTATAACTCCACTATCGACCCGTTTTCTCTCTCCTCTCTGACCCACCTCAGGAAACTCTTCTTCTACAAATGCTTCATTGACAGAAACGTTTCGCTGCCGAATCTGTTGAGTTTCGGGTCTTGTGCGTGAGCTTACAAAAGTAGAGGGTTTGGGCTATAAGAAAAAAGAAAGTGGCGAAGAAATCGCCGACGATGGGAGGGACTAGGTGGTTGTGATGGTAGAGTGGGGTTACGGGAGTAGGTGTTGGTGAGATCGGGCGACTTAATTGTGGTGGGACTGGTGGCGCTGGAGGTGGAATTTGACGGGATGACATGACGACAGGAAAGTAGTGAGAGAATGAGAAGAAGGCTACACAGCTGTTAGATGAGATGACTGTTATTAGTTGTTTTATTACTAGATTGGAAGAGTTCAAGGTAGGCTTCTCTCTATCTGAGCTGATTGTCATTTCCTTTTTTTTTTCCTTTTCTTTATTACATCCACGTCAGATAATAGGTAAAAAAAATTAATGGCTGTGGGTTAAATTTGACAGAATGACTCAATTTAATAATTTTAATTAATTCAGTTAGTTAATTTGAAAAATTAAATGTTGAATCATGTATTTAATTCAATAAAACATGTCAATTTCGATAGCCAAATGATTAGTTTTGCCGAGTATCAAAAATGATATCAATAAGCTGAATTTGATCCGCAACACTATATTACGACACTGATACTTGGTCCTGAAATGCATGGAGCTGATGAATTTAAATTTACATTCTATGTTAAGCATTCTCAGTCACTGTCGTTTCGTATTGGTTTCTCCTTCCATTTGGTCCATGTTTACCAAAATTGAGAAACTGAAGTTTGTGCCGGTATGCCTTGAAGTGTTCTAGTAAGGTATAGATAATAAGGTCTCTTTAAATGTGTTTTTTACTTTAATGTTTTGCGAGTCATACTTTGTATCTAGTGTTTGTATTAGGGGTGGCAATTTGAACCGAACGATCCGAAACCGGTCGAACCTAATCGACTCGCTCGGTTTGTATCTGAACCGTTGGTCTTAATGGTGCGGTTTTGGTGCAAAAAAATTTAAACAAGAGACGGTGCGGTGCGATTTTAATATTTGTCTCTGAATCGCTAGTGCACCACACCGTTTTTTGAGCCAACGGTGCACCGATCGCAATGAAAGATTAGATGAAAGTTGTACCACGTTGATGATGATGAAGAAATTGAAGTTTACAAACAATTATAGAAGATTGTATTTTTTCCCCTCTTGTTGTGGCTTTTTCACATGTAATGTGTAATTGTTTTACAAAATTTTTAAAACTATTTAACCATTATAGTTTATAGATGAGAAGATTGAAGAAAAACAGAAAGACTTGTGAATTTGTGTTGTAATGTGCAATACTCTTAGGTTATGTTTATCTGTACGGATACCATTTAAGATTGTATTATTTCATTTGTTTATTTTTAATTGGACTTGAAATTATTATTCAGGGATAATAAAAGAGTTAAGAATTGGGAATTATTAAATATCATGTCCAACGAAGTATTAAAATCACTACCCTTTGAGATTACAATTTTTCTGATAAAAGTAATATTTTTTTTAAATGATTGATGCATCCTATTATATCCATCTATACTCGCACCACTGGGGATACGATTTTTTTTTGTTATTATAATAATCTAAATAATAATTTTTTATTCAATCCTTTAAATAATCTTAAAAAAAATAAACATAACATGATATTATTTTAAGTTATCACATGAATAATTCCATTCTAAATAAACATGTAAGTTAAACTATTTAATTCTATTAATAGTATTAAAATTATAATTCACAAAAATCTATTAACGGATTATAATTCTTGCAAATAGACATAACCTTAATACATAATAAGATAAGTCCCGCAACTAGAATATAATTTTAAATGATTAGATATGTATAAGAAATTCATAGAATTTAAAAGAGAAAAATTGATGCATATGAATCCTTTAGAATACTTTAATTTTCGTCTATTTAATACATGAAATATGAATGAGATTGAAAATGACAAAGAGAATGAGAATGGAAAATGGGAATTAAATAAGCATTTCTATTCCTACATTTAATCAAAATAAGAAATTTTACAATTTTGATCGATTGATTTTTTTTTTTAAAATTTTGTCGATTAAAATAAAATAATCAATATTTATTTATCATTATAAAAAAACATTTTTTAAACATATGATTATGCATTATATTAAAATGCTTATTTTTTTACCCTTTTTAAGTAACTAAACATAAAAATATGCATTCTTTTTGGAATCGAAACCAAACATATCAACTGCAAGTATTGTTTCATTAGATTGTTCCCAAATATGCAAAATCCGGAAGACACACAGTTCCAAAACACAAAAATCTTGAAGTTAAGGTCCTTAGAAGCAATTTGACAAAATAAGAATGTAACCGTCAGTAGAGCGCGTGACTTCGCGTAACTTCTTGTAAGCCTATAGAAAACTCTGGAAGTATCACGAAATTATTCCCAAACCCTTTATATAATAACCTCCCAGTCCTCACACTTCATCACGGAAAAAACATTTATACGCTAAATTTTCCTATTTTCTCAGAAATTTGTAATCGATTTGTAGATCTCCAGTCACTTTGAAGAAGATGTCGATCATCCCAAGCTTCTTTGGCCGCCGATCAAACGCTTACGATCCATTTTCCCTCGACATTTGGGACCCATTTGAGGGCTTCCCGTTCACCAACAACTTTCGGCCGCTCTCCGACCGATTACGCTCCAGCGAGGCGTCGTCGTTCGCGAACGCGACCATCGACTGGAAGGAGACTCCTACTGCCCACGTTTTCAAGGCGGACGTGCCGGGGCTGAAGAAGGAGGAGGTGAAGGTGGAAGTGGAGGAAGATCGGGTGCTGCAGATCAGCGGAGAGAGAAGCCGTGAGCAGGAGGAGAAGGGAGACACGTGGCACCGGGTGGAGAGGAGCAGCGGCAGGTTCATGAGGAGGTTCAAGTTGCCGGAGAATGCGAAGGTGGATCAAGTGAAGGCGGCGATGGAGAACGGAGTGCTGACTGTGACTGTGCCGAAAGAGGAGGTTAAGAAGCCTGACGTGAAATCAATTGAGATCTCTGGTTGATTTACAGGTCTAATTTCAGTGTCTTTCGAGTTTGAGTTTGTAGTATGTCTGATTTTAGTCCTAATTTGAGTGTCTTTTGAGTCTGAGTGGGTAGGGGTTTTGAGGTGGGTATTTTTGGTGGTTTGGTAATGGTTTGAATTTAGAATCTAGAGGTGTTGTTTGATGTTGCATTATGTATGTAAATGGTAAACTGAAGTAAATAATAGAGTTGTGTGTGTGTGAATTTGATCCATGAAATTTGAGTATTTTTTTTGTTAAAAATCTATTATCTGGTTGTGAAATTTTTGGTGTTGGGTTGAAATTCGCATTCTCTTCAACATGTTTGTTGAGATCTCTTAGCGAATTAGAGAATTGAATCTCTTTATTGTTTTTATATTGAAATGTATTTGATCTAGTCTTGGTTGCACAAATTGACGACCATGACTTTTGGGAAATCCTTCCAAATTGCACCACACCACTAGTAATATAAAACAAAGACCAAGAATTGAAGTGATACTCCCTGTGTTCCCCACAAAAGTTTTCTGCAAATTTATGGTCAAAGGCTATATGATTCCGTAAGGTTTTAGTTTTCACCTACCCTGAAACTCATGCATTAGAACACGCAAAGAAGAAAGGTAGAGAAGCAAAATTACAGCAATGTTTGAAGAATGCAGTACTCAGAGAAAGGCACATACGTTACTTAAACACGAAGCAAAACAAAGATAATTCCATACTCTTTCAGAATTACTAATATTCTTCAGATCCATAAAATAGAGTTTCATTTGATTGGCCAATTTTTAAATTAGATTATGCGAGTTCAAGGGGTAAGTTTAGTCTACTTTTGAACAAGCTTCTTTTGCTATTCAAAACAAAATTTCAAGATTTAGTTTTTCTTTTTCATAGCATTTAAATAGTTAAATTAAATAACATGCATATATTATTGCCGTGGCAAGAGATCATTCTGGTTAATTCTTCTTTTGCCAGATTTTCCTTGGTATTAAAAGTATAATTTTTTTTATATCCACAAAAGCATGAATTAAGGTATATAAAATGAAGGATAAAAATGTCATTTAGGAGAGGTCCATTATTCTTTTTTTTCCCCCTCTTTCCTCTATTTTACTCTTTTTAAAAAAAATATATTTTGTTCATCTTTTGATGATGGAGGAAGTGGTACTTAAGAGTTAATATTAAAATGATTAAAATTTTATGATCCAATTAGAAATGAGTGTATATTTCGGAAATAAATATGTTATTAACCCTAAAAAGTATTATAGAACAGTATGTTATAAATAAATTACTCTTTTTATTACTTGTTAACGTCAAGATCCGTCCACGCATTTCAATCACCAAAGCGCGTCGAATCCTGCACAAAAACGAGTAAACACCGAAAACTTAACGACTTGAGCTGCCGGGGATAGCTCCGGTATGAGAATAAGTACATGTTGATATGAGGTTAACAATGGGGACTTAATACTCTAGTGCTGGAAAGTAATAATCTGCAATGCACCTTAGAATCAGAGAAAAGTCTCGTATTTATAATGTTATCACCACCTTCGTGCAATCCTTCTTCGAATCAGATTGAGGTTCTCACCCAAACAATCATTCCTTAATAAGATTGCTCCAAATCTCCTAGAATTAAGGAAGTTAATATATATCCCAACACTTCCTTCCATATCTAGAGATCAAATAGAATTAGAAACCTTAACCCACAAATCCCCCATCCACCAAAACACCCTCTGGCCCAAGCCCACATGACGTCATAAGGCTGCCGGCCCATTATAAAACATATGCTCGAATATCCTAGGCCCAACATTGCCCCCCAGTCTCCACCAAATAGAATATTTGATGGAAGAGTATTCAAAACATGGCCCATCAGCAACAAGGACACCCAACCAAAGCCAAACAAGGCCCAACAATAGCAATGATGCCCAAACAAAGTCAAATAAAGCCCATTAGCAACAATGATGCCCAAACAAAGCCCAATACCGGATAACAAACCAACCATTCATTACCATAATTCAAAAATCATCATAACCCCATTAATATGTCGCCCTCGAGATCTGGGAATAACTAAAAGGACAACATTATAAAAACCCATTTCCGCCAACTCAAACAGTTTCACCTGCTCATTTCAAAATCAAATACTTTTTCTCTCCATCTTCACGGCTTTCTTCCTTCAAACTACAACAATGGTCTCCTCCCAAAACCAAGACAACTTCCTACCGAAAAACTCTACCCCATCTCTGCGACTCCCATATCAAGCATCCCTGCTCCACCAAGCACCACTTCCAACTTCCCCACCACAAACACCATGCCAGAATCAAACCCCAACACTGCCACAACCTCCTCCCAAAATTCTTCAGGAATCGATTCACAGAAAATGTGACGCCCCCAAAATAGGTATACATCACCCATTCTGAGTCGCCAAATACATGGTACAGAAGCAATTACAACTTTATTAATACAATTATCATGTAAAATACGACACATAAACCGTGAGTTTAAATACAAATATTGTATTCTAGACAATATCCACACTCAAATAAGTCTTCATTACAATTATTGATACACTATTTTATAAAATAGTGAGGACTACTAAACAACTGTCTAGAACCATCATTCCACACCCCGACTACTTCCCGCTATATTCTCGTTTCTTGAGAAGAAAAATGGAACAAAAAGGAAAAGGGTGAGCTCAACTAGCTCAGTAAAGAATATTATGACTAATATAATATAGAACAAATTATCGTTAGTCATCAACAGAGAAAAATTTGATAGAATATAATAGACAACAAGTTTTAGATCAACAACTGCAGTGGAAGCAGCAATCCATTAGAAGAGTCAAGTAGAGAATGAATTCTACTATATTCTAATATTTAAAAGTCCATCATCAATATTTTATCCCTGTAACATCAATTAATATACATCTTGAATCAAATATATTCATCTTTGTACTACATGCCAAAGATATTCATTTGTATCACCAGGTGGTCATGTTCATCTAAACACCTGTTTATCTTTGCACTACGGGCCAAAGATATTCATCAGTTAATCATTCATCTTTGCACTACAGGCCAAAGATATTCAGTAATATCATCATTTAGGACTGAGAATGATGAAAATATTTTAAAGAAAACGAATCTAGTGAGACAAAAGAACAATATTAGGGATTCGTACTTCGATTTATCTATGTTCAAAAATACCCTATAATATACCATAGTGGAGTAAAATTCAAGAATAAAGATCAAAACATGGATACAATCAAAGATAGTAACAAAAATAGACCTCTGGGACAAAGAAGAGAAAATTTTATTTTTCGGTGAATAGTGTCGTATATGTGAATAGTATCGTATACGTGAATAGTAATTCCGACACAAAAAGGTAGAAAATTCACAATAAAATTTATATCAATATTTCGGCATAATGATATTGGAATAAATAATA